>CM062262.1:5982471-6179985 GCA_031216405.1 Syzygium malaccense
CCCCATCTCCCCCCGCCTCTGTCTCTCCCTGGGGCGCGCGCCTTTGCTCCCGACGTAGATAGACCGCCAGTGAATCGAAACGGAGTTCCTTAAATCCGGCGATGCTGCTTTCGGTCCGGTGCTCAGAGCTCGGGGACGATGGAATGTGTCGCGTCGACCGATCACTGCTGGGCAGGATTCGATGACCCCGAACGAGAGACGCATTCTACGAGGTTTCCGGAAACTGTGAACATGCTCTTGCTCCTTTCAAAATATTGGATGTTATTCTCGGTCAAACAAAAGATTTTAGGAGATGTGTTTTTTCAAATAAAAGAAAGCTTTATATGGAATTCGATGGAAAATCTCTTCTTCTTTTTTTAAATCTTGCTTTGAATCGTGTGATCCTAAGATTGATCTTGTGATGTTTTTAGGTCCTTACATATCTTCGTCTAAAAGATTCAATCAACGGGGTAATTTTGTAGTCTAGCTAATTTATTATTCTATTAGGGTTAATACCACGAAAAACCCTAAACTGGTACGTTTGTAACGATTTTACCCCAAACTATTTTTTCGACCATAAAAAATCTCAAATTGATACACTTGTGACAAATCTACTCCGAACTATTTTTTCGACCACCAAAATCTCCAAACTGGTATACATGTGACAATTTTACCCTAAAACTAATTTTTTAATATTATTTTTTATTTTTCGAATTTTTTTATTAATTTTTTCTTTACTTTTTTTTTCCTTTTTCTTCAACCTCTGGCCGGTCCGGTCCGGCGATCGGCCAGAGGCAAAAGTCGGCTAGGTTGGCCCCGCCAGCCGATGGCGAGGTCGACCTCGCCGTGCAACGGCAAGGTTGAGCCTCGCCGGATCTAGCGAGGGCCCGGCCCTGCCGGCCGCTGGCGAGGCACGACCTCGCCGGCGTTGGGCGAGGCTGACCTCGCCTTGCAACGGCGAGGTTGGCCTCGCCCAACGCCGGCGAGGTCGAGCCTCGCCAGCAACCGGCGGGGCCTGACCGGGCCCTCGCCAGATCCGGCGAGGCCGACCTCGCCTAATGCCGGTGAGGCTGACCTCGCCCTGCAACGGCGGGGTCGAGCCGTTGCAGGGCGAGGTCAGCATCGCCGAACGCCGACAAGGTTGACCTCGCCCTGCAACGGCGAGGTCGAGCCTCGCCAGATCTGGCAGGGACCCGGTCCCGCCGGCTACTGGCGAGGCTCGACCTCGCCGGCGTTGGGCGAGGCCGACCTCGCCAGCAGCCGGCGGGGCTGGCCCCCCACCAGATCTGGCGAGGCTCGACCTCGCCGTTGCAAGGCGAGGCCGACCTCGCCCAACGCTGGCGAGGTCGAGCCTCGCCAATGGCCGGCGGGGCCGACCTCGCCGGCTTTGGCCTCTGGCCGGTTGCCGGTCCGGCGACCGGCTAGAGGTTGAAGAGAAAGGAAAAAAAAAGTAAAGAAAAAATAATAAAAAAATTCGAAAAATAAAAAAATAATATTAAAAAATTAGTTCGGGGTAAAATTGTCACATATATACCAATTTGGGGTTTTTGGTAGTAAAAAAAAATAATTCAGGGTAGATTTGTCACAAGTGTACCAGTTTAGGGTTTTTTATGGTCAAAAAAATAGTTTTGGGTAAAATCGTCACAAGTGTAACAGTTTAAGGTTTTTCGTGGTATTAACCCTATTATATTTTGATGTCTTCTATAATTCATCTGTTTTTATGCATAATCAATATCGGCGATTTTTTATTTTAGGTCATCAGAGAGTTCCGCTAGCACAATTTTATTTAAGCAAAAGGAGCGAGGAGATATGTTATTGCACAAAGATTTCATTATTTGTAGTAAAGCCAACAATTTAAGTATTTTTTTCATCTTCAAAATTTAATAGATATTCCTTTCGGTCGACGATAATATTTTTTTTTACTTGTGATTATTTATATTTCGGCGTTTAATTTGTTTTTCATTCTTTATATTCAAAAAATTCCACTTATTGGGATTTGTGAGTGTTTGTTTCCTTTTTAAATCAGTGCTTCTTGGGCCCTTTAATTTCTCTAATCCTAAATTAAGCCAAGAAAATAGGAAGTCATGGGAAGTCCGAAAAAAAATTTAAACCGGTGGAACCAATCTCCCAATTGTTTATTAAATTACATGCAAATGCACGGGACTTGTGAATAGATCCGTAAAATGGGTGGATCAGTTGGGTCGAAAATGGTCCGACCCAATCCGAGTTCCAATTCTTATCAAATTTTCTCCTTATGTTGTTACTTCTAAAGAATGGGCCACTCCACGAACCAACTTGGCTAGTTGGTGAGAGAGCTCGGGTTGGTTCGTGAATTAGGATTTTGTTTGGCACATGAACAACGTGAAATCGTGGGCGAGTGTCATGTTGACGTTTAGGAACACCTGTGTGGATTGGTTAGGAGGTCGGGTTATGGACGGATCGAGTTCCGATTATGAATATTTGTATTATTTCTCTATGTACTTGTCGAAAAGACTATGCTTGGGATGATGCACAAGCATTAAAAAGATTTGAAAATACTATTAAATCTAAAAATACTCAGACTCATCAAAATTTGTAATATTAAGAAAGAAAATACGGATATGGACAAAATACCAACAAAAAGAATAGGCCGAAGGAAATCTGCGTTGTATATGCAACTTAAAATAGCTTGCTCGCCTTCCCACCTGAAATCACCTCCTGGATCCCCACATTAGCCTCCTCCTCTTCATCCCCATTTCGTCCCTCCACCCCGCCCTTCGTCGGCTCTAGCAGTGCCGCCGCCGCTGCCTAGTCGCGCACCGCCATGTGGAGCTAGAGCGCGAGCACCCACCAGTCCTCGCTCAGACGGTGCAGACTTGCGGGGAACAGGGCAACGTCGGCATCGAATCCAAGACAGAGAATGGCCGCAGTGCTCAATTGACAGGCAATGGTAGCGACGAGCGATGGGGGACGCCACCGATGCGCGAGCAATGCTGGTGGTGGGACCAGCAATGGCCTCGAGTTATCTCCCTTCGCATTTAGGTTGTGTTGAAGTTATACTTTCATCGTTACATTTCGGCTTTCAACCAATAATTTAAATAGGTCGAATATGAATAAGGTGCAAACCCACGCACACCCATGTAGATGTTAAACTCCTTTTGACCTATTTTGAAAATCTTAAATGATCTGTATTCAACCTGACTTACTCCCACTTGTGAGTATGATTAACTAGACATACCATTCCAGTCAAGTTCATAAGCTTATGCAGTATTCCCCTACCGTTGCATAATGGGTATACTCTACGAAGCAGAGACACTCTCTCCAGGAGCAACATTCGTCCGAAACTCTTTTTTATTTATTTATTTATTTGTAAATTTAAATCAAATTAATTTGATTAAAATAATCATAAAAATGATAATTTATCATGTATATATAAAAATATATATTTAATATATAACATGTCCCAACGTGTCGAAATTCTCTATTTTTTGAGAAATGAGATATCGGCGTGTCGTGTCGTGTCGCGTGTCGATGCTACTGAGGGAGAAACCGAGCCGCGGTTCTCGTACGGTTTCGTTCATGTGGATCAATTCAAATGCTTAGCATGACTAAATCAGGACTAATGCCCTTACAAGCCCAGAATCAACATAATAGTTAACAGTCTCAAGAGAGAACTACAAAAGATTGCTCTACAAAAACAAAGCTAAGTATTCCCGACAAGGCCACAACAAAAGAGAAGAAGATAAAACCACCAAGGATCAAGCTATATGTAACTTCGATTCTCTCTAAACAGCTTTTTTACTTCAAATGCTAATTGTTGCTTCTTAATCCTCAGAAAACATGGACTCGAAAGCAACTCTAATAGAGAATGTAACAGCAGCAGTAACTCGACCAACTTGAGGTGAGACATCATCACGCAGAACAAGGTTTCTTCCTCCCCAATTATTGTAGATGGAGGCATTCAAAGCCAGTTTCATCTCATACCTTTGGCATACTGAATAGCCATGTGAAATTCATAATCCCAAGCACCAGCCAAAGCAGGACAATGCAGGACGTGCTCCCACATCTTTGAGCCTTTATGAATTTGCATAAAGTTGACTGGCCAGAAAAATTATTTAAGTACTCAGCCAAAAAAGGAATCCCAACATTTTTCATAAAATAAACTGATCAGAGAAATTACTAAATACCTTCTTTTTCCCCATACTGCGAGTAATAGTCGCAGACAGCCAAATTACTGAAGCTGCCTGACAGTCATATGGCAAGTATTTCTGGGATCAAGAGTTGTACCGCCTCTTTGATAACCAACATAAGAGCCACCAAACAGATTTCTCGCTTCTGAGCTTAGCTGCAAGACTTACTCCAGTTAATATAATTCGCCTGCACCTGCGTATATGCATTCCAACAAATAAACAACAGTAAGAGCTGGAAGACAGGAAAGTGAACCCTCGGTTTCAAGATTTTTGCATAAGCAACGTGAAACTTCAATTTTGCAGTATCAAATGCGATAGCAGGAGCATGTTCATGTTTGTGATGAACATTTACAATGTGATGGACAAGGTGGTAAATCAGGTCACCAATCATTACATATAGCAGATGGAACCTCGAAATATAGCTTGGCGAAGGTTAAATAGTGCTGCTTAAAGGACAACAGCAAACAAGGCATCTTTAATCAACAACACCAAGGAAAGAATAAAGTCAATGAAGAAAGTTAATCAGGTCACCAATCATTACACACAGCAGATGAAACCTCGAAATATAGTTTGACGAAAGTTACATAGTGCTGCTTAAAGGACAACCGACGAACAAGGCATCTTTAATCAACAACAGCAAGGAAACAATAAAGTCAATGAAAAAAATTTAAGTTTCTAGGCCTTCCCTCAATTAGAGCAATTTTCTCACTGTGAGTGGTTTAGAATTGTCAAAATGCCCTCCCACAGCGAGTAGAATTCATGTCCATGCATCTAGAGTTGCTTGTACACCTGCCTTAGAGATGCTAATATCTGTTGTTTAGTTGCTTCATGACTCGCATCACAGCCTTTGAATATAAAGCTAAGTTTCAATATTAAGAATACCGAACTTGTGCGGGAGACTCTATTTAAGCGATCTTGGTATCTTGCATGTCTGCTTTACTCACTTTTTTATTCGAAATTTCTGCAATTGGCCTCTTAAAAGTCTTCAGCAAATCGTGACGGTGCTTAAATCATTGCAATGTTGTCTGAAGATCGACCGGAAAGGAGTTCACAAACTGAAATGACTCGTTGGTTAAACAACCGAAGAAAAGAAGAAAAAATACCTCAAGCAGAATGCTATATGTACATTTAAACCGACAATTTGAATGAAACTAAACATCTGAAAGGGATACCTGAATGTGATCTCAACGTCCCTCTGGGGGACGTATAATGAAATACAACTAGGACAAGATGCATCCATCTTTCAGACGCTCCTTCAAAATTCCTATAACGAGCTTTCCAAAGTTATTCCGACAGAAAGGATTTCTAACTGGATGGTACGACAAAACGAAAAAGATCATGGTCTCGGCCAAGTAACTTCCTTCATTGCGTCCTGGTAGACGTTCCAAGCTCCTTTATCAATTTCATCGAATAGCTGGTCCCAACCCCAGCTTGCACACCCCAAGAAAAACCAATAATCAGCGACAGATCCATTTCCTGCCTTGAGTTCATCAATCTCTCTAATCGTCTCCACCTGGCCGACGAAGCACATCTCAGGTAGGATTTCCAGGTACTGGTTCTTATCGGCTCGAGTTAAACTGACTAAAGGCAGTCTACGGTTTACAAGGGGCCCACCAAGCGAAAGAGGTGCCTCCTTAAGAAACTCAGACCCTTCTTCCAGTTCATGCAGAATATCCCAGCTAGTAGGCTTGTTAATAATCAGACCTTGAAACCCGGTGACTTTAACCGCTTTCACAATAAGAATCAGGGAGTTATCAAATGGGTGCATGCCAAGAAGTTTCTCAGTAGCAACAAGGATGGAACCTACCAAGACACGGGAAGCTGCTCCATCTGGGCCTTTCGATTTAGGCAGTTTGGTCCAACTGTACTCGACTGTTCCGTCTGCTGCCTCATTTTGCAGCAAAAAGTCTTGTAACCGGTCCTTTCCTGCGAGATTTTCCTCGTGAACCACATTGGATGATGTTGTGCTGAAAGAATTTTGACTCACGCCATATTTTGCCGGTGGAGTCCAGAGGATTCCTATGAAAAAGGGTAATCGGGTTTCCAGTCAGCATAAAACGTTTTGACCAATCTACAAACAGGCAATATGAAAAATTCTGAGGAATGCAGATCAACTGAGGTAGAATAACAGTAACCAGAGTCCAAACTTAAGGTTTTTTAACAAAGGAAAAAGAGAACATTCAGCCCAGAAAGTTGTGCAACACCGGCTGATATCATCAAGAAAAGGGGATGGAACCTAATAATGGATGTTCTCAATTACGGGAAACTGTGTTCTAAGAATAATAGAAACGGTCAATTTCTGACTGAAAGTAATATGGTCCAAAAGCAGCCAGATAAAGAAACTGGACATGCTCTTGAGGAGGATCTATTCAATTCTCATAATAGGGTACCATACTGCGAATTCATTCATCTTCAGCATTGAATAAACACTGTGATGTCCTACAATAGGCAGAGCTCCCTACAGATGAAGAAAGCATTACCCTTCTCATTGATGAGGTTATGAGAATAACTTCCATAGTCAGCTAAGAACTTGATAGTAGACACAACTGCCATATTGCCGTCATAAGACACAGAAGTTTTATTTTCTGCTGGAAACAACACCAAAGCTGGGTAAAGTTCTCTCTGCAAATCCCAAATCACAAAAGTGAGTCTTGTTGTCATCGAACATTTGCAGACCATATTGATAACTTCTTAGCAATATAAAGCTGTATAAGTCAACATATTGAACCTAAAAAGACTGCCAGCAACAAAATGAGAGGAATAATCCATGCATGGAAGCAAATTTCTAGAAGAATTCCAAATTTGCATCTTGCCAATTTGCTCCATAGATTGGGTGCCTCTTTCCAAAGGAAACAGATCATAGAGTAATATACTTCGATTCAGAATGCACAAGCTTTGTTCTAGGTTTTTTGGGACCACTAATCTATTGCCTTTGCGAATTGATCAAGGTAAACTCATGCTTTTCTAGATGCAGATATCATATCTAATTTGATAAAAACTTTTTATTTCCAATTATTCACAAAGCTTTTTGAAAGATCACAATGCAACCCTATACTTTCGCTAACTTACACGGGCAACCCTCTGATTACACCTAGCCCTTCCCAAAGGTATTGATCGCCAGCTTTGGTTTTCTGAATCCAGAATTGGTCTGGATGTATGATGGCAAGGGATATTGCCCATATAATTAGCATTTAGCCAATACATCTGTCGTCACAAAAGAAAGGTACAAAAGTTTAACACACTAAGATAGTTGATATAACATAAAAAAATATAGAAAATGGCTGTTGAGATTCTAAAGGGGTCATTTATGGATTGTTGAGTATCAAATATGGCTCCATCAACTTTGGATAACTGACTAAGCTGAACAAAGAGTGTTGTAGTTACAAGATCAATAAGAAAAGAATGGCCTAACTTCACTCAGCATTGTTTAGTTCAAATTGGCAAATGGCTCCTTCACAGACCTTCCTTTGAGTGAATAGTTTAAAACAAAATTTAGGATAGTATCCTCGCAAGAAAATGCTACCAGGTCTTTCGTTTCTTTATCTAATAAAGGAATTTTCTAGAAACAGTTCACGCATTTTATTAGAGATGCCCTGTCCATATGCAGTTTTGCACCCCGTATTACATGCGAACAATTGACAAAATTACAGTACAAGGAAAAATCCAGAGATGAAGGATTAAGCAAATAATTTCAACAACCAAGACAAAATCAAGATCATTCATCTAAAAGTAGAGGTAATGAGAAAAAAGCAATGAAGGTTTGACATTTCCTTTTGAGTACAAGCATCATCATCTCCAAGAAAAGAAGGTTTCATAAAATATGCACTCTTTCAGGCATTTGGTGATATGCAAGATAAAAATCATCTCATAAAATTGACCTCCCTCAAGTAGTAACAGCATGCATTTGCTTGAGGTTTTTCTTTTCCCTTTTGGTTTTTCCTATGCAAATGATTGAAATTTTCTTTAATATAATCCTGTCGTATGAAATCCAGCTTATATAAGTGATGCGGAAAGTGATGAACGATAAACAGACGTAGAGGCAGAGTAAGGCCATAACACAAGGAAAGGAAGAAATTGGACAAAGTGGGAAATCTGAAGCATTCTATACCTGCAAAAAGTAGAACATTGTGGAGTCCATAAGCATTTTTGCTTTGATGGAATAGTCAACAGAATGGGAGAGCGTGCCTATTAAGAACTTATAGAAGGTGCGAAATGCCACTGCAGTTTCTGTGCTCCATGGAGGCATCCATTTAAAAGCAGACACAGAGACGAGACCATCCTTGAACAGATTCACCACAGACAATGAATCCGCCTGTGAGACATCCTCAGATTTTTGGCTTCCAAGACACAATGAGAACAAGGCAAGAAGGTTGAGCTTCAGTGCCTTCACGGCAAGAGGATCAAAAACAGTCGGATAGAAGCTTGAAGCCATATCAACATCCGTGTTCTTTCTCTCAACTACACGATTTGACGCGCCACTGAAAAATCCCAATAACCAATGAAGGGCAAGCATCCGAAACACCGGATGACCTTGTGCTTCCCTTGAAACTAAGACAAGCCGGCGAGCAATTTGACGCTCTTGTCCATCAAAAGCATCTACAAAACGTAGATACAACATCAAAACCATGTGGCAAAGACCAGGATCATAGGAATAAATCATGCTGAAGAACTGGACCTTCAACATTGAAGCCTGCAACTCCAAAGCAACCGCCGTGGGTAATATCATATGCATAAACTCCATCATTCCACAAGGGGTGAGAAACTGCGGCCATTCAAGCAAAAACGCCATGGCCCTCCTCAGTTCCTTGTAATTCAAAGCCGAAACCTCCCTCGTTGGACCAACACCCATTGAGGCAAGTTAAACGGAACCAAAGGGACCGAAGTGTTCAAGATCGACACATCGACCTTACGAGTGACAATATCATGGATTACCTGAGTGAAGAGCAAAATGTAGCTCTGCGAAGCGTGCGCGCACTCGATCGCTCTGACAGAAGCTCCACAAGTATTCTAAGCTATTCTGTGAAGTTTTAAAATTTTTTATTTTTTGATTTTTTTTATTTTTATAGGCACCTAAAAAAAATAAAATTTCACTCAAAGTGGGTGGCCACAAGTATTTTAAGCCATTCTGTGAAGTTTTGAAATTTTTTCTTTTTTGCTTTTTTTTATTTTTTTTGTCATCTAAAAAAAATTAAATTTCGCTCAAAGTGAGTGGCCACAGGTATTCTAAGCCATTATGTGAAATTTTTAAATTTTAAATTTTTTATTATTTTTTTTGCATCTAAAAAAATTAAATTTCGTTCAAAGTGGATGGTCATAGGTATTCTAAGCCATTTTGTGAAATTTTTTATTTATTTTATTTTTATTTTTTTGGCACCTAAAAAAATTTAAATTTCGCTCGAAGTCGATTGCTATAGATTCTAAACCATTATGTGAAGTTTTGAATTTTTTTTTTGCTTTTTTTTCCCACCTCAAAGATCGTTACTTCTAGATGAATGTGTTTTAAAAAAAGACTTCTCTTAGAAATGATTCTCATTTTTGGTCTAGAAATAGAAAACCTACTTTTTTTTTGTTCTGATTTTTGGTTCAGAATCGGTTCTGGAACAAAAAGTTATTTCAGAAATAGAAAAATGGAATTGCGTTACCAAACGGGTTTCTGGTCCAAAACTATTTCTGGAAACAGAAAACCAGTTCTGGACAAAACCAGAATGGTTATCATGCGTTACCCTAGCTATTGACACCTAATTTTGCCCAACTCGTTGAATTAACGCTTAAATGTAAATTAGCCAAATTAGTGCAAAAGTGAGATGATATCGAAAAGTTCAAAAAAAATTTATTAAAAATTAAAAATTAATCGAAAATAAAATTAAATTGGGACGATTAGACCTGGCTCGCCAGCCCTAGCCTCGATCTCTTTCCTTTTATTTTCGCTGGGGCCCAGCCCTTTTTGTTTGTTCCTCTTTCCACTGGGCCCCTCCTTTTCCCTCTCTCTTCAGCCCACTTTCGGACCATTCCCTCCTCTTTATTTTCGGCCCAACCACCCTTGCACAGCCCAGCTGCATTGTCTTTTTTTTAGGCCCAGCCTTCTTCCCTTCTGTTTGTCTCCCTCACGATCGCGAGAAAGACAAACAAAAGGGGGACCACAGGAGGCGCAAGTACAGAGCAGAAGGAACGGCGCGCCGGTACAGGGACGAGCATTGCGCAGCAGCAGCGTCCGTCGCGCGCGTTCAGTGCAGAGATGAAGCGTCAGTGGTCCCAAGAGGAGAGGACGACCAAGGATAAAAATGAGGTTTTCGGTCTCTGTTTAAGGGGGCAGCAACGGAAAGCATCGGAGAGGGAGTTTGAGGAAGCAAAGGAGGATCGAGGGGTCTTTAGAGAGGAGAGTGCTCCGGCCGCTCCATCCGAGGCGGCCGGGCGAATCTCCTCCCCCTCTCCGCCGTGCATCGAGAGCCTGAGCTAGCCGTCCCTTTGTTTCCAGTGGTTGGAGCTTCACGTGGGGCCTGAAAACCAAAAAAAAGAGCTTTGGAGAGGAGAAAGAGGAGGCCCAGAGGGAGTTAGGCGAAATCGGCGAACTTCGAGTCGTAACCGTTCGCCGGAGGGCCACTCAAGACCCCGCCGAACCTAACAGCAGCCGCGCTTCGTCTCGAACAGACCCGAATTTTCATCCTTGTCCTCCCCTTTTTTCCCCCTTCCTCCCCTGCCTCTCGGACACCGGACATACCGAATCTGTTCAGTGCTTGTCGGGCTCCGTTCATGGAGGATAATGCTCGTTTGACACTCAAAGACATTCTTTTAGATGTTATATGCTGAGTTGGTGCCCCAAACCGTGTCAAAATGGAATCTGTATCTCTTTTTTAGTCACGCCGCACATGCTCGATGAAATGCCCGAATGAACTTTCGATTCTGTTCTTGTGAAACCAATTTCTAAAACTTTGTTGTGTGCGTGGTTTGTACTAACGCCATTACGGACCCCCATTTTGGTTGCCTTTCATGTGATTTTTGTGGCGTGTTAACGATGTCCGAGTCGACCGCATGTGTTTTCCGTCGTCGGGATGCCGGAGCAGCCAGCGGTTCAAGGCCACAATCGTTAGTCGTTTATTTGTTTGTGCTCGTTTTGTCTGGGTTAAACGTTTGCGACTAGGGCCGAAAGTAGAACTATCGGAAAGTAAGTTTTGGTCGCCGGCGAAGGGGTGTGTTTTGGGGTCGTCGGAATGGTCCCCGGAATGTCTTGCCGGCTGTGACGGCATAAGGCCGACGTCGGCCGTCAGAGCTAGCGGCCCGAGCCAACGGCCGGTGGTGGGTGGCCACGGCGTGGTCTCAGATGAAGAAGAAGAAGAAGACTTGGTGAAGAATAGCAAGAAGCAGGGAAAGTCTTCTGGGCAGAGAGGATCGCGTGCATGGGCACGAAGGGGATGAAGAAGTGAAAAAAAAATAGAAAAAGAAAAAGAAACAAAAAAAAGAGAAAAGAAAAGGAAAAGAGAGAAAAAGATAAAAAGAATAAAAAATAGAATATGAAATCAAATTTTGAAAACTCGGGCGGGTCGGTAACCCAGGTCGGATCGGGTCGGGAGACCCGGTCCGGTTTTTTTTATTAATATAAATATTCGAAAATTCAAAAAAATTATAAAAATATTAAAAATTCCAAAAAAATTCGAACATGTTTAAAAATCCCAAAAAAATTAATAAAATAAAAAATGTTAAAAATTTCAGAAAATTAAAAAATTCAGAAAAATTGGGAAAATTTCCAAAAGGAGGATAGAACGGACCAATTACATTTGGACCGGGCTCGAGTACAACAAATCAATATAAATGAATAAAAAATAATAAAAAGTACAATAAAAAAATCGAAATTTTTTTTGGATAATGATTAGAAAATAGGCCTTGAGTATAGTGTTTAGTGATTTTAATGAGTACATTTGATTTAGATTTGGGTATATTAATCTTTTTTCATAGAAATATGGATTCGATTTGAATTTAGCTCATCATCTTGTTTCCATTTGTAAGGTTTCATTTGTCTCGCTAAAAATTAATTATTTAGAAAATATTTTCCTAATAATGATCGCCTATATTTCTTAAAATAATTAATCAATGAAAACAAATTTTATTACCGACAACAAATTATGTCTAAATATTTTCGTGAATGATAAAAATATTTTTCGTCTATCCATTTTTGTGAGCGATACAACCGATCATTTAGGAAAATATCTTTCAAATCATCAATTTTCCGTGAAACAAACATAGACTAAATGTTTCGGCGATTGTTGTTGACGGGTTCACTGTAGGCATATATTGAGTCGATGAGTTGCACGTACTTCGTGTAATTGTTGCGGATATGTTTACAGTTTTTGTATTTGTAATGAGGTGTTGACGGCTACAACCAAGCTGTCATTTCTAGGGTTTGAAAGTCGAACTGTACTCCTCGATTCTAAATTTATATATCGATTCATTAAATTAATTTTTTTGAGTTTAATACAACGCAACAAATGAGCCTGATAATAGTCATGAAGAGATGATTTAAAGCATACAAAGTATAATTGATTTTTCTAAGATTATTTATGTTCATTTCTCTTTTTGGTAACTATGGCGGCCTACCTTTTCCGTTCGAAAGGGAAAAGACAAGTCGCTACATCTTGACGACTCCGCCGGAGACTTGAGGACTTAGGCTTAGTAATAGTGTAACTTGATTATTTGTTAACTAATGTGGTTTCGTGGCGGTGCATGCCACGAAGGATAAGGTAAGTTTGTTAATGTTGTGTTTTGATATCAATTACCATGCGTGTCATTACCCACTTTAGCACTACACTTTTGCACACACAACCTGCGGTTAAACCCCGACCGCACCCTTGGGAAACATCTAGGAGGTGTCGAGAATTGATTGGACCATCCGCAGTTAGCGACTATGGGATAATCATTCTCGATCCCGCTCATTTCCTCGAAAGAAATAAGTCCAACCCACCCGCAATTTGCGATATTGGGAAAAAGGCTTACTATTTCGTTGAGATGGGAGCCTTGAGCCTGTAGTATACCCTACCACCTTTATGTGTTAAAACCTGACAAGTACAACTGTGTAAGTGTATCTATGTGATTGAAAATTTGTCTTGCCAAATTACTGTGAGTATATTCCTTACCTTTTTTTAAAAATTCTTGCAATTCCTATCGTTATATTCTCGCAATTTACTTTTGTAATCCATGGTAATTAATTAAAGCATTCTTCATGGTCTAGATTTAATGGGAAGATCGGATATTCAAGTCATTCCTGTTCCCAAGGATGCTCTCATGGCATGGTGGAATAGGATGAACCAAAGAAATCAGAACTACGTGAGGGAAAGGATGGGTAATCTTGTGCCCTTCCTCCTCAAAGTTAAATATCAAGTCAGCCTTGTACAAGCTATAGCGCATTTCTGGAATCCGATCACTTCTACATTCATTTTCGCCAAACAAGAATTAGTCCCAACAATTGAGGAATACGAAGTCGCCATTGGATTTGAATCTCTTGCTAGGTTGATCGAACCACCTATAGGCTTAAAACCCGCAAGTGTTCTAGCCGAGTTTTTGGAAGTCAAAAAAGTCGAAATTGAGAAAATTCTGAAAAGCAATGCCAATCGTTGTCCATTGTCTTGTTTGGTCGAAAAATTTTCAAATCTTCCCGAAGAATCAGCCTTTCGATCTGCTAGGGCATTTATTTTAGCATTCTTCGGCTTTGTCATCTTTCCTGTCTCTAGGACAGCTATGGATCCCTTAGTCGCACATGTGGTTAGACAAGTGTGTATCAAATGGAATTTCACTAATATGATCATAGCTGAAACCTTCATATCACTCAGCCGCTTTAAAACAAATAAGAAAGGAGTCCTTCAAGCACCCGTAGGACTCTTGTATATGTGGCTCATTTCACATCTTAGAGACTTTGGTTACCTTATGCGCATACTTGAAGGTGCCCACTATATTCCCCCTTTTGAAAGATTCCTTCAAATACAAGATCGTATTCCTGAAATGTCCTTTCGTAAGTGGATGCCTCTCCTAAAAAATATTAACCCTGAAAAAATCCAATGGCGACTAGGTTGGGCTAGGTTTCTTGAAGCGCGTCTTGCTTATGAGTTTGATAATCCGATTCCTTTATTGGGATTCACCGGAGGTACTTCATATTACCCTTTGAGGGTAGCTCGACAGTATGATGCCCTACAAGAAATCCCGCCACCTCTCAAGTTGGGGCTATTCAAGTTTGATCTTCCACACGAAGACCTCGGAGAAGGGCAAATTGCTCATTTTCAAGACAAGATCAACAATATAACATATTCTTGGAAGAATTGCCCAAAGCAGGCGATCATTTGGCCCACCGACCTGGAAGGAGAGATGGAGGTCCATCATGCATCTTTGGATTATATACACCGACCCATGGATCCCAATTGTGAAGTGAGCATCCCTTATGTTGCTGAAGAGGGGCAACAGACAAGAGAGCAGGATGAGCATTTTGAAGCCACTGGTTCAACCCCAGAGAAGAAGCGGCCTCGCCAAAAATAGCAATAGTTCCATTAGATTTAGGATGCTTTATATTTTGGCACTGTTTTAATTTGTAATGGAATATTATGAAACATTTTGTATTTTGATCAATGTAAAATATTTGTTAATCTTTCAATGGATCAAATACTGAATTGGTTACCATGAATTATTCCTTTCCGATGATATACTCTCTTACTGTCGCGACTTACCCTCGAGGGCCGGCCCAAGAGCAGATTTAGAGGTAATTGTTCGAGAGACGTTTCAAATGATGCATTCCGAAAAGATGGCTTGAACACATCATCTTTAAGTTCATCCATAAGGTCCATCAATCTTGAACGTGGACTCTCCCTAAGTTCATACCTCGCATGACATATGATCATTTTTAAGTTTCTTTAAACACTTTTATATATTTTCTAGGAGTCACCACTAGCCTTTGTCGGCGGTCGGCTACCCAATCGAAACGTGAGAATTCAATTTCGATTTTTTAGACACCTTGTATTAAAAAAAAATTAAATAAATAAATAATAAATAAATAAACTCTTGTTCAACCCAACCCGATTGGGCCTAATATGCACGTTCGGCCCGCTGCACATCTGGCCTTCCTTTCTTTCCTTGCTTGGGCCGAATTCGGCCCTCTTCTTCTCTTTTCTTTTTCTTTATTTTGTCTGTGGGCTCAATTTTTTTTTCCTTTCAGCTCATTTCTTCTTACCCCAGCCCAGTGTCACACCTGTCATCTCTTTCGCTTGCTCACGCTTGTGAGCAGAAGACGGTGACGAACGGAGGGAGCATCCGTGAGCGAGAGTGGTGGTGACGAAATAAACAGGTGAGTGAAACAAATCCAGGTAAGGTTCTAGAAGCATGCTAAGCTGTAGAAGTTGTTATCAGCAAAATAGAAGCCACAATGGAGGTGGGGGAGGAGATATACTCGCTGGACTGAAGAAAAAAAGGAAGAACAGAACAAATTTTTGGGGGGAGAGGGGTTTTTGGAGAAGAGTGTTCGGTTCCTCTACTCAGGTAAGGTTCTAAATTTTTAGGACAAAATTTCTTAAGGGGGAAGAGTCGTGACATCATGAATTGCGCATATCCGCTTAGTAAGACAAGGAATTTGATTTTGGTGATGGTGATCGAATTTATTTAAATGACACATTTTCAACGGTCATTTATGGAATTGAGGAACAATGGCACTTAATCTATGTCTTGTCCGAAAAATTATAAGAGCCTATTGGATAATTTATAGTCCTATGTTTCGGTACTTAGAGCCCAATTTACGTTACGTAGGACACAATTGAAAGTCATAATAATAATGAACTGTTGAAAATATCAAAAATATAATGAATAGCAGTAATTTGTATGAGACTCTAGCCGACAAGCCTAGCTTCGCCGGCCGTCACGTTCCTCGAACTCCGCATGTTCAACTCCTTCGTCCTCCGTGATGAGGTCGTACACGAGCCAATCGGTTGCTTTATTTACTTATTATTATTATTTTCATCATTTTTCAAGCATCAACATGCGCCTCCAAATTCTTGCCTCTGTAGTGTGCCGAGACGACGGCGCTATCGAGCGACAAGACGCGTTCACAGTCCTTGCTCAGAAGGAGCAAAAGATCGACTCGCCGAGGTCCCACTCAACAGATGAGATAACGGTAAAGACTAAATTCGAAAGCATAATTAAGTTTCGAGAAGTCTTTAGAGCAACATGCAAATGTCCATCCAATTCGTTATTGAGCAAGCCTGAGCATTACGAACTTTCTTTATCTTCCGTCGTGGACATATTTGCTGAAACAATTGGCTTGATTGCATGGATGGTCACGTGATACCATTGGAAAAATTTGAAAACATCAAGCAAAGATCACATAGCTAGGCTAAAAGATCATCACGGCTTCAAGTAAAATCTACGAATCAAGAATAGTTTTGACTCATTCACAACCTATCCAAGATGCAACTTAACTTAGAACTGCAACTTCGTGCTTGTTCATCCCGGAACTAATTAGAGGAAAACAATCAAAACTTCATCTGCAACATATTGAAAGACAAAAAAAGGAAAAATAGAATGAAATCTAGCCATCAAGATAAACTTCTTCTCATTGACTTCTTCTAAGCAACTAACGGGCATCTTACGTGACCGTCGCCGATGAGCTTAGCTTCTTCTGTCGTCGAAAACCCTAACCTCAAGCCCCGGCACATGTAAGAGTCATGCCATGTGTCTTGTTTAGCGACAAACTGAACATCGAACTCCACAACTCCAAGTCTCCTTGCTTCCGTGAGATCGTGGGCGAGCCAACCCGGCACGGAGCTTCGGGATGCATCGACGCTCGCGTCCAGTGGCATCGGATGCTGTGCAGGTGCACGGAAGGCGTGAAGATTCGCCCCCGCCAGGTACGCGCCTTTGTAAAACACCGAGACCGTGGCGCTGTCGCATGAGAAAGATCTGCCTTTTGTGTCCTTGTATAGCAGTGAGAAATCGATCTGCCAAGTCCCATTCAATTGACCAGACGATGGCGACACGTCGAAGGAAGAGAGAGACATGCCGGACACGAAAACTCTCGCCCAACCAGTCAAACTGCAGACCTCATATACGAGAACGGTGAGGACGCCTGCAACGACAAACGGCAACAAGCATGCAAGACAACAACATCTGCAACTATCAGTATCCTCCATGATCCTGGACTGCCGTGCGGTTTCACGTGGAAGCCGTAGACCAAACCGAATACTTAAGTAATGGCGAGAAAGGGAATTCGAGTTGGATTGGGGTTTTGATGCGAGTCAATTCCTTTAAAGGAAATAACATATTGGATCAACATCATCTAACAGTTACCAAATTCGAATACCCTCTGATCGTGCTTGCAGCCAATGCGGACCGGGAATTCGAGTTGGATCAGGGAAGCATATGTTTTAATAATACTAATAATAGTAATAATCCCCATTGATAGCAAGAGAGAAGGTAACACTAACATCCAAGATCTAATTAATCACCAACGGTTGTATTATTTACCCTAATATATATTGACATAAAAGGCAAAGGGAAGGGAAAATAAATAAACGAGGGAGATGATTCGTCAGGAGAGGAGCCGGTTAATTGCCTAGCTGTCCTTGTATTACCATCATGCTTGAGCTCCATCGGTTTCCAGATTGCCTCCGGCTGACTTCCCACACGCCGCTATCTGCAACTCTGCCCTACTGTCGATCCGCCGATTCACCAATTCAGGGATTTCCAAGTAGCTCGAGGCGAGGAGACACTTGGGGACGCCGTCAACGACGTATTCATCTTCCCACTTCCGCAGCACGTCCGGGCAGACGGCGACTTTGTTGGTGGGCGTGCACTTCTTGCACCACTCGAGCACCTTCTCTAGGGTCTTCGAGCCGGCTATGCACAGCAGGATGACCCGACGGCCTCTATGCGGTGGCTTAATAGCGCGATTGCGTGGCCACGGCCTTATCGACCACGAAGACATGGCCTTGGGAGGATTTGTTTATTTTTTTGTAAATTCAGCCCTATCCATTTTCTCGATTTACTCAAGTAAAAGGACACACAAAATGGATATTGATCACACCGACCTTGCATCATTCATTGATTAACATTCCATCACTTTAATGACCCACTTAATTACAAACTCATTACTCGGCCAAATGTCGCAACCTTCCCAAAAGACGAACCACCAAGAGGATGTCTAATGGATCACTAAGCTTACATTTAGCTCGGACTCTTCTAAACACATATCAATTGCAACTTTCAGTTCAACTTTTAACATGCAATTCATTTCAATTTAGAGTCGCCACTAAACAATTATTGGAAGTTCAATTAGACACATAAGTAGTATACTTTACTTCTACGAACTAAAGATTCATGGATATGGGGACTTAATTACGTTAAATTGCTCTAACACTGTTCGGTGCCTTTTTTTTGTTTATTTTCAAAAATGTTTTTGTAAGTAATTTGGATTGATTTTAAACATAGCCGCCAACATACAATGGGCGTTCATCTGGGTGAACAAGCAATTAAATAACAACCAATAAATCAAAGCTAAAAAGAAAGCAAAACTTCACACGCCACTAACAATGAATGAAATTTTTGGGGTATTTTATTTATCTTAAATTAAAGACCAATCTATAAGCAATGCATGTAATGCAACCCAAACTCTAATGACATGGAAAGAATGTTACTAAGTTAGCATGAAAAACACTATGTATATGACCAAACTTTAATGACATACAAATGAACTGTTCTAAATGAAATGGCATTAATGATGGCATGGAAATCATTTGGCAATGATGTGGCAATGACGTGGGAAGATGCGACGCAACCTATTCTATATGATATGCACATGATGTTTTTGGATTTTTTTTATTAAAATTCGAAATAACTAAATAATTAAAAAATTATCTAAACTGAAAGATAACCCAACTTGGATTAAGAAATAATTTGAATTAAATCCTATTCTAACTTAGAAACTTATCTTAAACTTTTAGATATCATCTAAACATGCAACCATATCTAAAAAACTATCCTAATCTATCATAAGATGCAATCTTTTTGTATTTTTTCAAAAAGGGATCTCAATCAAGCAAAATAAGCTCTAAATTGCAAAAGATTAGCTCAAAATCACCAAAGATATCCAATCAATTTAAACTTGGAAACAAATTAACCACTCTTATTTTTAGAAAATCTGATCACCTCCAATATCTTCAATTTCCGTTTATTTTGGTCCTTTATGTGCCGCATAACCCCCACAAACTCCTCTTTCCTAATCCTACCGTATACTGCACTTACTTTCTTCAAGACCAGAGAATATGGCCGAATATATGTTCTTTCCTGCGCGTGATCAACTTTCTTTCTCCAAATATTTTTCCCTTTCTTGTTTTTTGATAACATGTGAACTTCGGCCGTCCCGGTTCATGGAGACGAGCCAACCATAGTAGGGGGCAAGAAAGCCTGCCAAAATTATATGCTACCTTTAACAACCAACCATAGTAGATCACATATTACATGCTTTCACCTTTTGCGTGAGCCCCCTTGGAAAATAAGAGGAATACAGAAGCCTCGACCCAACTCAAGGGGAGTATGATTGACCATATAAAAAGAACAAGACAATTATGAATTTATCTCTTGTTTAAGAGTATTCTGAGATGGGGTCGGAGGAAAAACTAAAGCGGCCACTAATCGTCGCGCACCCGCGTACACACAACCCATTGCAACATCCTCAGGAGGTCCTTGAACTTAAGTATTCAGATCAGAGGCTTTGTCTCATCACCGCCTTATGTTTTTGCATAGACTAATGAACACATAAAACTACTTGTCATTCAAAGCCATAATCAGGAGTGAATGCAAAAATTCATCACTGCTGAGGATACAATGAAAAGAAAAAGAATACTGATGGTTGCAGATGACTAATCGCTACAGAACAGCTCCAGCACCTACTATCAATGATTCCATTTCATTGGACGATTATCAGATAAGCCAGAGCAAGGTTAAGATCTTTTCCTATTCTCCTAGAAAATCTCTTCAATGATGAACAAAAAGGAAGAAAATCTTCAATCCTCCTCCATCTTTACGTTTACTACCGAGAACTTACGTAGGGCACAGAGCAAATAACTTACATGAAATATCATGGAATATTAATGTTCAAGGCAACTTGTCACCTCAACACCATATTACAGCTGCCCAGATAGGCGCGACGTACTTTTAGCAAGCAAAAGATGTCCAGATTCCTCAAAGAAGAAATAAGAAAAGGAAATAACAGAAAAACCTAGAGCAAGCCTTTGCGTAAAGAATCTCGGCAACTAAGGTTCACATATGTCATAATGTCTTACAGAGCAACAAGCCAGAATCTTATCATGGCATCAAGAGATAAATTTCATCCGCGCTCCCATTACTCAGAAGCACTACTGAGCAGGATCTTGAAGACTGTGATCTGTCCAAAGAATTTGACATCCAAAAACAAGAAATCTGTATGCTTCCTGCGCATCTCCATGTGAAGACCGTTCTCTTCAATTGGGGTATTTATTCCTCAAGCAGCATTCCGCAAACTATGATGTGCCCGCGACAATAAGAGTAAATATCATCCTTTGTCCACAGGGTTGTGTCATAGATGGCTGCTTACATGTGATAAAACCTCATCAATTGTGCTAGCAGCTATCGTGTTTGAATCATTCACAGCATCTTCATCCTTGTATTCCCGAGGGTCCTTGACCGTAAGAGATAACCCTCCTCATCCGGCATGATGCCGCAACTCATTCATAGTCTTCAAGAAGAGCATCATAGAGTGACATGAATACCCGACAATAGCATTTTATTGAACAACTGGAATAATAATAATCCCCCCTAATAGCGAAAGAGAAGGTAACATCCAAGACCCATAGAAAACCTCAAACACAAAAGGGAAGGAAACCAAGAAATATGCGAGACATAAGAACAACTATGCGATTAACAAGCTAATCTAGCTAATCTGGCGCGAATCTGTCTCTGCATTTCCACTGGGTCCCTCTCCGCAAGGGCTATTGCGGCAGCCGCAATCCTGTTGGACAGCCGGCGATGAGAAGGCAGATGGAGACACAGCAACGGTCGATGTACCCGTCTTCCCATTTCCGTAGCTCATCCAGGGGGACGGTGGCTTTCTTCTCCGGCGTGTGCATCTTGCACCACTCGATCACCTTTCTCAGCGACTTCGTGTCGGCTGCCTCCATCAGGACGACCCCGCTGGCCTCCGACTCCGCCTATCGCTGCCTTACCAATGGTATTTGCAAGGCCACGTCCTTGTCGACTAGGAAGACTTGGCCTTCCCAGGACTTGAGCCGATAAACCCCAGCGCTTCCTTCCGTCATCATCGATCGATGGTGCCACTGGAAAGGCATTGTCCCAGGAAAAATCTTAAAGGAAAAGTTTAGAGAGAAGGCAATTCTTAAAGGTCACGTTAGGAATTCTATGACACCGACCAGCATAATAACCAAAGTCGCGACCCGGGTCGGGTTGACAAAAAACGGCTGAAAAAGAAGAATTCTACCAACTCCATTCCTCCAATTCTACGAATTCCATCGCCTCCTCTCGCAATCACCCCTCCACAATCTCCCATCTCCCATCTCCCATCTTCCTCTCTCGAAATCCCAATCTCAATCCATGAAAACCGGTCAAGATGCGCCGTTTTCGCTGGCAATGACGAACAGCGGCGACGGCGACGTTAGGAATCAAGAATCGGAGAATGTCGAAGGGGTCCAATCAAGAACCAGCAACGGCCCTGTTTCTTGGTTTCACAAAACATCACTAATTTAAAAAATATTTTTCTAATCACGACCGATTTGTAGGGCTTAAGGAACGAGTCGAAACGGAAAATGTTTTCATCATTAACAAATAACGAAAATATTTTGCTTTGACTTATATTCTTAGGAGATATGAATGGCTAAAATAAGAAAAAAAAATTCAGATGGTTAATTTTTCATGAAGTGAACGAAACTACATTTATTGGTTATAGGGTAGAAAAACCAACCCACCCAAATCCGTGGATCTAGAAATATAAAGTGCAAGCGCCGCAACAAAGTTCATATTTCTAGTCAAAAGTATTTCCCCCTCGAAGTAATTATTTTACCCTTAGAAAGAAATTCAGAGGCAAATAAAATATATTATCTCGAGTGTTGCCAACCTCTGAATATATTTTACCGTTAAGTGATAAAAATTAGAGAAAAAAAAGTATTTGCAATTGGTATTTGTAATCAACGTCTCAAACAGTCCTCGAAATCAAAGAATTGATGTCTCGATCGTTTGGAGGTGAACTTTAATGTAAAACTTGTGCATAATTTGGAAGATCTCTATCCTTATTTTCGTTATTATTATTATACGTCATCTTTTCAATAATGCTCAAAACACTAGCATAATCTAATGATGTATTAATTTGATTGGGAAAATATCGACATAAAAGTGTAAAATTTTAGCGTTCACTTTTTTTATTTGAAGTTTTCCCATTTTTTTTCTCGACCTTTTGTATATTTTTTTGTTAAAAAACAGGCTCGATGTCTCAGACCTAATTTGGGCTAACGACTGTAATCCCCCAGACTGGAACCGGCCCGAGCCCACCTGGACCTGCCCGGTAATCCGGTCTCATCTGCAATTGGAGAGCGAGACCCGTGATGGGAAATACTAAAACTCAAATAGATACACCAAAATGAAAAATTATTTACAGCCAGCGATACAAAAAATCTCGATTGTTTCCCACACCTAATCGATAAGTCTGTACATATGTGCTTGGTCCTTTAACATTAGACCAACACTACAACCATCTTATTTCTCTAGCTCCCAACTTCTCACATCATCTCACCCGCACTACATTCTCCATTTCAGACTCTCTTGGAGTGCTTTCTCCGTTATGGACATTATGTGTGAACTGCGTATATAATTGCTCTTCGTAGAGCTTAATAATCACCAAGATTAAACGGTTTCGAAAAAACAACAAAAAAACCAGCACAGAATCATCCACATCCTCATAAAACCATACTGCTCGTGAGTTGCTATCGATGTCTAGCTCATCTAGAGAATGTTTCATCTTCGACAAAATGCAATCTAGATGGCATTCCGTCTTTTGTTATGACAAACATAGCAACAGTTTTAAAATGGGCAACAGCTACTGGAATTCTAACAAATGCAGCATATAAGGGAATTAAACAAGCTAGTAGGTCATATATGTTTATGATTACAATGCATTGACAACTGACCTGGTAAAACTGGATTCAACGATAGAACTTTACCATAAATAAATTTCGGTATTGTATTTTGTGAGCGCTAAACCATTGGAAATGGCAATGGTGATAATACCTCCAGTATCACCTGCAGATCCACAGTAACATCAAAGACCTACCCACAAGAATTGGAAATGCTAAGCATCTAAATGTTGTAGAATCCAAGAACTCAGTCAAAGAAAATCAGTTACCTAATCTAGGCTCGCCCATCCCACTCTTCGCAGAACTCTTCTAGATACTCAAGCATAAACTTGTGCCGCTTCTCGCCTCTCCTTTGTCCAGCCTGAGCGTTTTAAACACCCACACAATAAAAAAGAAGTTATATTTAAAATTGTCATCTATCAGCTCTGAAAAGAACGTAGTAACCCTTGGAAAGAGCAAGCATGTGGAATTACTACCAAAACGAATATTAACGAAGGTAGGCCCTATATACTGGAAACCCATCGTTTTTACCTTTGTTTTCATCAAATCCTTCAGCTTCAGAAGTTTCTCATAAAAATGATTCAAGGTAGTCTGCTCCTCTTTCTTCATGTAGCATTCCTGGGAAAGATCTGATCGTGGCTGGATGGCAGGATCGTGGAGAACTCTGTTTCTGCTTCCCCCGAAAGTGAAGCAACGAGCTATTCCTGCACGTGACCTTATGTCAAACGAGGTGTGCTTTTTTTCTTTCAATCACAAACAGAGAAGTGAATGGAGCAAAGAGAACAGCCCACAAAACCAGTCAGGGAAGGACATACGACTAGCTTATATGGGTAAACATCACAAGGCATCATTAAACTTTCAGTATTTCTCAATTTCTAACACTAAAATTCAATTAGACCAAGGATTATACATAAGTAAGATCAAGAAAATACTACTCAAGATTTCTTTATCATTACCTATGGCCCCAATGGCATCAAGACGATCAGCATCCTGCACAACCCCAAATTCTGGAAATACTTCATTTTCTGCAAGCCCCTTAATCTCATTTTTGAAACCTGACCATGCCAGAATCTGTCATATTAGTTTTCCACCAACATAACAAACATGTAATTTCTAGTACAATTCCAAATACCAAGGATACAAAAGGATGATCTTGACAGAGTGATGCTTATATAAAAAATAATTGATGGAATGATATGACCAAGAGCTTTTTTGAAAATAATCTATTTCAGTGTGACTATACTGCTAAACTGCTGGTAAACCATATGAATAATCTGATGAGCCACAAATGTTGCTATTCTTCTCTCTCAGAACGGAGTGAATGATACGACATAAAACTAATAAGGCTCTGAATTTAGTTACAAGTATCTATAAACACAAACTCCAGCCACAAGTACACTTATATGAATTACCAAAGAACACGTTTATATAATAAGGACAACCTATTAATCTAGGTACTGCAGTAATTCCAATCTCTTCCTGCACAATGTGATTACCAATGAAACCTCCTCCAAAAATAATTGTTTTTCTATCTGCAGATAAAAATATCGATATTGAGAGTTGTAACGAACCAATTCACAGCTTCACGATGACGTTTCCAGCAAAAGAGAAGGTGTTCCACAAACCAAGGTCAATAAAATAAAAGGTTTACGTCTCATGCTGCGAGCATAGCACATACCACAAAACATCATGCTCAGAAAATTTACATACTCAAGCGTCATTCACATAATTGAATTGAGATGAATTGACAAAGGCACAGTCAACTAACGGTAGAGCAAGCAAAAAACTCCAAAAAATCACCCATACCCATTCTTATTTAGCTATCGAGAAGGAAAAAGAACTTACCCATTCCCCTTACTATCCTTAAGATCTTGATCTTCTTGCTTTCCTCCACTCTCTGTTCCTCAAGGAAATTCTCAACAATCTTTTCCTCAGACGGATCTCTGCACGGAAAACAGAAACACAGATGGTGACACTGAAAAACCGAATTAAAGAAAGAAACAACAGTTTATTAGCATAGCAAACAAAAAGTATTGCAACATGTCCATACCTTTCCTTTAGTTGCATATGTGACAAAGCTTAAGTTATCAAGGATGAAATGCAATTTGATAAGCGAACATACTATGTACCATATGATGCAAAGACGGGTTCTCAGTGAACAATTACACTCACAACCATACTGTGCAATCTTACTTCTATGGCTGATCAAGAAGTAAATCCAGACCTTAGATACTTGTAGTCACCTGCAATGAGAAACTAATATTAAAAATAAGTTCCCTTTCAACATAAATTGCGGAATATCATAAAAGTGATGGTTAAGCACACGAAAGCAATGTCACAGTAGATTATATGCATGCACAGGAGTTAGTCCAGAGGACCTTTATGAAAAGGGATTGGCAATCGTAGGTTCAGATAATTAACAGACATGTAACTCCACTTTGTAAAAGAAAGGGGAAGAGTCTCAAGTCATCTGCAGACTGCTTGTAACAGATCTTTTGTTATAAAAAAAAAACCACAGCCCTTGAGGTCAACACCTTAACTCCTCAGTTGGAAAAAGAGCATGAATGCCAAAGTCAGCCCGGTTATCGTACTCATGATTGTGTAAATATGCAGTCCTCAAGTGAGAGAGAGAGCTGACCTATATCATGAAGAAGTGCAGCAAGCTCTACCTGCAACATCATTCCACAGATTGTAAGACATCAATCACAGTTTCTTGTCAGTTTGAGGTCGAAAAATTCCCATCGGCCATCGGGGTCAGCAACGGCCGTAGGGGGGTTTTTTAGGGTCTGTGGTCCCCGTTGGCCCCGAGCAATGGGTTTGTAAGGTCCTTGCATGTACATAAGATAAAATGCTTCGAGTACCAGCAGGCAGCAGCAACGCCTTTGGGAGTCCATAATTGACATGAATTTATAGATTTTTCTTTTTATGATAAGAAGTCCATCTCCAAAAGGTAAATCTCAATTCATGACATACCAACTAACTTTGTGGACTTAGTAAGACTCGAGACACCGCTCGAATAGTTGCCCAAGGACATCTCCACATTGAGAAGATAAGTTAGTTTGGGATAAATGTGAAGCAGATGTATCAATTTTAGAGTTTTCGTAATACAAAAATTAGTTTGAGTTAAATATAACACCAGTGTACCAATTTGGGGATTTTGGTAGTATTAACTATTGTAATAATTACACGCCACCCTTTATACTTCATTAATCATAACTGTTTATTAGTATTTAATTATTCTAAATGAAGTCGTAACTGCATTCCCCGATGCTTGGCCTCCTACCCACACGTCGACCCTTATACACAAGCGGTTATGGCTCTTACGATGCCGTTGACCTAACTGTCGCTAAGTATCCCCATCTCTAATCAATGTCTTCATTTCGTCTCCTTGAGTCCAACACTTAGCCAAATTCGTTAGATGACAATTGTCAACCAATTGCCATCGTATGTCTATAGTTGTATATCACGATCATCAATAATCACTATGGTCATCAACAAGTGTTTACATTATCGATAACTTATCGATAACACAAACTGCACTTAACAACGAGTTTTATACCTATTCAAATAGCCGTCATGTTGATCCAACGAGTTTTACACATAATGGTAAGTATTTTCTAGAAAGAGATATACACTTTAGGATTAATTTTCAGTAATCTTGTAAAGTACCAATACACTTTGCCCCGATGGTTCATCAAGTGGTCCAAACTGGGTTTGCAAACTGAAGGTCACACAGGTTGAATTTCCCAGTTTATCTATCATCAATCTCAGAAAAACCTTGTTAATCCGCAGGACAAGCTTAGGTATAGGTGCATAGCCGTTCTTGGGCACCGTCACTCAAACCTAGTGTGGCTACGTGACGAGCTTGCCCAATGGATATTTGATGCTTCCTTGACATCTGAAACTGAAAATTCGAGCAACACGTGTGATAGGTCCCATGTTCGTCCAAATCCTTTTTCTATGCCAAAAAGAAAGTACTGATGATGCAGGCACATTCACAAAATTAATAACCGGCGTTTTACTAACAAGGCCCACCCTATTGCCACCGCCACAATCACTAACACCACATCTGGTTTTTAACAAAGGAAAAAGGGAACATTCAGCCCAGAAAGTTGTGCAACACTGGCTGATATCATCAAGAAAAGGGGATGGAACCTAATAATGGATGTTCTGCAATTATGGGAAACTGTGTTCTAAGAATAATAGAAACGGTCAATTTCTGACTGAAAGTAATATATATGGTCCAAAAGCAGCCAGATACAGAAACTGGACATGCTCTTGAGGAGGATCTATTCAATTCTCATAATAGGGTACCATCCTGCGAATTCATTCATCTTCAGCATTGAATAAACACTGTGATGTCCTACAATAGGCAGAGCTCCCCACGGAAGAAGAAAGCATTACCCTTCTCATTGATGAGGTTATGCGAATAACTTCCATAGTCAGCTAAGAACTTGACAATAGACGCAACTGCCATATTGCCGTCATAAGACACAGAAGTTTTATTTTCTGCTGGAAACAACACCAAAGCTGGGTAAAGTTCTCTCTGCAAATCCCAAATCACAAAAGTGAGTCTTGTTGTCATCGACCATTTGCAGACCATATTGATAGCTTCTTAGCAATATAAAGCTGTATAAGTCAACATATTGAACCTAAAAAGACTGCCAGCAACAAAACGAGAGGAATCATCCATGCATGGAAGCAAATTTTTAGAAGAATTCCAAATTTGCATCTTGCCAATTTGCTCCATAGATTGGGTGCCTCTTTCCAAAGGAAACAGATCGTAGAGTAATATACTTCGATTCAGAATGCACAAGCTTTGTTCTAGGTTTTTTGGGACCACTAATCTATTGCCTTTGCGAATTGATCAAGGTAAACTCATGCTTTTCTAGATGCAGATATCATATCTAATTTGATAAAAACTTGTTATTTCCAAATTATTCACAAAGCTTTTCGAAAGATCACAATGCAACCCTATACTTTCGCTAACTTACATGGGCAACCCTCTGATTACACCTAGCCCTTCCCAAAGGTATTGATCGCCAGCTTTGGTTTTCTGAATCCAGAATTGGTCTGGATGTATGATGGCAAGGGATATTGCCCATATAATTAGCATTTAGCCAATACATCTGTCGTCACAAAAGAAAGGTACAAAAGTTTAACACACTAAGATGGTTGATATAACATGCAAAAATATAGAAAATGGCTGTTGAGATTCTTAAGGGGTCATTTATGGATTGTTGAGCATCAAATATGGCTCCATCAACTTTGGATGACTGACTAAGCTGAACAAAGAGTGTTGTAGTTTCAAGATCAATAAGAAAAGAATGGCCTAACTTCACTCAGCATTGTTTAGTTCAAATTGGCAAATGGCTCCTTCACAGACCTTCCTTTGAGTGAATAGTTTAAAAAAAAATTTAGGATAGTATCCTCGCAAGAAAATGCTACCAGGTCTTTCGTTTCTTTATCTAATAAAGGAGTTTTCTAGAAACAGTTCACGCATTTTATTAGAGATGCCCTGTCCATATGCAGTTTTGCACCCCGTATTACATGCGAACAATTGACAAAATTACAGTATAAGGAAAAATCCAGAGATGAAGGATTAAGCAAATAATTTCAACAACCAAGACAAAATCAAGAACTAAAAGTAGAGGTAATGAGAAAAAAGCAATGAATGAACTTCAAATGAGAGGAAGCACTTCCTAAATCAAGACATACCTGGTTCATTGCTTTGAAAATCAGACTGCAATCATTCATTGTGCAATCCATCAAGTAAACAGGAGGAAGCTTTTGAGCCATACCCTCCATGTTATCTTCCATATATGAAGCACTTCCTAAATCAGGTAAAAGTTATACATTTTTGTCTCTCAAAATATAAACCAAGTGGAAATTTATTTCTGAAAAAGACATGTATTAATAGAGTCTTGTCCTGTCTTATCACTGGAAGAGTTTTACATAGTCCCTCCACAAGGCCCCGATAAGGAGGACCTTAGCTTAACCTATAATGACATCCTAATAATGGTTGACCACCATCTCAGAAAAAAAAAAATCTTTTATCCCCATACCTTGCATTATCACGGACCTCCAAATCAGGGAAGAAAAGGCAGGAAAAGGCAAGGAGACGAGAAAGTCTGAGGAACAATCTAGAACTGGGGTGATGCATCAACATTGTCCTACATATGCCAAGAACCTTAATTCGTTGCGACCAAGATCTTAAGCCAGTGTCGGCGCCATGTTTCTTGACAAGGAAGACGACCAAGTTGGTAAGAAGTTCTAGAAGTCCACGAGGGGGAATTGTGACGTTTTCGGCAATTTTATCAAGAATCGCAAAGTAGAAAACTATTTTATAATCTACATTGACTTTCGGAAGCAAACGCTCATCGAGTGTCCGGAGCAGTCGCTCTCCCAACCAACAGTGCTTATTACAGCCCAAGAATCTGTTGACGAAGGAAACAATAGTGGGAACTAACTGTTGAAATTCCATAGTCATCTCCACGATCGTCCCCTATAATATGGGAAAGCATTAAAACAATGTGAAAATACCTCGCTCAGATGAAATCCTACCACCATCCTGCAATAGTATGCTGCCCAAAGGGAATGGAATATTATGAAAAATCAAAGGAAGATAGACAATACCAAATCAAACATTGTATTGCAAGGTTGCTAATTCAAATAGTTATTCACAATTCATCTATCTTAAACTCATAAATCATCTTCACTTTACAGCTACCAAGCAATTCTATTGACTACCTGTAACTGACTCAATAGTGCATGCAAAGCACCAGAATTAGTAGCCTCAAAACCAAAACTCTAGAAGGAGAGTAACTCAGCATGTTTTTCATCCATTTTTAAAAAGGAAAAAGAATTAGTAGAGCGTATATTTTAAGGTCGTGGTTCCTTTCTGAAACCAGAAGCCGCAGTTTACTAAGGGTTTGACATTTCCTTTTGAGTACAAGCATCGTCATCTCCAAGAAAAGAAAGTTTCATAAAATATGCACTCTTTCAGGCATTTGGTGATATGCAAGATAAAAATCATCTCATAAAATTGACCTCCCTCAAGTAGTAACAACATGCATTTGCTTGAGGTTTTTCTTTTCCCTTTTAGTTTTTCCTATGCAAATGATTGAAATTTTCTTTAATATAATCCTGTCGTATGAAATCCAGCTTATATAAGTGATGCGGAAAGTGATGAACGATAAACAGACGTAGAGGCAGAGTAAGGCCATAACACAAGGAAATGAAGAAATTGGACAAAGTGGGGAATCTGAAGCATTCTATACCTGCAAAAAGTAGAACATTGTGGAGTCCATAAGCATTTTTGCTTTGATGGAATAGTCAACAGAATGGGAGAGCGTGCCTATTAAGAACTTATAGAAGGTGCGAAATGCCACCGCAGTTTCTGTGCTCCATGGAGGCATCCATTTAAAAGCAGACACAGAGACAAGACCATCCTTGAACAGATTCACCACAGACAATGAATCTGCCTGTGAGACATCCTCAGATTTTTGGCTTCCAAGACACAATGAGAACAAGGCAAGAAGGTTGAGCTTCAGTGCCTTCACGGCAAGAGGATCAAAAACAGTCGGACAGAAGCTTGAAGCCATATCAACATCCGTGTTCTTTCTCTCAACTACACGATTCGACACGCCACTGAAAAATCCCAATAACCAATGAAGGGCAAGCATCCGAAACACCGGATGACCTTGTGCTTCCCTTGAAACTGAGACAAGCCGACGAGCAATTTCAAGCTCTTGTCCATCAAAAGCATCTACGAAACGTAGATACAACATCAAAACCATGTGGCAAAGAACAGGATCATAGGAATAAATCATGCTGAAGAACTGGACCTTCAACATTGAAGCCTGCAACTCCAAAGCAACCGCCACGGATAATATCATATGCATAAACTCCATCATTCCACAAGGGGTGAGAAACTGCCGCCATTCAAGCAAAAACGCCATGGCCCTCCTCAGTTCCTTGTAATTCAAAGCCGAAACCTCCCTCGTCGGACCAACACCCATGGAGGCAAGTTAAACGGAACCAAAGGGACCGATGCGTTCGAGATCGACACATCGACCTTACGAGTGACGATATCGTGGATTACCTGAGTGAAGAGCAGAATGTAGCTCTGCGAAGCGTGCGCGCGCTCGCTCTGACACAAGCTCCACAGGTGCCCTGCGATCTCGGCCAGCAAGCAAGGCCAATTCCTCTCCAACTGCCTCAAGCACTCGCAGGCCATCGCCCTCGTCTGCCGGTCCGGCCCGTGATTCGGCCGATTGACGATAGCCAACAGCAATTCGACCAATCTCGCGACGTCGCGAGCGCAATGCTCCTCGCCCAAACCGCCCACCACGGAGACCAAGATCGAAGTGGTGGACAACATCATCTGCTCCTTGAGCGCGTACGTGGCGAAGGCCGGATCGAGCGGCGACTGGACGACGGAGCGGGAGAGCCTCCACGAGGCGGCCCAGGAGAAGAGGCCGCGAGGCGGGGACGAAGAGGGCGTCGACGAACTCCTCGAGGAAGACGAGGAGGGAGTGCTTGAGGGGGAGGGGGAGGTCCCGCCGGAGGAGGGAGGAGACGGCGAGGTCGGCGATGGAGGCGGCGGGGTGGGCGGAGGTCCAGGTCTCGCGGCCGTGCTGGAAGTCTTCGATCAGGGACTCCCACTCCTGCACGGAGAGGGGCTTCGGCGGCGGCTTCGGCGGCGGCTTGTCGGCGGACACGGTCGCCGATGGAAGAGAGCTCTAGAAACCCTAGCGTCTCATCAGAGAGAGAGAGAGAGAGGGAGGGGAGAGAGGGGAACTGCAGGAGGTGAAGCTGAGCAATGAAGAAAATATTGCATGCGACTCTCATCCCACTCATCTTTACAGCAGTCCAATCATTCACTGTGGCCCACCCGCCCATCTCTCTCCCCTTTTCCCGTTCAGACTCTGATTTTCTATCACCGCGAAGACTACTCTTCTCTCTCTCCCTCTCCCTCTCCCTCTCAACCATAACCATGGCTTCCACCGCCAGCTCCTCGACCGCCAGCTCGCACCGCTCTTCGGCCCCAACGCCACCGACGCCATGGCCGCCGCCTCTTGCATTTGTGACCATCTCTCCTCTTTCACCGGCCGCCTCTCCGACACCACCTACACCGTCGACGCCACGTACCTCCTCTTCTCCGCCTATCTCAGCTGCTCCATGCAGCTCGGCTTCGCCATGATCCCCGCCGGCTCCGTCCGCGCCAAGAACACCATGAACACCATGCTCACCAACGTCATCGACGCCGCCGCCGCCGCCGCGGGCCTCTTCTACTACCTCTTCGGCTCTCCCTCCAACGGCCTCATCGGCCTCAAGAAAGTCCCCTCCCCCACCGTCGACTACAGAAACTTCCTCTGCGACGGCGTAGGAGGTGTCAGAGAGGCGGCCGGCGACGGAGGGGAGCTGCTCGCAAATGTAAGAGACTGCGGCCAGGGGTGTTTCAAAAGAAAATGTACCAGCGTCTGAATGGGAAAGGGGGGAGAGAATCAACTTTTCTAACAAACTCATCAACCACGGTAAAACCTGAGCTCACCACGGTTAAGCATGCATATATAGCCCTGTCCAAATGCCTTCATCATCCCCACTCCACTCACTCTTTTCTGCCTCAAAAATCTTTCAAAAAACCATCGTCTCTCCCGTCCGCGTCGCTCTACCGGTTTCTCCGCCTCTACGTCTCTCGAGCCACGGTGAGTCCGATTCTGAACGACTTAGCTTTTCAGTTTGCTCTTCACTCGCCATGGGCTCGATCCTCACATTTTCCTGCTCGATCGCTTCGCGCAGGTCATAGCGCAGAAGCTGAAAGAGGCGGCCGCCACTCGCTCTTTTCATCCTCTCTCGCGTCATCCTCCTCTCTCGAACGGTGAGTTCAAAACTCCGATTCTGAACGACCTAGCTTTTCAGTTTGCTCTTCACTGCGGCTCGATCCTCACATTTTCCTGCTCGATCACCGAGCAGGACTCGCTTCTACTGGTAATGAGTTTGCTCTTCGAACTTGCACCGTGATCCGAGTTAGCCGTGCATTATTGCTGATTGTCGCGATTGAGAGATAATCTTGTTTTCGTCTTGCTCGCCTTCCGTTTCGAAAGCATTAGATAATCTTGTTTTCGTCTTGCTCGCCTTCGGTTTCGAAAGCATTCCAACTTTGTTGGTCGCCGTGACTGTCAGTCGCCGTTCACCCGAGGAAGACGAAGAAAAGAAACAACGAAAGAAAGAATAAAAAAGAAAAAGAAAAAAAACAGGAGATAAAAGGAGGATAGAACGGACCGATTACATTCGGACCGGGCTCGAGTACAACAAATCAATATAAATGAATAAAAATTAATAAAAAGTACAATAAAAAAATCGAAAATATTTTTGGATAATGATTAGAAAATAGGCCTTGAGTATAGTGTTTAGTGATTTTAATGAGTACATTTGATTTAGATTTAGGTATATTAATCTTTTTTCATAGAAAAATGGATTCGATTTGAATTTAGCTCATCAGCTTAGTTCATTTGTCTCGCTAAAAATTAATTATCTGAAAAATATTTTCCTAATAATGATCGTTTATATTTCTTAAAATAATTAATTAATGATAAATGTTTTTATTACCGATAATAAATTATGTCTAAATATTTTTCGTATGTCCATTTTTGTGAGCGATACAACCGATCATTTAGGAAAATATTTTTCAAATCATCAATTTTCCGCGAAATAATCATAACCTAAATGTTTCGTCGATTGTTGTTGATGGGTTCACTGTAGGTGTATATTGAGCCGATGAGTTGCACGTACTTCATGTAATTGTTACGGATATGTTTACTGCTTTTGTATTTGTACTGAGGTGTTGATGGCTATGGCCAAGCTATCATTTCTAGGGTTTGAAAGTCGAACTGTACTCCTCGGTTATGAATTTATATATCACTCATTAAATTAATTTTTTTGAGTTTAATACAACGCAACGAATGAGCCTAGTAATAGTCATGAAGAGATGATCTAAAGCATACAAAGTATAATTGATTTTTCTAAGATTATTTATGTTCATTTCTCTTTTTGGTAACTGTGGCTACCTACCTTTTCTATCTTAAGGGGAAAAGACAAGTCGCAACAGCTTGACGACTCCGTTGGAGACTTAAGGACTTAGGCTTAGTAATAGTGTAACTTGATTATTTGGTAACTAACGTGGTTTCATGGCAGTGTATATCGTGAAGGATAAGGTAAGTCCGTTAATGTTGTGTTTTGATTTGAATTGCCGTGCATGTCAGTACCCGCTTTAGCACTACACTTTTGCACATACAACCTGCGGTTAAACCCCGGCCGCACCCTTAGGAAACACCTAGGAGGTGTCAAGATTTGATTGGACCATCCGCAGTTAGCGACTATGGGACAATCATTCTCGATCCCGCTCATTTCCTTGAAAGAAATAAGTCCAACCCACCCGCAGTTTGCGATATTGGGAAAAGGCTTACTATTTCGTTGAGATGGGAGCCTTGAGCCTATAGTATATCCTACCTTTATGTGTCAAAACCTCACGAGTACATCTGTGTGTCTATATGATTGAAAATTTGTCTCGCCAAATCACTGTAAGTATATTCCTTACCTTTCTTATTTTAAAATTCTTGCAGTTCCTTTCCGTGCATTGTCGCAATTTACTTTTGTAATCCATGGTAATTAATTAAAGCATTCTTAATGGGCTAAATTTAATGGGAAGACTGAATATTCAAGCCATTCCCGTTCCCAAGGATGCTCTCTTGGCATGGTGGGATGGGATGAATCAAGGGAATCGGAGCTATAGGCCTTGATTAGGTTGTTAGATTTTAATATTAGATTTTGCTTGGCTCCATTTATATAGTATATATATAGTTTAGGGATTTTAATGAGTACATTTGATTTGGGTTTAGGTATATTAATCTTTTTAAAAATAAACTTGGATTCGATTTGAATTTAGCTCATCAGCTTCGTTCCATTTGGTTCGCGGAAAATGAATGATTTGAAAAATATTTTCCCAGAATTGATCGCTTGTATCGCTTAAATTAATTAGTCAACGAAAAATATTTTTATTACCGACAACAAATTATGTCTAAATATTTTTATGAACGATGAAAATAATTTTCGTCTATTCATTTTTATAAGCAATACAAGCGATGATTTATTAGAATAAATTTTCAAATCATCTATTTTTCACGAAACATACATAGCCTAAATGTTTCGTGGATTGTTGCTAATGTGTTAACTATAGGCGTATATTAAGCTAATGAGTTGCACATATTTTATGTAATTGTTGTGGATATATTTACTGTGTTTGTATTTGTAGTGAGGTGTTGAAGGCTGTGATCTCATAACTTATAATATTTTTAATCCTACTCATCGTAGGCTATCTAAGAACTTGAAATCTAAGCTAGCCAATCTTGATAGTGCAACCTGACCGGCAATCGACATGATGTCTTTTCTTTTCCTGCTTCTTTTCATCTTCATTTTTTATCTCTGTTTTTGCAGCTAGATCCCCCTTTGTCATTCCCATGGTTTGAAAGTCATGTTGTATTTCTTGGTTCTGAATTTTTTTTTTTGGTAAGGACTTGGTTCTGAATTTTACGCATCAATACATAAAATTAATTTTTTTAGTTTAATACAATGCTATGAATGAGCCTGATGATAGTCAGAAATGGATGATCTAAAGCATACAAAGTTTAATACATGTATATTCAAATAAAATCTTTTCATAATTTTTATAATCTTAAGAATAAATTGAATTATATTTGAGAAAGCTAAATAAAAAAAGAGTATTCAAAGGGTAAACGAACTTGCTCATAGAAAAAAGTTTGTTGAGTAAAGGATCGCCCCTTCTTTTGCATCTGTGTTTAATCTGAACTTTGAAGAGGTGCAATGGTTACACTTGACCTGAAAAACAAGTACGAAAAACTGAGGACCTTTAATTTTTGCAGCCATGGCAACAACGAATGTGAATGAAACATATCGACGGTTATTTCAAGCCGCACTTGAAGGTGATTTGAGAGCTGTTAGGGAAATACTCGATACAGATTCAGAAGCCATGACAGCTAAAATCTTGACAGCGGGTGGTCAACACTTTACTGTCCTCCATGTTGCGATTATAGTCGCACAAGATGAATTGGTTGAGGATTTAGTCAAGCGCATCCCTCAATCCATTTTGGCCGGCGCCCTCCCCCTTGCTGTCAGGAGTGGAAGAATGAGAATAGTAAGGGCATTAGTAGACAGAGACTCCTCACTCAGAAATCAATTACTCTTTGCCCTGACGATTGCAATTGAATGTACTCCTATGGAAAAGGAACTTCTTTGGTACTTAGCCAAACTTATACCATCCGCCCCTTTTGATTATATGATGAAAAACCTTATTTTGGCCGGCCATTCGGGTAGGATTTCATACTGATTCATCTTATCTCATTTCCTTTATCGTTAACTCGAATTAACCTTTCTTTTTATTCTCGTGTTCCAAAAGACATAGCCTTTTATCTAGCTCGTCGATACCCCGACCCAACAATGTCCATGATGATTATTAATCAGCTAGCGATTATGACGCCTCTCTTCTATAGTGGAGCTAAACTCGGTTTTTTGGGAAGACTTATTTACACATGTAGGTACTTCTTGCACTTCTTCGATTAAATATGTACAATTTGAGCAACGTGTTCACTCTATTTATTTCCATTTTTAGATATCCCTCTCAATAAATCATTGGACAGCTCCGAAGGCACGATCATAGTTGGAGGTATCACTGTCAATCAATTTGATGGATGGACTAGTATGACAGAAAACATATCTCCCCTAACATATTTCTGACGTAAATTTAAATATGCATCTTTTTGTTCGTCATGATTTCTAATTGCTGACATGATTCTTTTCTCCTCTTCGTGATGGTGGCAGTACTAAAGCGGTCCAAGATATCCCTCTGGAACCTTGCCACAAAAATAGGTACACGAAACTACCATGTCATATAAAGAAAAAGGAGCTTATTTCATCTATTGATAGACATCTCTAAATTGAAAGTGTAAAATGACGATTTAAATATATCGCTTTGAAATCATAGTATTAATATGAATAGGCTTTTGATTCGGATATTATGATACGATTTGATTTAATTCAATCCAAAGTCTAAAGGATATGTATCCATTAAGTAAATCTTTTAAAAACTCATTCGAAAATAGATTTATGATTCGTCACTGAATTTAGGCATTTAAAAAAAGAGTTTTTAGTTTCTCTAATGCATGCCTTTTGATTTTCAAGCCAAATGAAGTTCGCTTTCTCGATTAATATCTTAAATTTATTACTTTCTTCTCAACTACTATATATATACCTAAGAAGATGGCGCAAATGTGAAAGCGATTCTTCAATTTTGAGAAAATGGCTTAGCTGATGTTATGTGCAACAGATTACATAAAAAATATCAGAGAGTCCAAGTGGATACACAAATGCTCGCTTGACTTAGCAAATCAAGCTTTTATCGAGATGAAGGCTCGCATGACAACTCCTGCAATACTCAACTTTCATTTGAAATCACGAGCTGTCATTGTCGCTGCCGAAAATAGAATCACCGAACTTGTGAATTTATGTCTGAGCCATCATCCGGAGTTGATATGGGAGAGAAACTTCACAAAAGAACTCGGAAGAGCAGTTGTGAAAGCACGGGACGTTGATTCCTTCAGACTTCTTAATACAAAAAAGGCAATTAGTGTGAAGGAGGACCAAAGCCTAATGAATTTGGTTGTAGAAATTTCACAAGGAAGTGAAGAAGCAGATGTTTCTGGAGCAGCTCTCCTTCTGCAGAGAGAACTGCAGTGGTTTAAGGTCTGTTCACCATATTTATCGTTTTGTTTTCTTCCATTCACATTTATATTGATAGGTCTCCTTTTTTATTTTTGAAGGTACTGGAAGATATGATACCTTCTTTACCAAATAGAAAAACATTAAAGAAAGAATTTGTGGATAAACGCCAAGACATGCTTGAAAAAGCGACGAAGTGGATGAAGAAAACATCAACCTCTTGTACTGCCGTCGCGAGTATCATCATTACTGTACTTTTCGCTGCGGTTTTCGGTATACCTGGAGGTAGCCAAAATAGCGATTTATCTTTATCGATACCAATCCCTATTAAGAAGATCCCACTCGGGATAGCTGCGACATCTCTGATGTTTTGTTTCTCTGCTATTTGGATATTCCTATCCATAGCAGCTTCACACCCTGCTACAGAGGACTTCCTCTGGTTATTGCCAGCACAAATGATAATGGGCTTAAGTTGTCTTTTCATTTCTGTGCACACTGCGTTGGTGGGACTCAGCTCATCCCTTTATTTGCTCGTGAGCCCAGTTCTCATCCCAATTATGCTGCCTCCATTAATTGGCTACATGTTCATGGCGTGCTTATACTTAGAGATGCTGATATCCACTTTTCGGCCTCGCCTCTTCCGTCCATTGAAGATTTGGAGTTGACATATTATGTGGAAGGGGAGAAGAAGCGAATATGAGAAGATTTGGTAGCTTCGGTTCATGCGGGTTAAGGGGTTAGAGGTTCCTGTTTTGAAGACAATAGTTCTGGTGGCTACTGGGGCACCATGTGATGAAGACACTGCCTGATCTTGTACTAGAGAAATGTGCCATTCCTCATGATTGTAATGTGAATTCATGCTACTTTTTCCATTGTAATGTGGTCGACTTTTCCATAGTTGCTGGATTACAGCTTCTCATGATCGAAAAGTACCAGTTCCACGAGTTCTTGTCATATTTTAGGATAGGCAAAACTGTTGCTGAAATCGACATTACTTTTGTTGTGCTTTAGAAATATTAGAGAAACAAGCACAATTGAATTTGCTTTATGAATGATTTATTTTCACCGTTCTTTTTTGGCGATACCACGCAAGCAAGGGACCAACTTTAAAAAAATTTGTGTGCTTGCAAGTCTTATTCCTCGGATGCCATGTGAGTATAGGGAGGTACAGTTATTGTTATCAAAGGTCCGTCATCGTGCGAAAGGGTTTGTTAATTTATCGATAGCGATAGCTTTCTAAGAATGGTTAGCCATAGTTAACATTGGTAATTTGACAGAGGTGACAGAGGACTTCCCTCTGTTTTTTGGATCGGTAGACGAAAGGACATTCCTTAGCACAGGATTTAAACTTTTAAGTCTCAACTTGTTCATTATCATGAACAGAAACTCAATGAGGACCTTTCCCATGTGCGTGATCATGAAACTCCACAGTAACGAGTAAACCTTTTCCATCTATTGGATTAGGAGCACCAAACCTGTATAGCCTTAACCGTGCGCGTGCGCGGGATGAATTCAACTCAAAGGCAATCCATAAATTTTCACGACCGACATTAATAATGCGCAGTTGTTGTGAATTCCTTTAATAGCTTTTACACAAGTAAGAAATTCAATTCCAGAATTTATAGGCAAATCTTTAGATAACGAAAGATAATCCACAGTTGACATTAATAATCCATAGTGCAATGAGATAAGTTGGTAATTTTCCTCAATTTGTACGTTAACTCTTGTCGGCTGAAGATCGAGCCTTGTCTACACTATACATCAAGTGAGCATCTTAGTCCAACTCTGTTCTAAACTCTTATGTCTGTCAACATTGAGCCTTCCACACTAGAAACGAACAAATTTGTACGTTAACTCTTGTCGTTACATTCTACAAATTCAGGCATAAATAGAACGTGATAAGAACCGTGTTATGCGCATCTCATTCAGCAAATTTCGAAGCGCACACAAACCAACTTTAGAGAATGGCCCAACCTTGATGGACTCTCTCGATCTCACGTAGGAAAAGACGTTTAGTTTCTGCCCTATCGAGGCATGAATCCGCGAACTCTGTAGGTGATTTTAGTATGATTTGAAAAGGAATATAAATTCCAAATACTAAACTTGGAAAGTTATTATTCATGGCTTCGTGAATCAATTGAGTCCATGGATGTGACCGAGTCGTTCGAAAATTACTATCATCTTGATGCCCTTGAAAGTGATTTTGCCTCCTTGGGGACGGACAAATAATTAGATTTTTGGCTCCGTTCGTTTCGCGAAAAATGTTTTCCAGGACAACATTTTCCGGATTTTCCGGTGTTCGGGAGCGGAAAATAAATTAACCCCGGAAAATATTTTCCCTCAATGAGTGAAAACATGAAGAAAAGTAAGGAAAATATTTTCCTCTTTTTGAAAAGAGGAAAACATTTTCCGCCGGCCTCCTTCTTTCCCCCCCGGCTGCCGGCCGACCCCGCCTCCGCCGACCGCTAGTCGTTGAACACCGGAAAATATTTTCCGAAACTTTTTCAGATTTTAGCCGAACACCAAAAAATTGTGTCATTTTCCAGGAAAATAACTTCCTAGAAAATATTTTCTAGAAATGTAACATTTTTCGCGAAACGAACGGAGCCTTTACGTTTGAAAATTCACTTGCTATTTCGTAGAGGTGGTAAATGGGTCAAGAATCCATAAATTAACCCATATTTAATGATTATAGATTAAAAATGGGTTGGCTTTAGTTTTATAAATAGACTTAAATAGGTCATTAATAGGTTACCTATTAACTTAATGACTCTTACATGGGTATTAAATGGGTCACAAATGGATTACCCAATGAGCTTAAGTGAATAATAAACACGTCATTTTCATTTTTTTACGGGTTAATACTTCGAAAAACCGCAAACTGGTATACCTATGAGAAATTTACCCTAAACTAATTTTTTGACCACCAAAAACCCCAAACTAGTATACATGTGACAAATTTACTCCAACCTAAATTTTTTATCACCAAAATTCCCAAACTAGTACATTTGTGACAAATTTACCTTCCATTAAATTGAATTAATACAAAAAAAAAATCACAAACTAGTACACCTAAGACAAATTGAGGGTAAAACCCAAAACTGGTACATTCATCAACTATTTTTTTTTTTGGTAAAGTCACATTCGTCAACTGTTATGTGTCATTTAACTAAGCAATTTGACAGTAAAATATAACGGAAACTAACGAAGGGTAAATTTGTTATACGTGTACCATTATGGGATTTTTGGTGGTCAAAAAATTAATTTGGGGTAAATTTATCACAGGCATACCAATTTGAGATTTTTCGTGGTAATAAATTTTTTTTTTATTTTTGTGACTTTTATTTTTATATATTTTTTATGTTATTTTTACTCTCTTCTTTTCTTTTTCTTTTTTCTTTTCTTTCTTTCTTTTTTCTTCTTCCTCCGCTGGTAGCCAGCCACAAGCGAGGGACGAGCTCGCCGATCTAGCAAAACTCGACCTCACTAGCCTCGGGTGAGCTGGAGCTCGCCGACCTCTGGCGAGACTCGAGCTCGCCATCCTCGAGAGAGCTCGAGCTCGCCGATTTGGCGAGGCCTCTAGCGAGACTCGAGCTTGCCGGCCTCGGCCTCGCTAGATCAGCGAGCTCGTCCTTCGCCTGCGGTCGGCTGCCGACCATCGCCGTGGCCGGCCACCAGCGGAGAAAGAAGAAAAAAGAAAGAAAGAAAAGAAAAAGGAAATAATTAAAATATGATTTTTTTAAATAAAAAAGAAAATTTGTTGAAATGAGTGCACGGCTAAAAATCACATTAGATTTTTCATACCAAACGGTGGAAAATATTTTCCATTTCATTTTTAGGTTTCAGCTTCGAAAAATATTTTTATTTTCCTTGAAAATGACTTTCTAAAAAACATTTTTCAAAATTGTCACATTTTTCGCAAAACAAACGGAGCTTTAATTTTAAAATATATATATAAATTATCCACTAAATTTGTAATGCATAAAAGTGTTTTAGCAATACAATTTTTTTAAAAAATTATAAGAAACAAGCTTTTCTAGATTTAGTTAAATGGGTCGAGTTGGGTATGGATCGGATATGGTCAGGTCGGGTATGGGTAGAAAAATTTGCATTGCGATAAATGGGTTAAATAGATCAATTTGGATCGGACCATTTATGACTCGACCCAAATCCGACTTGACCCGATTGACCTATTTAGCAGATTTACTGTTTAGGGAAACGAAAGTCAAAGAAATTGGTGGTGGGGCCTTTCTTGTTTGAGGGAGTCCCTCAAAGGAAGCATCCTCTTACGATCAATGAAAGTTTGGAACATGGAAAAATATCTTCGGGTAGAGTCAATGGCTTTAATCGAAATCTTCGAAAGACTTTGGTATATACATTAAATCATATTGTTGCCAGTAAGTAACTTATGCTCATTAAAAGGATGATCTGCACGTGTGTGTGTGTGTGTGTTAAGCTTATCTTATTTAATCCTTCCATCAATGAAAGGTACAACTGCATGCCCTACGTTTCCAGGAACATTTGTGAAATGTTATTGATTAAAAAAAAGAGATTGGGATTTGTCTCCTAAAAAAAGAAGGCAGCTACTTTCATCCTATTGATAAGGCCATTCGAGCCCCAAGTTTTATCCGAGAGATAGATTTATTATTTGCACATTGCCGTCCGTTGAGGCAGAAGGAGGATGACGTGGTGAACGGCGACTACCCACGTTGGGTGACGTGGCTCAAACTCCCAAACAAAACGACGTCACGCCCCGACCTTCATTGAAATGATGCTGGCCATGGAGAATTAGGTTTTCGATTTTCAGGGGCTTGATTTAATCAATATAGAGGATTTGGAGCTAGGGTTCTTAAGTCAATCCGGTCGCAGGGAGCAATGCAGCAGTGCATTGAATCTGATCGAGAGAGGGACATGGGTGCTCAATTGAATCAAATGGAGAGAGCGACAAGGGTGCTGGATTTGGGCGATTTGGTGCTTAGGTGCTTATGAGCCAATCCCCGACCAAACCCTACTTGAAAACAAGCCATCATTTAGGAGTGGGCACGTTGGGCCTTTGTAATGGAATGAAACCATGTTAAGTGTATTTAAGATTGAGTTTAAACAGTTGATATATTAAAGTTACGGAAAAATTGATACTTTTAAACGAAGTGACGGCTCTTATTGAGTACTGAATATGACTCATCTAATTTTATATGTCTATTTATTATTATATGCAATATTACTCTTTGTAACAAGTAGAACAAGTACCACATCCTCCTATTTTCAATTTTACTAATTTGTATTTCCCATTACAAGCCCAAATAAAGAGGCGAGAAGAGAAGAAGATGATGCCTGACGTTATTTTGCATTAGCATCAAAAGACATTCGAATTTAAATATCAGCTCGAGTACGAACCCCCTTTCTCGACTATTTAGAGTTCTAAATTTTATAAAAATATCATCCCTTAAAATTACATATATCATCGAGATACTCTTTGCAGATTTCGCTAGAGTTAGTCGAGTATTTGAAAGTTAGATTTAAAGCAAAAAATCATGAAATCAACAATCACCGGCTAAAAACTTAATAGATCGCATGCAGGTGAGCAATATCACGACATTGATGCTCAAAAGAAAGAAAATCTTAGCTCTTAATTCCTCCTTATCCCGATCACGTCCCGAATCCCAAATCTCTCGTCCGTTGCGAAGCTAATTTTCTATAATTTGAAGTACCAAATAGATGAATAGAACTCTTTTTTTTAAAATTTTTATAACATAAGCGTGAACAACCACAAATCACTGACATTGTCTCCAGCACACCACGCAAAAGTTAAAAATAAGTCAAATTAAAAGGGCACGGACGGGAGCTCCGAGTTGGCCAAGAAGGGCGCGCATGGAATCCATTATGCTCCAGAAATCAAATTCTTGGTAGAAATTGATTTCTGAAATTCTTGCCAGAAATTGATTTTTGGAGGAGAACTCTGTTTGATAAAACATGACTAATTCTGCTCCAGAAATTGATTTCTGGAAGAGAAATCTGTTTGATGAAACAAAAGGAAATTTCTGCTTTTGGAGATGCCCAAAAATTTAAATGTCACTCAAAATGGGTAATTACAGGTATTCTAAGCCATTCTGTGAAGTTTTAAAATTTTTTATTTTTGATTTTTTTGGGTAGCACAAAAAATTTAAATTTCACTCAAAGTGGGCGGCCACGGGTATTCTAAGCCATTTTGTGAAGTTTTGAAGTTTTTCATTTTTTGATTTTTTTGGGGCACCTCAAAAAATTTAAATTTCACTCAAAGTGGGTGGCCACAGGTATTCTAAGCCATTCTGTGAAGTTTTGAAATTTTTGATTTTTTTTGGGCATCTAAAAGAATTTAAATTTCACTCAAAGTGGGTGGCCACATATATTCTAAATCATTCTGTAAAAGTTTGAAATATTTAATATTTAATTTTTTTTGGCACATCAAAAATTTTAAATTTCATTCAAAGTGGATGGCCACAGGTATTCTAAGTCATTATGTAAAATTTTAAAATTTTTGATTTTTTGATTTTTTTTGGCACATCAAAAAATTTAAATTTCACTCAAAGTGGGTGGCCACATGTATTCTAAATCATTCTGTGAAATTTTGAAATTTTTGATTTTTAAAATTTTTTTGGGCACCTCAAAAATTTTAAATTTTCACTCAAAGTGGATGGTCACTGGTATTCTAAATCATTCTGTGAAATTTTGAAATTTTTGATTTTTAAAATTTTTTTGGGCACCTCAAAAATTTTAAATTTTCACTCAAAGTGGATGGTCACTGGTATTCTAAATCATTCTGTAAAATTTTCAAATTTTTGATTTTTTGATTTTTTTGGGCACTTAAAAAAATTAAAATTTCACTCAAAGTGGGTGGCTACAGGTATTCTAAGCCATTTTGAAATTTTTTATTTTTTTGAAATTTTTAATTTCTTGTAAAGAAGGAAATTTGGGCGAGAATGCATTCTGGAAGAGAGAAGCTACAAAAAGTAGCTTCTCTTTTTTGGGCTAAAACTCATTCTGGAAGCAAAAATTCATTCCGGAGCCAAAAAAAAGAATGAAGTTTTACCAAACGCGTTTTTATTCCAGAATGTAAAAATTGCTTCAGAATACATTCCGGAAATTTTTTAACAAACGTATTTCTGTTTCGGAATACATTCTGGAGCAGAATTTCTGCTTCAGAATGGATTCGCGCCCGAAGTGACGGATGACCTGAAGGGAACGCTTAGGGGCAAAAGTGGGAACTTGATGCCCTGCTCCCCTCACCGTTACGAAAGTCAACCACTCGAGCGTCATGGTCCAACCTCCGACCTAGACCACACAAAAGATCTAATTTTCAGCCAAAATAAATAAAAAAAATTAAAAAGAATAAAAAGAACATGCACAGAACAAAAATTGCTCACAAGTTCAAATGAACCTTACTAAATTCTCAATATCGATTTTATCTATTAGGGCCACCATCACATTGGATTACGTCTGCAATTATGATGCGCTTGAAAAATTAAAGGGTGCGGTGAGTTATATTATCATAGTTAGAGACTAATCGAGGAAATTACCTCTCTGCCCTTGTACCACTCCGTGATGTCGAGGCCGAGCTTGTTCAACATGTACCGAGTCGACGTCACTGGTATCCTCCGATCCGTGTCTCCACTGCATCGCGAAAGTTATTAAATTAATTAAACGAAACCCAAAATTACCAATTTAATTAATGAATGTAAATTAAACTAATCGACTTACCTGAAGACCCATAAACGAATACCCCACCCATGAGTTTCTTCGGTACCGGGCGGACCGAAAAAGGCATGTCTTTTCAAGAAAGGCTCACCTCGAAGCTTAATTAATATTTGACCCAAAATTAGCAAAGATTGATATCTTTATAATTAGCCTCATATTCAAGAAAATCAAGAAATTATACTTTAATCACCTGCAAAGGCTCCATGGTTGAGGGATTAGGGGGACGCTCGCGTGCAACGTCGCGTTGCACGTCGGGAAGGTTAAAATAAGTCGTGGTGTGGTTCGTCAGGCATGGATCGTAACCCGCTAGTATCATGCGCAAGAGTTGTTGTCGGATCAAGAGAGATTAGTAATTAGATTAAGCTAATCATTGCGGAAAAGAGAAAAGTTATATTGAAAAAGAAAAACGGTGAAGGGACAAAACATTAACGGAGAAAAAGGGCATCTACCGAATGATAATTACGAGGTGTGCCCGCTTTAGCTCGCGTGTTTAAGAGATGGTTGGTGAAGGGCCGATCGAGCGTATAAGTCGGGAAGTACAAACTATACATGTCAATGATCTCGTCAGATTTTTGTTATTGAAGTTGCATTATGCTTCGATTGAAATATAGAGATCGTTCGAAATCAGGGCGTGTCCTCGTGCACAGTCGATCATTCCCGTTGAATCCGTCTCGAAATCCACATATGGGTTTCACACCTGCATGTTTAGAAATTTTGCAAGTAATTTATTCAATTGCATTAGTAGATATAAATGAGCAAAACCTTCGAAGAAAATCGAGTTTAGCCGAGAATTTGGGTACGCACGATGACGCCTTTAAGGGTTAAGAAAGTGTCTTCAACTGATTTTTGGTTCTCATTGCAAATTGCCTCAGCAAGTTGGGGTACATAGTGCCCTGAGAACGAGGTAAAAAACCATTTACCACATTCATTAATTGATAAAATAAATGTTCTGTAAAAAATAAAAGAAATTGATATTAGAAAAACTTGTAAAATTAGGGTCGATAGTTACTAACCTGCATAGCTTTCTCTTGCCATATAGAACTCGCATGATCTGTGCTGCGGAAACCTTTTGAACCAATTCAGTAGAAACGTGTGGGCATCTCTTGCTGTTAATCGCGTAGAATTTCATTTCAATAAAAATGAGGTTTTCTTGAAGAATCTACTAATCGATTTAGTTTTTGCAAACCCGTACCGTTGTTGCCGTGTTCCATGGAGGCATTGGAGAGAGAAAATCCGACACCGACCGGTGAGTTGAGAAACAATAGATTCGCAGCTGCGATTAGTAAGAACAAAAAAAAGCCGAGATATTATTTTGAGATATGACGAAATATATGATGTTGTAATTAGGGCGATTGACATGCCTTTGTTCCAAGTATGGTTGTTGAATCTCAGGGTCGGGCCGTCGGGCCCGTCTTTTACAAGAAACGGGCTGAGTTCTTGGGCCTTGCGGTACCCTACCGAGGTGCATCCCGGGCCTGCAAATATAGGACGTAATATAAATGTTGGAGATTAATGAACATAAGTAAAAATAATCGCTCGCTAATTCCGTCAAATCACATATAAAGATAATTTTTACCCCGTCATTTTTGGTTTTAAGCGGCACATTCACGTAAAAGTTAATTCTGTGATGGAATTCTTGGCAACACTACATCCATTGAGCCACAAGAGGAGAGGTTTCACAGGGGATTGGCTAGTCGCCTCGAAAAACCAGTAGAAGAGAGCCTTCCCGAGGATTTCGTCCACCGATATGTAGCAGGAGTAGTGGCGGAAGCTCGCGGGGGGCTAGGCGGGGAGGGCGGTGACGCGGTCGGCCTCTTGCCACGCCTCGATCTCGGGGTCATTTCGTTCCCCTGGGGAAGAGGAGGCAGAGGCCGAGAGATAGAGACAAAGCCAACCACCAGTGAAAGTCAAGAAACAATCCTACCTACGATGGAAGAATCATCCAACAACCCACCGCAAAATCAGTCTTCAGAACAAAGGGATTCGATCATGGTGAACGGGATTCTGCACAACATCCCCCGATTCATCCTCCGGCACCAACACATCTTCCTCCGACACCAACGCCCAGTCAAGTCCAGTGGCCACCCATACAGTGAATTCCAGGTCAGTCGAAAGTATTTTCCCCGCGAAGTCATCATTTTACCCTTAGAAAGAAATTTAGAGGCAACTAGAATATATTTTTCTCGGGTGTTGCCACCATCTGAATATATTTTACAATTAAGAGGTAAAAATTCGAGGTAAAAAAAGAAGTATTTGCGTATGGTATTTGTAATCAGCGTCTCAAATGTTCGTCGAAATCAGAGAGTTCAATGTCTCAATTGTTTGGAGGCGAAGTTTGATGTGGTTGACTACAAGTAATGATCATGCAAAAATTCATGACGAAAAGGTGGTCGTTCGAGAAAAAGTCAACTCGAATCTTCTTATTTTTGACTTTTACATAACAGAATTCGTAAATTCATAGACAAAAAGACCTGCTCAAAGCACGAACATAATCTAAAGATTATCAATTTGATTGGGAAATATCCACGTAAAAGTGTGAAATTTTATTATTCACTTTTTTTTTGAAGTTTTCCCAATTTTTTTTCTTGACCTTTTGTTTTTTTTGTTAAAAAAAAAGACTCGACTTCTTGGGGCCTAATTTGGGCTAACAACTGTAATACCCTAGACTGGAATCGGTCCGAGCTCGCTTGGACCCGCCCGGTAATCATGTCCCAACTATAATTGGAGAGCGAGACCCGTCAAGGGAACATGTAGGCAAGAGTTGAAGAGCTTGCAAGGTGTTAATCTGTCTTTAATTCCTAGAGCTGCTAATAATCGTTAGGAGGAGGTTGAGTCCTCTTTTACAGGATCTTCCTTGTTGTCATTGTTGATCCTTGAGGTGGGGGAGAAGCCGCTGTAAATTTGTAACCGATGCTGAAGGGCTACGTTCAGAATAAGAACTCAGGAAATGCAGGCATTCAGTCCCCGCGGGGTGAGGCGAGTGTAGAGACCGTGCTAGTTTACCATTTTAAAATCCCTAATACTTGACAGAAATTTGAAGAGAAGAAAGAAGAGAAGAAGGGGGGGAGAATTAGCTTTGCATGGTTTAGGCACTCAAACATCCTAAAACTTGTTACAAATTGCAATTGAATCATAAAATTTTCAAAATTTGCAATTAAGTTCTAAAACTTATCACGAATATGCAATTAAGTCCTAAAACTTTCCAAAAGTACAAACAAGTCCTAAAACTTATTAAATTGATCTAATCAAGTCCTTCCATTGATTGCACTTTTTGAAAGTTTTAGGATTTGATTGCACTTTCATGACAAGTACTAGAATTCGATCTCACTTTTGCTATAAGTTTATTCTGGTGACAAATTTTAGGAATTTAAAGTGCACTCTTAAAAGAACAATGAATTTCTTGCCAGCACGGAAAATCTAGGGGCAAAAGTTTTGATTTAACTTAATTATGTTTCCATTACTCAATCAATTATTCTCTCTCTCCCTCTTTCTCGTTCGGCCTCACAACACTCTCCAGATGGGCCCTCCTCTTTAGCGTTTCTCCCTCGCGTTGCTGCCAAGATCGGAGGCTCGACTCGAGCTCCGTCGCACTTAATCCGACCCTCAATGACGCAGCGTTCCGCGAATAATTCAAGTAAAATCTTGCTTAGAGAGAAAAATCTCGAAATTCAATATTGATGATAATAATGTTCTGAATCAAAACAAACCCTAAACACCCTTTTATAGGAGTAAAACCTAATTACAATAGGAAACCTAATTATAATAGAAAAGTTACCTAATCTGAATTGGAAAGCATAAAACATCAAAATTAGGAAACTGCCTTTTTAAATTAACTTATAAAAAAAATATCCGATGTTGTCGGTCGGGTCCACCGGTTCTAGTCACATCACCGTTTCGCCTTTCGTTTGGACTTCTGCTTGTCCAATTGGTCCAGAAACGCACCGCTAACAGATTCCGCATCACTCAATCTCGGTTCCTGGTCAGTTTGAGGTCGAGAAAATCCCATCGGCCTCAATTGAAGGCTCATCGGGGATGGCAACGTCCGTGGGTGGAGTTTTTCAGGGTCCACGGTCTCCGTCGACCCCGAGCAATGGGCTTGCAAGGTTGAGCGATGAAGGGGAGTTAGAGAGAGCAAGAGAGATAGCTCATAGAGCTGGTCCGAACACCAACTAATCTCTATATCAATGAAAAAAATGTAAGCGATATGCATTAATTACGTGGCATAATAATGAGAAACCAAAGTTGTTAAATCAGATGACAACAAACGGATTCTATTAAAAGAGTTTTAGCACTTTCAGTCTTCAGCACTCATAATTCGAGTCTAGTAATCTTCGGTATCCAAATTTCATCGTTATCAAACAGCACCTCGCTATAAATTTAGCTCTCTGTCGCCTCGCTCTCTTGTCGCACGTTTGACTCACGAGTGAATCTAAGAATTTCATGAAATACTTCAATGACCAAGTAGTATAGACTAAAACTGAAGCAGATACACCAAATCGAAAAATTATTTACAGCTCGCGACGTGTAAAAATCTCAATTGTTTGTCACACCTAATCGATACGCATGTTCGCATATGTGCTTGTTACTTCACCACTAGACCAACACTACAACCGATCTTATTTCTCTAGCTCCCAGGTTCTCACATCATCTTACTCGCACTACACTCTCCATTTCATACTCTCTTGCAGTGCTTTCCCCGTTATTAGCCATTATGTCTGAAGTGTGCACAAAATTGCTCTTCATAGAGCCAAATAATCATCAAGATGAAACGGTTTCGAAGAAACAATAAAAAAAACCAGCACAAAATCATCCACATCCCCATGAAACCCATACTGCTCGTGAGTCATGATTCGCTATTGACCTCTAGCTCGTCTAGAGAATGTCTCATCTTCGACGAAATGCAATCTAGATGGCATTCCGTCTTCTGTTATAATAAACATAGCAACAGTTTTGAAATGGGCAACTGCGACCAGAATTCCAACAAATGTAGCATAGAAGGGAATTAAATAAGCTAGTAGGTAAAAAATGTTTATGATTACAATGCATCGACAACTAACTTGGTAAAACTGGATTCAACGATAGAGATTTACTGTAAATACATTTCGGTATGGTAATCCGTAAGGGCTTAACCATTGGAAATGGTGGTGGTGATAATACCTCTTCAGTATCACCTGCAGATCCACAGTAACAACATCAAAGACCTACCCACAAGAATTGGAAATGCTAAGCATCTAAATGTCGTAGAATCCAAGAACACTGTCAAAGAGAATCGGTTACCTAATCTAGGCTCGCCCATCCCACTCTTCGTAGAACTCTTCTAGATGCTCGAGCATAAACTTGTGCCGCTTCTCGCCTCTCCTTTGTCCAGCCTGAGCGTTTCAAACCCCCACACAATCAGAAAGAAGGTACATTTTAAATGGTCATCTATCAGCTTCGAAAAGAATGTAGCAACCGTTGGAAAGAGCCAGCATGTGGAATTACTACAAAAACGAATACCAATGAAGGTAGGTCCTATATACTGGAACCCAACCTTTTTACCTTTGTCTTCATCAGATCTTTCAGCTTCAGAAGTTTCTCATAAAAATGATTCAAGGTAGTCTGCTCCTCTTTCTTCATGTAGCGTTCCTGGGAAAGAGCTGATCGTGGCTGGATGGCAGGATCGTGGAGAACTCTGTTTCTGCTTCCCCCGAAAGTGAAGCAACGAGCTATTCCTGCACGCGACCTTATGTCATACAAAAGTATCTCAAAACCAGTGCAAGGACAGATGCAGTTAGAAGGCACCAAATATGCATTAATTTGCATAACAAGGTGTGCTTTTTTTCTTTCGATCACAAACAGAGAAGTGAATGGAGCAAAGAGAACAGCCCACAAAACCAGCCAGGGAAGGACACACAACTAGCTTATATGGGTAAACATCACAAGGCGTCATTCAACTTTCAGTATTTCTCAATTTCTAACACAAAAAGTCAATTAGACAAAGGAATATACATAGGCAAGATCAAGAAAATACTACTCAAGATTTCTTTATTATTACCTATGGCCCCAATGGCATCAAGACGATCAGCATCCTGCACGACCCCAAATTCTGGAAATACTTCATTTTCTGCAAGCCCCTTAATCTCATTTTTGAAACCTGACCATGCCAGAATTTGTCATATAAGAATTCGCACCAACATAACTAATATGTAATTTATAGTGGACTTCCAAATCCCTAAGATACAAAAGGATAATCTTGACAGAGTGATGCTTAGATAAAAAATAATTGATGGAATGAGATGATCATCAAAGAGCTTCTTTGAAAATAATCTATTTAACTGTGACAAGACTGCTAAACTGCTGGTAAACCATAAGAATAATCTGATGAGCTATAATTATTGCTTTTCCTCTCTCTCAGGATGGAGTGAATGATACAACACAAAACTAATAAGCTCCGAATTTAATTACAAGTATCTCAAGATTTACTATAGCACCTATAAACACAAACCATATTCCAGCCACACCTACACTTATATGAGTCACCAAAGAGCACGTTTATATAATAAGGACAACCTATTCACATTAGCAACTATAAATCAATGGGTGGCCAAATCTATTAATCTAGGTACTGCAGTAATTCCAAATCTCTTCCTGCACGATGTGATTACCAATGAAACCTCCTCCAAAGGAATAACTGTTTTTCTATCTGCAGATAGAAATATTTGATATTGAGAGTCGTAACAAACCATTTCGCAGCTTCATGATGACATTTCCAGCAAAAGAGAAGGTGTTTCACAAACCAAGGTCAATAAGATAAAAGGTCTATGTCTCATGCTGCGAGCATAGCACATACCACAAAACATCATACTCAGAAAATTTACATACTCAAGCGTCATCCACATAATTAAATTGAGTTGAATTGACAAAGACACGGTCAACTAAAGGTAGAGCAAGCAAAAAACTCCAAAAAAAAAATCACCCATTCCCCTTCTTATTTAGCTGTCGAGAAGGAAAAAGAAACCCTTACCCATTCCCCTTACTATCCTTAAGATCTTGATCTTCCTGCTTTTCTCCACTCCCTGTTCCTCAAGGAAATTTTCAACAATCTTTTCCTCAGATGGATCCCTGCATGGGAAATACAGAAACACAGATGGTGACGCTGAAAAACTGAATTAGAGAAAATAAACAACAATTTATTAGCATTGCAACATGCCCATACCTTTCCTTAAGTTGCATATGTGACAAAGCTTAAGATATCAGGGATGAAATGCAATGTTGATAAGCAAACATATGTATCCATATGATACAAAGACGGGTTCTCCGTGAAAAATTACACTCAAAACAATACTGTGCAATCTTACCTCTATGGCTGATCAAGAAGAAAATCCAGACCTTAGATACTTGTAGTCACCTGCAATGAGAAACTAATATTAAAAATTAGTTCTTTCTCAACATAAATTGCAGAATATCATAAAAGTGATGGTTAAGCACACGAAAGCAATGTCACAGTAGATTATATGCGTGCACAGGAATTAGTCCAGAGGACCTTTATGAAAAGGGGTTGGCTATTGTAGGTTCAGATAATTAACAGACCTGTAAATGCATTTTGTAAAAGAAAGGGGAAGAGTCTCAAGTCATCTGCAGACTGCTTGTAACAGATTTTTTGTTAAAAAAAAAAAAAACCCACAGCCCTTGAGGTCAACACCTTAACTCCTCAGTTGGAAAAGAGCGTGAATCAGCCCGGTTATCGTACTCATGATTGTGTAAATATGCAGTCTTCAAGCGAGAGAGAGAGAGCTGACGTATATCATGAAGAAGTGCAGCAAGCTCTACCTGCAACATAATTCCACAGATTGTAAAAAACCAGATAAAGAAATTCAACACCACTTAAGCAATTCAAAAGAATTAATTATCTTTCAAGAATCTATGTGATAATGCTGTCTCCTTGTGTTGTTCATGCATGTCTGAAAGTGTGTACTGGGGTTTATGTGAAGAATATTGCTCCTCACTTCCCAAGTCACCAATGAAGAACAAGCAGATCCATACTTAAATTATTCACTGACTAAATATGTGAATAATCTTGAGGTACTTCGTGTCCCATCAGTTTCATGAACCTTAACGTTCTACTACATGCATTATAGAACTAAATATAACATATCATGTTGAGGCACAAATCAATTCAAGGAAAGGGTGGCAAAGATTGGCAAAGTTAAAAATTAGGAACCTTGGTGAGGCACAAACTGATGGCTTTCTAGCTAAAATCACTTCCCTCCAAAGGTCACCACTTTGAAGTAGCATTCTGGTGGAGCAGAAGGCATTCAACATTTATGAGGAACCCATTACGTTTTGCGCTTGTAGTTGTCATTCATCCTTTCAAAACATTATGCATTTCTTCAAATCAATATAAGAATTGTGACCCAATCACCCACCAAACAAATCCCAGATTACAAACCTCCACTCAAGCTCCGCAAAACCAAGCTACATCAAACCCAGCAAGCGTCTACTTCATTGCTCATCTCCGATGCTCCTAGGAACATACTAAGCTGCTGATAGTGCTATAACAACACTATTTCTCTTTAATCCCTACTGTTTGTGGTTATCTCTTTTTTTTTCTTCCCATTAACCGCCGACATTCACCATGAACTACAAAACTTAGTACAGAGTTCAGAACCTAATTGAGAGTTATCTTAAAAAAATTTTAGGGTTGCTATCCCAAGTTCCAAATAGCAAAGTGGGTCGCTCTCGGTTGTGCAGCTACTTAACCGAACGACACAAAAGAGAGAGATCAGGTAAAGCATCCGGACAATTTCCATGGAGTCAGGGCGGGAAGCGAGGCCCTCCTCGCGGGCGAGGGAGAGGGCCAGGTCTCTGACCCTGAACACGTGCCAAGCGTCGTGGGATGAGTCGTTCCCTTTCATGTGCCCCTCCATCAGCTTCTCGGCCTCGGCCTCCGCCACCTCCGACCTCCCCATCTCCCCCCGCCTCTGTCTCTCCCTGGGGCGCGCGCCTTTGCTCCCGACGTAGATAGACCGCCAGTGAATCGAAACGGAGTTCCTTAAATCCGGCGATGCTGCTTTCGGTCCGGTGCTCAGAGCTCGGGGACGATGGAATGTGTCGCGTCGACCGATCACTGCTGGGCAGGATTCGATGACCCCGAACGAGAGACGCATTCTACGAGGTTTCCGGAAACTGTGAACATGCTCTTGCTCCTTTCAAAATATTGGATGTTATTCTCGGTCAAACAAAAGATTTTAGGAGATGTGTTTTTTCAAATAAAAGAAAGCTTTATATGGAATTCGATGGAAAATCTCTTCTTCTTTTTTTAAATCTTGCTTTGAATCGTGTGATCCTAAGATTGATCTTGTGATGTTTTTAGGTCCTTACATATCTTCGTCTAAAAGATTCAATCAACGGGGTAATTTTGTAGTCTAGCTAATTTATTATTCTATTAGGGTTAATACCACGAAAAACCCTAAACTGGTACGTTTGTAACGATTTTACCCCAAACTATTTTTTCGACCATAAAAAATCTCAAATTGATACACTTGTGACAAATCTACTCCGAACTATTTTTTCGACCACCAAAATCTCCAAACTGGTATACATGTGACAATTTTACCCTAAAACTAATTTTTTAATATTATTTTTTATTTTTCGAATTTTTTTATTAATTTTTTCTTTACTTTTTTTTTCCTTTTTCTTCAACCTCTGGCCGGTCCGGTCCGGCGATCGGCCAGAGGCAAAAGTCGGCTAGGTTGGCCCCGCCAGCCGATGGCGAGGTCGACCTCGCCGTGCAACGGCAAGGTTGAGCCTCGCCGGATCTAGCGAGGGCCCGGCCCTGCCGGCCGCTGGCGAGGCACGACCTCGCCGGCGTTGGGCGAGGCTGACCTCGCCTTGCAACGGCGAGGTTGGCCTCGCCCAACGCCGGCGAGGTCGAGCCTCGCCAGCAACCGGCGGGGCCTGACCGGGCCCTCGCCAGATCCGGCGAGGCCGACCTCGCCTAATGCCGGTGAGGCTGACCTCGCCCTGCAACGGCGGGGTCGAGCCGTTGCAGGGCGAGGTCAGCATCGCCGAACGCCGACAAGGTTGACCTCGCCCTGCAACGGCGAGGTCGAGCCTCGCCAGATCTGGCAGGGACCCGGTCCCGCCGGCTACTGGCGAGGCTCGACCTCGCCGGCGTTGGGCGAGGCCGACCTCGCCAGCAGCCGGCGGGGCTGGCCCCCCACCAGATCTGGCGAGGCTCGACCTCGCCGTTGCAAGGCGAGGCCGACCTCGCCCAACGCTGGCGAGGTCGAGCCTCGCCAATGGCCGGCGGGGCCGACCTCGCCGGCTTTGGCCTCTGGCCGGTTGCCGGTCCGGCGACCGGCTAGAGGTTGAAGAGAAAGGAAAAAAAAAGTAAAGAAAAAATAATAAAAAAATTCGAAAAATAAAAAAATAATATTAAAAAATTAGTTCGGGGTAAAATTGTCACATATATACCAATTTGGGGTTTTTGGTAGTAAAAAAAAATAATTCAGGGTAGATTTGTCACAAGTGTACCAGTTTAGGGTTTTTTATGGTCAAAAAAATAGTTTTGGGTAAAATCGTCACAAGTGTAACAGTTTAAGGTTTTTCGTGGTATTAACCCTATTATATTTTGATGTCTTCTATAATTCATCTGTTTTTATGCATAATCAATATCGGCGATTTTTTATTTTAGGTCATCAGAGAGTTCCGCTAGCACAATTTTATTTAAGCAAAAGGAGCGAGGAGATATGTTATTGCACAAAGATTTCATTATTTGTAGTAAAGCCAACAATTTAAGTATTTTTTTCATCTTCAAAATTTAATAGATATTCCTTTCGGTCGACGATAATATTTTTTTTTACTTGTGATTATTTATATTTCGGCGTTTAATTTGTTTTTCATTCTTTATATTCAAAAAATTCCACTTATTGGGATTTGTGAGTGTTTGTTTCCTTTTTAAATCAGTGCTTCTTGGGCCCTTTAATTTCTCTAATCCTAAATTAAGCCAAGAAAATAGGAAGTCATGGGAAGTCCGAAAAAAAATTTAAACCGGTGGAACCAATCTCCCAATTGTTTATTAAATTACATGCAAATGCACGGGACTTGTGAATAGATCCGTAAAATGGGTGGATCAGTTGGGTCGAAAATGGTCCGACCCAATCCGAGTTCCAATTCTTATCAAATTTTCTCCTTATGTTGTTACTTCTAAAGAATGGGCCACTCCACGAACCAACTTGGCTAGTTGGTGAGAGAGCTCGGGTTGGTTCGTGAATTAGGATTTTGTTTGGCACATGAACAACGTGAAATCGTGGGCGAGTGTCATGTTGACGTTTAGGAACACCTGTGTGGATTGGTTAGGAGGTCGGGTTATGGACGGATCGAGTTCCGATTATGAATATTTGTATTATTTCTCTATGTACTTGTCGAAAAGACTATGCTTGGGATGATGCACAAGCATTAAAAAGATTTGAAAATACTATTAAATCTAAAAATACTCAGACTCATCAAAATTTGTAATATTAAGAAAGAAAATACGGATATGGACAAAATACCAACAAAAAGAATAGGCCGAAGGAAATCTGCGTTGTATATGCAACTTAAAATAGCTTGCTCGCCTTCCCACCTGAAATCACCTCCTGGATCCCCACATTAGCCTCCTCCTCTTCATCCCCATTTCGTCCCTCCACCCCGCCCTTCGTCGGCTCTAGCAGTGCCGCCGCCGCTGCCTAGTCGCGCACCGCCATGTGGAGCTAGAGCGCGAGCACCCACCAGTCCTCGCTCAGACGGTGCAGACTTGCGGGGAACAGGGCAACGTCGGCATCGAATCCAAGACAGAGAATGGCCGCAGTGCTCAATTGACAGGCAATGGTAGCGACGAGCGATGGGGGACGCCACCGATGCGCGAGCAATGCTGGTGGTGGGACCAGCAATGGCCTCGAGTTATCTCCCTTCGCATTTAGGTTGTGTTGAAGTTATACTTTCATCGTTACATTTCGGCTTTCAACCAATAATTTAAATAGGTCGAATATGAATAAGGTGCAAACCCACGCACACCCATGTAGATGTTAAACTCCTTTTGACCTATTTTGAAAATCTTAAATGATCTGTATTCAACCTGACTTACTCCCACTTGTGAGTATGATTAACTAGACATACCATTCCAGTCAAGTTCATAAGCTTATGCAGTATTCCCCTACCGTTGCATAATGGGTATACTCTACGAAGCAGAGACACTCTCTCCAGGAGCAACATTCGTCCGAAACTCTTTTTTATTTATTTATTTATTTGTAAATTTAAATCAAATTAATTTGATTAAAATAATCATAAAAATGATAATTTATCATGTATATATAAAAATATATATTTAATATATAACATGTCCCAACGTGTCGAAATTCTCTATTTTTTGAGAAATGAGATATCGGCGTGTCGTGTCGTGTCGCGTGTCGATGCTACTGAGGGAGAAACCGAGCCGCGGTTCTCGTACGGTTTCGTTCATGTGGATCAATTCAAATGCTTAGCATGACTAAATCAGGACTAATGCCCTTACAAGCCCAGAATCAACATAATAGTTAACAGTCTCAAGAGAGAACTACAAAAGATTGCTCTACAAAAACAAAGCTAAGTATTCCCGACAAGGCCACAACAAAAGAGAAGAAGATAAAACCACCAAGGATCAAGCTATATGTAACTTCGATTCTCTCTAAACAGCTTTTTTACTTCAAATGCTAATTGTTGCTTCTTAATCCTCAGAAAACATGGACTCGAAAGCAACTCTAATAGAGAATGTAACAGCAGCAGTAACTCGACCAACTTGAGGTGAGACATCATCACGCAGAACAAGGTTTCTTCCTCCCCAATTATTGTAGATGGAGGCATTCAAAGCCAGTTTCATCTCATACCTTTGGCATACTGAATAGCCATGTGAAATTCATAATCCCAAGCACCAGCCAAAGCAGGACAATGCAGGACGTGCTCCCACATCTTTGAGCCTTTATGAATTTGCATAAAGTTGACTGGCCAGAAAAATTATTTAAGTACTCAGCCAAAAAAGGAATCCCAACATTTTTCATAAAATAAACTGATCAGAGAAATTACTAAATACCTTCTTTTTCCCCATACTGCGAGTAATAGTCGCAGACAGCCAAATTACTGAAGCTGCCTGACAGTCATATGGCAAGTATTTCTGGGATCAAGAGTTGTACCGCCTCTTTGATAACCAACATAAGAGCCACCAAACAGATTTCTCGCTTCTGAGCTTAGCTGCAAGACTTACTCCAGTTAATATAATTCGCCTGCACCTGCGTATATGCATTCCAACAAATAAACAACAGTAAGAGCTGGAAGACAGGAAAGTGAACCCTCGGTTTCAAGATTTTTGCATAAGCAACGTGAAACTTCAATTTTGCAGTATCAAATGCGATAGCAGGAGCATGTTCATGTTTGTGATGAACATTTACAATGTGATGGACAAGGTGGTAAATCAGGTCACCAATCATTACATATAGCAGATGGAACCTCGAAATATAGCTTGGCGAAGGTTAAATAGTGCTGCTTAAAGGACAACAGCAAACAAGGCATCTTTAATCAACAACACCAAGGAAAGAATAAAGTCAATGAAGAAAGTTAATCAGGTCACCAATCATTACACACAGCAGATGAAACCTCGAAATATAGTTTGACGAAAGTTACATAGTGCTGCTTAAAGGACAACCGACGAACAAGGCATCTTTAATCAACAACAGCAAGGAAACAATAAAGTCAATGAAAAAAATTTAAGTTTCTAGGCCTTCCCTCAATTAGAGCAATTTTCTCACTGTGAGTGGTTTAGAATTGTCAAAATGCCCTCCCACAGCGAGTAGAATTCATGTCCATGCATCTAGAGTTGCTTGTACACCTGCCTTAGAGATGCTAATATCTGTTGTTTAGTTGCTTCATGACTCGCATCACAGCCTTTGAATATAAAGCTAAGTTTCAATATTAAGAATACCGAACTTGTGCGGGAGACTCTATTTAAGCGATCTTGGTATCTTGAATGTCTGCTTTACTCACTTTTTTATTCGAAATTTCTGCAATTGGCCTCTTAAAAGTCTTCAGCAAATCGTGACGGTGCTTAAATCATTGCAATGTTGTCTGAAGATCGACCGGAAAGGAGTTCACAAACTGAAATGACTCGTTGGTTAAACAACCGAAGAAAAGAAGAAAAAATACCTCAAGCAGAATGCTATATGTACATTTAAACCGACAATTTGAATGAAACTAAACTTCTGAAAGGGATACCTGAATGTGATCTCAACGTCCCTCTGGGGGACGTATAATGAAATACAACTAGGACAAGATGCATCCATCTTTCAGACGCTCCTTCAAAATTCCTATAACGAGCTTTCCAAAGTTATTCCGACAGAAAGGATTTCTAACTGGATGGTACGACAAAACGAAAAAGATCATGGTCTCGGCCAAGTAACTTCCTTCATTGCGTCCTGGTAGACGTTCCAAGCTCCTTTATCAATTTCATCGAATAGCTGGTCCCAACCCCAGCTTGCACACCCCAAGAAAAACCAATAATCAGCGACAGATCCATTTCCTGCCTTGAGTTCATCGATCTCTCTAATCGTCTCCACCTGGCCGACGAAGCACATCTCAGGTAGGATTTCCAGGTACTGGTTCTTATCGGCTCGAGTTAAACTGACTAAAGGCAGTCTACGGTTTACAAGGGGCCCACCAAGCGAAAGAGGTGCCTCCTTAAGAAACTCAGACCCTTCTTCCAGTTCATGCAGAATATCCCAGCTAGTAGGCTTGTTAATAATCAGACCTTGAAACCCGGTGACTTTAACCGCTTTCACAATAAGAATCAGGGAGTTATCAAATGGGTGCATGCCAAGAAGTTTCTCAGTAGCAACAAGGATGGAACCTACCAAGACACGGGAAGCTGCTCCATCTGGGCCTTTCGATTTAGGCAGTTTGGTCCAACTGTACTCGACTGTTCCGTCTGCTGCCTCATTTTGCAGCAAAAAGTCTTGTAACCGGTCCTTTCCTGCGAGATTTTCCTCGTGAACCACATTGGATGATGTTGTGCTGAAAGAATTTTGACTCACGCCATATTTTGCCGGTGGAGTCCAGAGGATTCCTATGAAAAAGGGTAATCGGGTTTCCAGTCAGCATAAAACGTTTTGACCAATCTACAAACAGGCAATATGAAAAATTCTGAGGAATGCAGATCAACTGAGGTAGAATAACAGTAACCAGAGTCCAAACTTAAGGTTTTTTAACAAAGGAAAAAGAGAACATTCAGCCCAGAAAGTTGTGCAACACCGGCTGATATCATCAAGAAAAGGGGATGGAACCTAATAATGGATGTTCTCAATTACGGGAAACTGTGTTCTAAGAATAATAGAAACGGTCAATTTCTGACTGAAAGTAATATGGTCCAAAAGCAGCCAGATAAAGAAACTGGACATGCTCTTGAGGAGGATCTATTCAATTCTCATAATAGGGTACCATACTGCGAATTCATTCATCTTCAGCATTGAATAAACACTGTGATGTCCTACAATAGGCAGAGCTCCCTACAGATGAAGAAAGCATTACCCTTCTCATTGATGAGGTTATGAGAATAACTTCCATAGTCAGCTAAGAACTTGATAGTAGACACAACTGCCATATTGCCGTCATAAGACACAGAAGTTTTATTTTCTGCTGGAAACAACACCAAAGCTGGGTAAAGTTCTCTCTGCAAATCCCAAATCACAAAAGTGAGTCTTGTTGTCATCGAACATTTGCAGACCATATTGATAACTTCTTAGCAATATAAAGCTGTATAAGTCAACATATTGAACCTAAAAAGACTGCCAGCAACAAAATGAGAGGAATAATCCATGCATGGAAGCAAATTTCTAGAAGAATTCCAAATTTGCATCTTGCCAATTTGCTCCATAGATTGGGTGCCTCTTTCCAAAGGAAACAGATCATAGAGTAATATACTTCGATTCAGAATGCACAAGCTTTGTTCTAGGTTTTTTGGGACCATTAATCTATTGCCTTTGCGAATTGATCAAGGTAAACTCATGCTTTTCTAGATGCAGATATCATATCTAATTTGATAAAAACTTTTTATTTCCAATTATTCACAAAGCTTTTTGAAAGATCACAATGCAACCCTATACTTTCGCTAACTTACACGGGCAACCCTCTGATTACACCTAGCCCTTCCCAAAGGTATTGATCGCCAGCTTTGGTTTTCTGAATCCAGAATTGGTCTGGATGTATGATGGCAAGGGATATTGCCCATATAATTAGCATTTAGCCAATACATCTTTCGTCACAAAAGAAAGGTACAAAAGTTTAACACACTAAGATAGTTGATATAACATAAAAAAATATAGAAAATGGCTGTTGAGATTCTAAAGGGGTCATTTATGGATTGTTGAGTATCAAATATGGCTCCATCAACTTTGGATAACTGACTAAGCTGAACAAAGAGTGTTGTAGTTTCAAGATCAATAAGAAAAGAATGGCCTAACTTCACTCAGCATTGTTTAGTTCAAATTGGCAAATGGCTCCTTCACAGACCTTCCTTTGAGTGAATAGTTTAAAACAAAATTTAGGATAGTATCCTCGCAAGAAAATGCTACCAGGTCTTTCGTTTCTTTATCTAATAAAGGAGTTTTCTAGAAACAGTTCACGCATTTTATTAGAGATGCCCTGTCCATATGCAGTTTTGCACCCCGTATTACATGCGAACAATTGACAAAATTACAGTATAAGGAAAAATCCAGAGATGAAGGATTAAGCAAATAATTTCAACAACCAAGACAAAATCAAGATCATTCATCTAAAAGTAGAGGTAATGAGAAAAAAGCAATGAAGGTTTGACATTTCCTTTTGAGTACAAGCATCATCATCTCCAAGAAAAGAAGGTTTCATAAAATATGCACTCTTTCAGGCATTTGGTGATATGCAAGATAAAAATCATCTCATAAAATTGACCTCCCTCAAGTAGTAACAGCATGCATTTGCTTGAGGTTTTTCTTTTCCCTTTTGGTTTTTCCTATGCAAATGATTGAAATTTTCTTTAATATAATCCTGTCGTATGAAATCCAGCTTATATAAGTGATGCAGAAAGTGATGAACGATAAACAGACGTAGAGGCAGAGTAAGGCCATAACACAAGGAAAGGAAGAAATTGGACAAAGTGGGAAATCTGAAGCATTCTATACCTGCAAAAAGTAGAACATTGTGGAGTCCATAAGCATTTTTGCTTTGATGGAATCGTCAACAGAATGGGAGAGCGTGCCTATTAAGAACTTATAGAAGGTGCGAAATGCCACCGCAGTTTCTGTGCTCCATGGAGGCATCCATTTAAAAGCAGACACAGAGACGAGACCATCCTTGAACAGATTCACCACAGACAATGAATCCGCCTGTGAGACATCCTCAGATTTTTGGCTTCCAAGACACAATGAGAACAAGGCAAGAAGGTTGAGCTTCAGTGCCTTCACGGCAAGAGGATCAAAAACAGTCGGATAGAAGCTTGAAGCCATATCAACATCCGTGTTCTTTCTCTCAACTACACGATTTGACACGCCACTGAAAAATCCCAATAACCAATGAAGGGCAAGCATCCGAAACACCGGATGACCTTGTGCTTCCCTTGAAACTAAGACAAGCCGGCGAGCAATTTGACGCTCTTGTCCATCAAAAGCATCTACAAAACGTAGATACAACATCAAAACCATGTGGCAAAGAACAGGATCATAGGAATAAATCATGCTGAAGCACTGGACCTTCAACATTGAAGCCTGCAACTCCAAAGCAACCGCCACGGGTAATATCATATGCATAAACTCCATCATTCCACAAGGGGTGAGAAACTGCGGCCATTCAAGCAAAAATGCCATGGCCCTCCTCAGTTCCTTGTAATTCAAAGCCGAAACCTCCCTCGTCGGACCAACACCCATTGAGGCAAGTTAAACGGAACCAAAGGGACCGAAGTGTTCGAGATCGACACATCGACCTTACGAGTGACAATATCATGGATTACCTGAGTGAAGAGCAAAATGTAGCTCTGCGAAGTGCGCGCGCGCTCGGTCGCTCTGACACAAGCTCCACAAGTATTCTAAATTATTCTGTGAAGTTTTAAAATTTTTTATTTTTTGATTTTTTTTATTTTTATAGGCACTTAAAAAAAATAAAATTTCAAGGTGGCCACAAGTATTTTAAGCCATTCTGTGAAGTTTTGAAATTTTTGCTTTTTTTTTTTATTTTTTTGTCATCTAAAAAAAATTAAATTTCGCTCAAAGTGAGTGGCCACAGGTATTCTAAGCCATTATGTGAAGTTTTTTATTTTTTATTTTTTTATTTTTTTCGGCACCTAAAAATATTTAAATTTCGCTCAAAGCGGATGACCATAGGTATTCAAAGCCATTCTCTAAAGTTTTGAAATTTTTTATTTTTTGCTTTTTTAAATTTTTTTCGGCACCTAAAAAAATTAAATTTCGCTCAAATTGGGTGGCCACAGGTATTCTAAGACATTCTGTGAAGTTTTTAAATTTTATATTTTTTTATTATTTTTTTTTGCATCTAAAAAAATTAAATTTCGCTCAAAGTGGATGGCCATAGGTATTCTAAGCCATTTTGTGAAATTTTTTATTTTTTATTATTTTTAGTTTTTTGGCACCTAAAAAAATTTAAATTTCGCTCAAAGTCGATTGCCATAGATTCTAAATCATTCTGTGAAGTTTTGAAATTTTTGATTTTTGATTTTTTTTTCCCACCTCAAAGATCGTGACTTCCAAATGAATATGTGTTTTAAAGAAAGAGTTCTCTCAGAAATGATTCTCATTTTTGGTCTAGAAATAGAAAACCTACTTTTTTTTTGTTCTGATTTCTGGTTCAGAATCGGTTCTGGAACAAAAAGTTATTTCAGAAATAGAAAAATGGAATTGCGTTACCAAACGGGTTTCTGGTCCAAAACTATTTCTGAAAACAGAAAACCAGTTCTAGACAAAACCAGAATGGTTATCATGCGCTACCCTAGCTGTTGACACCTAATTTTGCCCAACTCGTTGAATTAACGCTTAAATGTAAATTGGCCAAATTAGTGCAAAAGAGAGATGATATCGAAAATTTCAAAAAAAGATTTATTAAAAATTAAAAATTAATCGAAAATAAAATTAAATTGGGACGATTAGACCTGGCTCGCCAGCCCTAGCCTCGATCCCTTTCCTTTTATTTTCGCTGGGGCCCAGCCCTTTTTGTTTGTTCCTCTTTCGACTGGGCCCCTCCTTTTCCCTCTCTCTTCAGCCCACTTTCGGACCATCCCCTCCTCTTTATTTTCGGCCCAACCCCCCTTGCACAGCCCAGCTGCATTGTCTTTTTTTTAGGCCCAGCCTTCTTCTCTTCTGTTTGTCTCCCTCACGATCGCGAGAAAGACAAACAAAAGGGGGACCACAGGAGGCGCAAGTACAGAGCAGAAGGAACGGCGCGCCGGTACAGGGACGAGCATTGCGCAGCAGCAGCGTCCGTCGCGCGCGTTCAGTGCAGAGATGAAGCGTCAGTGGTCCCAAGAGGAGAGGACGACCAAGGATAAAAATGAGGTTTTCGGTCTCTGTTTAAGGGGGCACCAACGGAAAGCATCGGAGAGGGAGTTTGAGGAAGAAAAGGAGGATGAGGGGTCTTTAGAGAGGAGAGTGTTCCGGCCGCTCCATCCGAGGCGGTCGGGCGAATCTCCTCCCCCTCTCCGCCGTGCATCGAGAGCCTGAGCTAGCCGTCCTTTTGTTTCCAGTCGTTGGAGCTTCACGTGGGGCCTGAAAATCAAAAAAAAGCTTTGGAGAGGAGAAAGAGGAGGCCAAGAGGGAGTTAGGCGAAATCGGCTAACTTCGAGTCGTAACCGTTCGCCGGAGGGCCACTCGAGACCCCGCCGAACCTAACAGCAGCCGCGCTTCGTCTCGAACAGACCCGAACCAGGTGGGTTTTCATCCTTGTCCTCCCCTGTTTTCCCCCTTCCTCCCTGCCTCTCGGACACCGGACATACCGAATCTGTTCAGTGCTTGTCGGGCTCCGTCCATGGAGGATAATGCTCGTTTGACACTCAAAGACATTCTTTTAGATGTTATATGCTGAGTTGGTGCCCCAAACCGTGTCAAAATGGAATCTGTATCTCTTTTTTAGTCACACCCCACATGCTCGATGAAATGCCCGAATGAACTTTCGATTCTGTTCTTGTGAAACCAATTTCTAAAACTTTGTTGTGTGCGTGGTTTGTACTAACGCCATTACGGACCCTCATTTTGGTGGCCTTTCATGTGATTTTCGTGGCGTGTTAACGATGTCCGAGTCGACCGCATGTGTTTTCCGTCGTCGGGATGCCGTTCCTTAAACCGGAGCAGCCAGCGGTTCAAGGCTGCAATCGTTAGTAGTTTATCCTCATTCTCTGTTTGTTTGTGCTCGTTTTGTCTGGGTTAAACGTTTGCGATAAACGTTTGCGACTAGGGCCGAAAGTAGAACTATCGGAAAGTAAGTTTTGGTCGCCGGCGAAGGGGTGTGTTTTTGGGGTCGTCGGAATGGTCCCCGGAATGTCCGACGACCCCAAAAACACACCCCTTCGCCGGCGACCAAAACTTACTTTCCGATAGTTATACTTTCGGTCCTAGTCGCAAACGTTTAACCCAGACAAAACGAGCACAAACAAACAGAGAATGAGGATAAACGACTAACGATTGCGGCCTTGAACTGCTGGCTGCTCCGATTTAAGGAACGGCATCCCGACGACGGAAAACACATGCGGTCGACTCGGACATCGTTAACACGCCGCGAAAATCACATGAAAGGCAACCAAAATCGGGGTCAGTAATGGCGTTAGTACAAACCACGCACACAACAAAGTTTTAGAAATTGGTTTCACAAGAACAGAATCGAAAGTTCATTCGGGCATTTCATCGAGCATGTGGGGTGTGACTAAAAAAGAGATACAGATTCCATTTTGACACGGTTTGGGGCACCGACTCAGCATATAACATCTAAAAGAATGTCTTTGAGTGTCAAACGAGCATTATCCTCCATGGACGGAGCCCGACAAGCACTGAACATATTCGGTATGTCTGGTGTCCGAGAGGCAGGGGAGGAAGAGGGAAAACAGGGGAGGACAAGGATGAAAACCCACCTGGTTCGGGTCTGTTCGAGACGAAGAGCGGCGGCTGTTAGGTTCGGCGGGGTCTCGAGTGGCCCTCCGGCGAACGGGTACGACTCGAAGTTCGCCGATTTCGCCTAACTCCCTCTCGGCCTCCTCTTTCTCCTCTCCAAAGCTCTTTTTTTTGGTTTTCAGGCCCCACGTCAAGCTCCAACGACTGGAAACAAAGGGACGGCTAGCTCAGGCTCTCGATGCACGGCGGAGAGGGGGAGGAGATTCGCCCGGCCGCCTCGGATGGAGCGGCCGGAACACTCTTCTCTCTAAAGACCCCTCGATCCTCCTTTTCTTCCTCAAACTCCCTCTTCTATGCTTTCCGATGCTTTACCTGATCTCTCTCTTTTGTGTCGTTCGGTTAAGTAGCTGCACAACCGAGAGCGACCCACTTTGCTATTTGGAACTTGGGATAGCAACACTAAAATTTTTTTAAGATTACTCTCAATTAGGTTCTGTACTAAGTTTTGTAGTTCATGGTGAATGTCGGCGGTTAATGGGAAGAAAAAAAATGAGATAACCACAAACAGTAGGGATTAAAGAGAAATAGTGTTGTTATAGCACTATCAGCAGCTTAGTATGTTCCTAGGAGCATCGGAGATGAGCAATGAAGTAGACGCTTGCTGGGTTTGATGTAACTCGGTTTTGCGGAGCTTGAATGGAGGTTTGTAATCTGGGATTTGTTTGGTGGGTGATTGGGTCACAATTCTTATATTGATTTGAAGAAATGCATAATGTTTTGAAAGGATGAATGACAACTACAAGCGCAAAACGTAATGGGTTCCTCATAAATGTTGAATGCCTTCTACTCCACCAGAATGCTACTTCAAAGTGGTGACCTTTGGAGGGAAGTGATTTTAGCTAGAAAGCCATCAGTTTGTGCCTCACCAAGGTTCCTAATTTTTAACTTTGCCAATCTTTGCCACCCTTTCCTTGAATTGATTTGTGCCTCAACATGATATGTTATATTTAGTTCTATAACGCATGTGGTAGAACGTTAAGGTTCATGAAACTGATGGGACACGAAGTAGCTCAAGATTATTCACATATTTAGTCAGTGAATAATTTAAGTATGGATCTGCTTGTTCTTCATTGGTGACTTGGGAAGTGAGGAGCAATATTCTTCACATAAACCCCAGTACACACTTTCAGACATGCATGAACAACACAAGGAGACAGCATTATCACATAGATTCTTGAAAGATAATTAATTCTTTTGAATTGCTTAAGTGGTGTTGAATTTCTTTATCTGGTTTTTTACAATCTGTGGAATTATGTTGCAGGTAGAGCTTGCTGCACTTCTTCATGATATAAGTCAGCTCTCTCTCTCTCACTTGAAGACTGCATATTTACACAATCATGAGTACGATAACCGGGCTGACTTTGGCATTCACGCTCTTTTCCAACTGAGGAGTTAAGGTGTTGACCTCAAGGGCTGTGGGTTTTTTTTTTTTTAACAAAAAATCTGTTACAAGCGGTCTGCAGATGACTTGAGACTCTTCCCCTTTCTTTTACAAAATGCATTTACAGGTCTGTTAATTATCTGAACCTACGATAGCCAACCCCTTTTCATAAAGGTCCTCTGGACTAATTCCTGTGCACGCATATAATCTACTGTGACATTGCTTTCGTGTGCTTAACCATCACTTTTATGATATTCTGCAATTTATGTTGAGAAAGAACTAATTTTTAATATTAGTTTCTCATTGCAGGTGACTACAAGTATCTAAGGTCTGGATTTTCTTCTTGATCAGCCATAGAGGTAAGATTGCACAGTATTGTTTTGAGTGTAATTTTTCACGGAGAACCCGTCTTTGTATCATATGGATACATATGTTTGCTTATCAACATTGCATTTCATCCCCGATATCTTAAGCTTTGTCACATATGCAACTTAAGGAAAGGTATGGGCATGTTGCAATGCTAATAAATTGTTGTTTATTTTCTCTAATTCAGTTTTTCAGCGTCACCATCTGTGTTTCTGTATTTCCCATGCAGGGATCAATCTGAGGAAAAGATTGTTGAAAATTTCCTTGAGGAACAGGGAGTGGAGAAAAGCAAGAAGATCAAGATCTTAAGGATAGTAAGGGGAATGGGTAAGGGTTTCTTTTTCCTTCTCGACAGCTAAATAAGAAGGGGAATGGGTGATTTTTTTTTTTTGGAGTTTTTTGCTTGCTCTACCTTTAGTTGACCGTGTCTTTGTCAATTCAACTCAATTTAATTATGTGGATGACGCTTGAGTATGTAAATTTTCTGAGTATGATGTTTTGTGGTATGTGCTATGCTCGCAGCATGAGACATAGACCTTTTATCTTATTGACCTTGGTTTGTGAAACACCTTCTCTTTTGCTGGAAATGTCATCATGAAGCTGCGAAATGGTTTGTTACGACTCTCAATATCAAATATTTCTATCTGCAGATAGAAAAACAGTTATTCCTTTGGAGGAGGTTTCATTGGTAATCACATCGTGCAGGAAGAGATTTGGAATTACTGCAGTACCTAGATTAATAGATTTGGCCACCCATTGATTTATAGTTGCTAATGTGAATAGGTTGTCCTTATTATATAAACGTGCTCTTTGGTGACTCATATAAGTGTAGGTGTGGCTGGAATATGGTTTGTGTTTATAGGTGCTATAGTAAATCTTGAGATACTTGTAATTAAATTCGGAGCTTATTAGTTTTGTGTTGTATCATTCACTCCATCCTGAGAGAGAGGAAAAGCAATAATTATAGCTCATCAGATTATTCTTATGGTTTACCAGCAGTTTAGCAGTCTTGTCACAGTTAAATAGATTATTTTCAAAGAAGCTCTTTGATGATCATCTCATTCCATCAATTATTTTTTATCTAAGCATCACTCTGTCAAGATTATCCTTTTGTATCTTTGGGATTTGGAAGTCCACTATAAATTACATATTAGTTATGTTGGTGCGAATTCTTATATGACAAATTCTGGCATGGTCAGGTTTCAAAAATGAGATTAAGGGGCTTGCAGAAAATGAAGTATTTCCAGAATTTGGGGTCGTGCAGGATGCCGATCGTCTTGATGCCGTTGGGGCCATAGGTAATAATAAAGAAATCTTGAGTAGTATTTTCTTGATCTTGCCTATGTATATTCCTTTGTCTAATTGACTTTTTGTGTTAGAAATTGAGAAATACTGAAAGTTGAATGACGCCTTGTGATGTTTACCCATATAAGCTAGTTGTGTGTCCTTCCCTGGCTGGTTTTGTGGGCTGTTCTCTTTGCTCCATTCACTTCTCTGTTTGTGATCAAAAGAAAAAAAGCACACCTTGTTATGCAAATTAATGCATATTTGTTGCCTTCTAACTGCATCTGTCCTTGCACTGGTTTTGAGATACGTTTGTATGACATAAGGTCGCGTGCAGGAATAGCTCGTTGCTTCACTTTCTGGGGAAGCAGAAACAGAGTTCTCCACGATCCTGCCATCCAGCCACGATCAGCTCTTTCCCAGGAACGCTACATGAAGAAAGAGGAGCAGACTACCTTGAATCATTTTTATGAGAAACTTCTGAAGCTGAAAGATTTGATGAAGACAAAGGTAAAAAGGTTGGGTTCCAGTATATAGGACCTACCTTCATTGGTATTCGTTTTTGTAGTAATTCCACATGCTGGCTCTTTCCAACGGTTGCTACATTCTTTTCGAAGCTGATAGATGACCATTTAAAATGTACCTTCTTTCTGATTGTGTGGGGGTTTGAAACGCTCAGGCTGGACAAAGGAGAGCCGAGAAGCGGCACAAGTTTATGCTCGAGCATCTAGAAGAGTTCTACGAAGAGTGGGATGGGCGAGCCTAGATTAGGTAACCGATTCTCTTTGACAGTGTTCTTGGATTCTACGACATTTAGATGCTTAGCATTTCCAATTCTTGTGGGTAGGTCTTTGATGTTGTTACTGTGGATCTGCAGGTGATACTGAAGAGGTATTATCACCACCACCATTTCCAATGGTTAAGCCCTTATGGATTACCATACCGAAATGTATTTACAGTAAATCTCTATCGTTGAATCCAGTTTTACCAAGTTAGTTGTCGATGCATTGTAATCATAAACATTTTTTACCTACTAGCTTAGTTAATTCCCTTCTATGCTACATTTGTTAGAATTCTGGTCGCAGTTGCCCATTTCAAAACTGTTGCTATGTTTATTATAACAGAAGACGGAATGCCATCTAGATTGCATTTCGTCGAAGATGAGACATTCTCTAGACGAGCTAGAGGTCAATAGCAAATCATGACTCACGAGCAGTATGGGTTTCATGGGGATGTGGATGATTTTGTGCTGGTTTTTTTTAATTGTTTCTTCGAAACCGTTTCATCTTGATGATTATTTGGCTCTATGAAGAGCAATTTTGTGCACACTTCAGACATAATGGCTAATAACGGGGAAAGCACTGCAAGAGAGTATGAAATGGAGAGTGTAGTGCGAGTAAGATGATGTGAGAACCTGGGAGCTAGAGAAATAAGATTGGTTGTAGTGTTGGTCTAGTGGTGAAGTAACAAGCACATATGCGAACATGCGTATCGATTAGGTGTGACAAACAATTGAGAATTTTACGCGTCGCGAGCTGTAAATAATTTTTCGTTTTGGTGTGTCTGCTTCAGTTTTAGTCTATACTACTTGGTCATTGAAGTATTGCATGAAATTCTCAGATTCACTCGCGAGTCAAACGCACGACAAGAGAGCGAGGCGACAGAGAGCTAAATTTATAGCGAGGTGCTGTTTGATAACGATGAAATTTGGATACCGAAGATTACTAGACTCGAATTATGAGTGCTGAAGACTAAAAGTGCTAAAACTCTTTTAATAGAATCCGTTTGGTGTCATCTGATTGAACAACTTTGGTTTCTCATTATTATGCCACGTAATTAATGCATATCGCTTACATTTTTTTCATTGATATAGAGATTAGTTGGTGTTCGGACCAGCTCTATGAGCTATCTCTCTTGCTCTCTCTAACTCCCCTTCATCGCTCAACCTTGCAAGCCCATTGCTCGGGGTCGACGGAGACCGTGGACCCTGAAAAACCCCACCCACGGACGTTGCCATCCCCGATGAGCCTTCAATTGAGGCCGATGGGATTTTCTCGACCTCAAACTGACCAGGAACCGAGATTGAGGGTCGGATTAAGTGCGACGGAGCTCGAGTCGAGCCTCCGATCTTGGCAGCAACGCGAGGGAGAAACGCTAAAGAGGAGGGCCCATCTGGAGGGTGTCGTGAGGCCGAACGAGAAAGAGGGAGAGAGAGAATAATTGATTGAGTAATGGAAATATAATTAAGTTAAATCAAAACTTTTGCCCCTAGATTTTCCGTGCTGGCAAGAAATTCATTGTTCTTTTTAGAGCGCACTTTAAATTCCTAAGATTTGTCACCAGAATAAACTTATAACAAAAGTGAGATCGAATTCTAATACTTGTCACGAAAGTGCAATCAAGTCCTAAAACTTTCAAAAAGTGCAATCAACGGAAGGACTTGATTATATCAATTTAATAAGTTTCAGGACTTGTTTGCACTTTTGGAAAGCTTTAGGACTTAATTGCGCGTTCGTGATAAGTTTTAGAACTTAATTGCAAATTTTGAAAATTTTATGATTCAATTGCAATTTGTAACAAGTTTTAGGATGTTTGAGTGCCTAAACCATGCAAAGCTAATTCTCCCCCCCTTCTTCTCTTCAAATTTCTGTCAAGTATTAGGGATTTTAAAATGGTAAAATAGCACGGTCTCTACACTCGCCTCACCCCACGGGGACTGAATGCCTGCATTTCCTGAGTTCTTATTCTGAACGTAGCCCTTCAGCATCGGTTACAAATTTACAGCGGCTTCTCCCCCACCTCAAGGATCAACAATGACAACAAGGAAGATCCTGTAAAAGAGGACTCAACCTCCTCCTAACGATTATTAGCAGCTCTAGGAATTAAAGACAGATTAACACCTTGCAAGCTCTTCAACTCTTGCCTACATGTTCCCTTGACGGGTCTCGCTCTCCAATTATAGTTGGGACATGATTACCGGGCGGGTCCAAGCGAGCTCGGACCGATTCCAGTCTAGGGTATTACAGTTGTTAGCCCAAATTAGGCCCCAAGAAGTCGAGTCTTTTTTTTTAACAAAAAAAACAAAAGGTCAAGAAAAAAAATTGGGAAAACTTCAAAAAAAAAGTGAATAATAAAATTTCACACTTTTACGTGGATATTTCCCAATCAAATTGATAATCTTTAGATTATGTTCGTGCTTTGAGCAGGTCTTTTTGTCTATGAATTTACGAATTCTGTTATGTAAAAGTCAAAAATAAGAAGATTCGAGTTGACTTTTTCTCGAACGACCACCTTTTCGTCATGAATTTTTGCATGATCATTACTTGTAGTCAACCACATCAAACTTCGCCTCCAAACTTCGCCTCCCAATCATTACCGGAATAGTAACATTCTCACCGGCCGGCGGGTATTTTGGCCAGCCGGCGACCCAGGCTCTTATTTGAGCACTTCGGATCTTTATTTGAGATTGATTGGGCACTTTAGACCCTTATTTTACACTATATTTACTTTGAGCCCTCTTTTGAGAATTTGACTCCACTTGGGGCCCTTAATTGAAATTTTTCCTTAATAATCCGTAGTTGTTGTGAATTCCTTTAATAGCTTTTACACAAGTAAGAAATTCAATTCCAGAATTTATAGGCAAATCTTTAGATAACAAAAGATAATCCATAGTTGACATTAATAATCCATAGTGCAATGAGATAAGTTGGTAATTTTCCTCAATTTGTTTGTTAACTCTTGTCGGCTGAAGATCGAGCCTTGTCTGCACTATACATCAAGTGAGCATCTTAGTCCAACTCTGTTCTAAACTCTTATGTCTGTCAACATTGAGCCTTCCACACTAGAAACGAACAAATTTGTACGTTAACTCTTGTCTTTACATTCTACAAATTCAGGCATAAATAGAACGTGATAAGAACCATGTTATGCGCATCTCATTCAGCAAATTTCGAAGCGCACACAAAAGAATTTTAGAGAATGGCCCTCTCAGCCATAGCTTTGTGCCTTTGTCTCTGTCTCTCGGCCTCCGCCTCCTCTTAGTCATGAGAACAAATCAACTTCGAGATCGAGGCACGGCAAGAGGCCGACTGCATCACCGCCCTCCCCGGCCAGCCGCCGACGAGCTTCTGCCACTACTTTGGCTATGTCTTGGTGGACAACAGCCTCGGGAAGGCTCTCTTCTACTGGTTCTTTGAAGCGACAAGCCAACCCGCTAAGAAACCTCTACTCTTGTGGCTCAACGGAGGTACTATTGCAAACGATTCCGGAACAAAGTTGAACTTTTATGTGAATGTGTCACATATATCTGATAATAATTATTTTTTACTAATGTTCATTAAATCTACACACTTACACTATATTTGCAGGCCCAAGATGCACTTCGGTTGGCTTCGGCGAGGCCCAAGAACTTGGCCCGTTTCTTGTGAAAGATGGGCCCGATAGCCCGACCCTAAGATTCAACAAATGCGAGGCCTCGCCTGGAGTGGGCGACGCTGGGCGAGGCCTCGCCGTCCCTCGCCTGCCCTCGCCAGTCCCAAGCGAGGGCCGGCAGCCCTCGCTTGGATCTGGGGCAAGGGTCGCGCCCTCCCCCATATCGAGGGCTGCAAGCCCTCGCCGGGCTTCGAGAAGGCCCAGGCAACCTCTGCCGGCCTTTCCCGGCGGCTGTGGCAACAGCCACCGCTAAAGCTATAGCTTTTTTCTAATTCTTTTTTTGACATGGCACTTGTTGGACACCACGTCATCGCCACATGTTTCAAGAAAAATAATAAAATAAGACACGTCAGTATTTTTCGTTAGTAAATTAGACGGTGTTAACTTTAGGGCTTGATTGAATTTATTTGATAAGTTTTAGGACTCAATTGCACTTTTGTAATAAGTTTTAGGACTGCTAGTGCACATATCCTTTTTTTATTAGAAAATGACCCTATTTCAGGTCATTATTTGAAATTTTCCCCCTAATTTATGTCAAATGTACAATTTAGTCCTTGAATTTTTCTAATTTTCAATATTTAAATCCTTGATTTGCACAATTTATGCAATCGAATCCTCCGCTTAATATGACTGCGGAAGTGGCGGTTTATAAATATTTAGGAAAAGTGAAGTTGACAGATTATTTTAAAATTGCAATTGAAGTGTTTTTGGCCCAAACTGAAATTCAAGTTTAGCAAATAAGAAAAATTTACAAAATAACATAAATAAAAAGAAAAGCAAGGAGCATAATGGAGGTTGGAAGAACAATTAAGAGAGAGGAAGCAAAGCCCCGTCGCGATGTCCCGTCGCCGCCAAACCAGAGTCACTTGAGAGAGAGAGAAAAGGGAGTGAAGGTCAATTTTTGGTAAAAGTAGAAACTATTTTAAACACAAAAGGTCCATTATTTTTTAACCGCGATAAGTTGAAGGTGAAATTCTTCTTTTGCCGTTTTGTTCCCCGCGACCGCAAGCCTAAACGGGGAAAGAGGAGAGAGAGACGAGCATTTATGACGGGTGAGCCACGGTGACATGTGTCACTCAATGAATGAATTATTGTAAAGATGACGTGGCATCAGAGTTGTATGCAATATTTTCTCATTATGGATTCATTCAGTTGCGCGTGATAAGAATTCAGCTGCTTAGTGATATATATAGCCTTCAATTAGACTCGGCACCTGGTGATCTAGAAGAACCCAAATCACATCTTAACCCATTTTGTATTTCATAGTATCTTAGATGGACGGGTATTTTTCCAATCAAATTTAAAAAAAAATAAATGTTTGATTTCGTTTTTGATCAAGGAGTACACTAGTTCATGTGTGAATTAACTATTTGCGGAATTTATTGCAAACGCCACTTCTTTCTACTTTTTTTTTGTGGCGGATGAATATTAAATTTTTCTTTCATTTTCGACTATTCACGTCGTTCACAAAGACAGAAAATCTTCTCTCTATCCGGGGAGTAAATAGTCCAAAATTCCCTTGAACGGAGGGGAGCTGGGACCGAAAATGGTCGTAAATAGAGGGGCAATAGAGACTTTCGGCTCGCTGATCGACACACGTGCCCGATAGAAGTAACAAACGAATACGTTCTTACTTGCACCTCCTTTGCTGTGAATATGACTTACATGCCAAGCTTCGTGTAGCAACTATTTTAGTTTCTTATAGGCATTATTACATGTAAGTGATCATGAGGTTATTTTATATAGTAAATGATGCTATGATGTTGCTTCGGATCATAATTAGTTTCGCTAGTTTACAGATCATATGGACGACCCAGATGAAACTATAGGCCCTGAACCCTCAATGTGTGTCATGGGTGTTGATGATAGCAGCGCAGGGTGAAGTAAACCCTAAAAACAAATCCTTTCCGTTTTACTTAATTATCTTAACAATGCCAATACATCCGAAAGTCTAGTTTAGCCGATATACTTATATAAGCATGATTTTTCATATTTAAATGCCTTGTGTGTTAACTTCAGTAGCCGGTTATCGATGTCTTTTGCCTATATTAAACGAGAAAAGAAAAGAAAAAGTATAGAACTTAAATGACCCAATGGGAGGCAGACCCAAAGGTCAGATGATTTTCACACCCACAGCCTTCCTTGCAAATACTACATCTCTGTACGTGTTTCTTCACCATTCAAATGAAAACGACGGAACTTTCTTTAAGTAAACCGAATGATCCATCTTCCTCAGGATGTATCATAACATGTCAAGTTGTGTCGACAAATTGTGTTTGGTGTCGTATGCCAATTCAAGTTTTTTCTCAATTAATTCATCTAGCATCCGAGGCATTTTTATGTATCCCGTCTTTTTTTTTTCCTCTTCTAATTATATCACTCCCGTTATTTCTCGTTGAGGCAATGAGACAGCTAAAAGAAGTGGGGAGTTAGCTATTTTTCTGTCTTACTGACACAAAATAGCACTACCGAACTCTAACAACTCGCCAGCATAGCCTAATAAACCTCACAACCTATATAATAAATCCTACGCAAGACCAGTCCGCATGACATTTAACCCACCAACATAGCCTAATGAACCCCCCCCCCCCCCCCCCAATCCCATTTTCACAGCCTATTTAAATCGTACACGAGACAAGTCCAAGTAAAATTTAATTTCATGCTTATCAAAAACCCTTACCGTCACTGTTCAGCAATGTAACTCTGCGTTAGGAAAAAATAGTTCAAATTTTCAAGTGAGTCATGCTTCAATTAAGTGGGGGAGCTAAACATTTGACAAATAATTAAAGTGCGACATGTTTTTTAATGTTTTTTTATTACTTGCGAATATCCACGCTTCTTCAACACGCGTTTGTAGTAGAATAACCTTAAATGTGTAGAAAGTTTTTCCATGCATTATATCCTCTAATAAATGGTGAACTTAACCAACATAAAGTTTCAAAGAGTATCCGTTGAAATTAATTTAATTGGTTTAAATGCAGGGAAATCATAAGGTAATTCTTTTTTTATATATTTTATGCGCTTCGGCATGAATGAATGAGTGAGGAATAAAATTATGAGTGAGATAAAAACAAACCGAGAAAATCGAAAAGGACAAAAGAAACCAAAGATGGAAGGACAACTTCTGAGCTCAGCCGCGCCAATGTAAACATTCCGAACGATGATCCACTCTGACCAGACTGGAAACGCTCTTGGAATTTTTCCTGCGGACATAAAAATGTTGAATAGTTGTACATTGGTACTATCAAAACAATTATTAAAGAAATGTCTATTTTCATATTCCAAAAAAATGTTTAAAAAACAAAAACGAGAAAGAAAATCTTCCCCGTGTTCTACCAAATTATGGCTCTGCATTGATCGGGCTCGCGTCATCGCTCTTTGGAAATAGTCGAAGACGATTGCCCTACAAGTTGAGGATAGGATAGGGCAGGTAGTAAATACACGTGGATCGTGACACGTCCCCCAAGTAATAAAACAATATAAAATGTGTGGCGTGAATGGCTTAAATCTCAACGTTCATATAAACCCATCAAACCTGCAGAATTTGATCTTACAAAAGCAATCCAACACATAAATATCGCTCCCGAAACACCGGCTATAAACGTTCGGTTAAAACACATACTGACCCAACAACAAGGAATGTAGTTAGGGCACGGAGGGTCGGAGGACTTCTAGACAATTTTATTCCTCTATCTTTTCTTGGATACGATCACGGGGCCTTAATATCAGGCTCAGTTATGCGATAACTAAATAAATAAAATTTTCAATCTTGATGAAGACTGCTTTCGGGTCTTGGAGTTCATTCGTATTACAAAATCGTGTTTTTCCGCTATTTCAATTTCTTTGACCTTCTTGATACCTGAATTAAGGCTGCTTTTGGCGCTACATTTCCCAATGTCTCGGCACAAAATTTTGGTGTTGGACAATACAATCTTAAAGTCTTTGGTTATCAAGTTGAGATTTCAAAACCCAACATAACTCCTGCCTAATTTCGAGCTTTTAGTATTTTCAGAACCCTTGTTCGGGAATTTAATGAATTTTGTCTTCCAAACTTGCCCTCACCAGCACATTAGTATTCTTGATTTTTTTATTTTTTTATGGTCGAAAGTATTCTTGATTTACCCATGTACTTACTGCATTTTCTTTCTCGCCTCTACCCTACCGGATCTCAGACCCACATCGCCCTCGTGTCGTCGGCCACCCAACATTGCCCGCGAGTTGCCGTCTCAAGCCGCTCGCTGTCGCCCCTGCCCCTCCTCCAGCCGATGAGCGCCGCTGTCCCCTTCCTTTTTCTCCCATCGCGACCTCATCTCCTTCTCGGCTCCCTCGTCGACCAGATGCCGCCCTCTTCGCCGTCGTTATTAACGAGGAGATGGTGGCAAGCCGAGGTGTGACTCTCGACTCTGGCGGGGCTCGGCTCAGCCCAGATCTTTGTCGTTATGGTCGATGGCTTGAATCAACCCCAATTCGAGGTTGAGCGGCGGTGTCCCCTTGCCCCAGACTCGACTTGCAGTGTAGACAGAGGACGTGCATGCGCAGGATGGTGGGGGCTCGGGGACGTTTGTTGGGTCGTGGCACGGCACGGGCGAGGGCTGGTCGAGTCGGTGTGGAGACAAAGGCTTGGCCGGGCTCGCTCGTGTCCCGTGGTCGGAAGGCTGGTGATTAGCTGACGGCTGTGCACACTACGGCTGCTAGTGGGAGTCGTCTTCTTCGCGGAGGCCTCAGGTCTCTTACTTTTTTATCTGCAAAATAGCTACAGGGGAGACGAAAGCATGCTTCGTAAGGCCCAAAGTCCAAGGTTTACCAAATAATATTTGCGTCGACCGAAAATCTTTGGAGTTAAATAATATAAAAGATAGGTTTTTGGTGACTCGTTTTCCCGAGCGGTCCAAACGTATGAAAATGAGAAAAATATTTTTCGTGAAATAAATAGACACAGAAAATGTTACATTTTCGAAAAATATTTTCCAAGAAATTGATAACATTTTTCGGCATTTGGTTGAAACTAAGAATAAATTGAAAAATATTTTCCGTCGGTTGGAAAGTAAATTCTGATTTGATTTTCATAAATATACATACATTATTCGAGAGCTTGTAATTTGTACGCGAGCAGCAAGGGAACCAGGCACATGCACCCAGATCTCGGATCCAACCTCGATGGACATTGACCTGGGGGCCGCGAACTCAGGCATGGGCACTTGGGTCCCGAGCAAGAGCACAAACATCAGTCTTAGGTCCATAGAGGCTGAACCAAGGCCTCCGAGCTTGAGACCCCAGTACTCGAGCCTGGGCCTGGGTCCATAGTAATTGGGCTGGGGACCTGGTGCTCACGCTCGGGTCCCTGACACTCGAACCTTGGTCCATTGAGGCTGGGCTCGAGAAATTAGTGCTAGTCCCTGACGATTGGGCTGGGTCCTTGGCGCCTAGGCTCGGGTTCATAAAGGTCAGGCTTGGTTCCATTGAGGCCAGACTCTGGACCCTGGTGCTTTTGCTCGAGGCCCCAGTGCTTGTGCCTGGATCCGCGACGCCCAGGCTCCGACCATGAGCATTGGGTTCTTGGGCCCGACTTCGAGGACACAAGCCAGGCCTTAGTGGATCCGAGCCCGGTTGTCGAGGACCAGGGCATCAAGATCCCAAGCCTCGATCTCTATGCACTAGCGCTCAAGTGCGGGGCATCCGGGCATGACTATTGGGGTCCCAAGCTCAGCACTTCTATAGACCCGAGCTTGGCCTCTATGGACCCGAGCATGGGTGTCAAGGACCCGAGCATGGGTGTCAAAGTCCCAAGCCTAGCCACCAGATTCCAGAGATCAACCTCGATGGACCCGGGCACGGGCGTCGGGGTCCCAGGCCTCGACCTCGATGGACTTGTGCTTGGGAGCAGGTGATTCATGCACGGGCACTAGGGACCCGAGCATAGCCATTGAGAACCTAGCCCGGGTGTCGAGAATCCAAGCATAGGTATCAAGGTCCCATGCTCGGCCTTTGTGGACCTGGGCCCGGGTGCCGGGGCATCAAGCACAAGCACTAGGGCATCAGGCTAGGCCTCAATGGACCCAGGCACCAGCACTGGGGTCCTAGGCCCGGCCTTGATAAACTCTCTCGATCTCACGTAGGAAAAGACGTTTAGTTTCTGCCCTATCAAGGCATGAATCCGCAAACTCCATATGTGATTTTAGTATGGTTAGAAAAGGAATATAAATTCCAAATACTAAACTTTTCGTTTCTTTTTTTTTCTTTCTTCGTTCTTCTTCCTCCATCGATGGCCAACCACAAGCGAGGGACAAGCTCGCCGATTTGGTAAGACTCGACCTCGCTAGCCTCGGGCGAGCTTGAGCTCACCGACCTTTGGCAAGACTCGAGCTCGCCAGCCTCGAGGGAGCTCGAGCGCGCCGATTTGGCGAGGCCTCTAGCGAGACTCGAGCTCGCCAACCTTGACCTCACCAGATCGGTGAGCTCGTCCCTCGCCTACGGCCAGCTGCCGGTTGCCAGCCATTGCCGTGGCTGGCCACCGGCAAAGGAAGAAGAAAAAAGAAAAAAAGAAAAGAAAAAGAAAATAGTTAAAATATGTTTTTTTAAATAAAACTTATTAAAATGAGTGCACGACTAAAAATCAAATTAAATTTTTCATACTAAAAGGTGGAAAATATTTTCCAGTTCATTTTTAGGTTTCATCTTCGAAAAATATTATTATTTTCCTTGAAAATGACTTCCTAAAAAACATTTTTCAAAATTGTCACATTTTTCGCGAAATAAATGGAACCTTAAATTTTTAAAAAAACTATATATATAAATTATCCACTAAATTTGTAATGCATGAAAGTGTTTTAGCAATACAACTTTTTTTAAAAATCATAAAAAACAAACTTTCCTAGATTTAGTTAAATAGGTCGAGTTGGGCATGGGTCTCGTATGGGTCAGGTTGAGTATGGGTAGAGAAATTTACACTGCGATAAATGGGTTAAATTGATCAATTTTGATCGGACCATTTATGACTCGATCTGAATCCGGTCCGATCCAATCTGACTCGCCCGTTTAACAAATTTACTATTTAGGGAAACGAAAGTCAAAGAAATTGGTGGTTGGGGCTTTGTTCTTTGAGGGAGTCCCTCGAAGGAAGCATCCTCCTACAATCGATGCAAGTTTGGAATATGGAAAAATATCTTCGGGTAGAGTCAATGGCTTTAATTGAAATCTTCGATAGACTTTGGTATATACATTAAATCATATTGTTGCCAGTAAATAACTTATGCTCGTTAAAAGGACGATCCGCACGTTTGTGTGTGTGTGTGTGTGTTAAGCTTATCTTATTTAATCCTTCCATCAATGAAAGGTACGTACCACTGCTTGCCCTACGTTTCCAGGAACATTTGTGAAATGTTATTGATTAAAAAAAAGAGATTGGGATTTGTCTCCTAAAAAAAGAAGCCAGCTACTTTCATCCTAATGATAAATTTGGCCATTCGAGCCTAAATTTTTATCCGAGAGATAGATTTATTTAGAGCTGCCTTCACATTTGCACATCGCCATCCGTTGAGGCAGAAAGAAGATGAAGTGGTGAACGGCGACTGCCCACGTTGGGTGGCGTCAGGGGTGTAAATGGTTCGGTTCGGTTCGGTTTTTCAAAAAAATCGAACCGAACCGAACCGTTAAGGGTACCCCTTGAACCGAACCGAATTTGAACCGAACCGAATTGGAACCGAACTGAAAAATCGATTTGGTTCGGTTTGGTTCGGATCAGTTTTCGGTTTCAAGTTCATTAAGCATAGAGAGAGAGGAGAGAGGAGAGAGAAGGGGAGAGAGAGAGGGCAAAATAGCCCTAAACCGAAGTGTTTATTTTAGTTTGGTTCGATCCGAACCGAACCGAACCGAACCGAAATGAACCGAACCGAAAAGAAAAATTGGTTTATTTTGATGATCCGAACCGAAACCGAAACCGAACCGAAATACACGAAATTTTCGGTTCGGTTCGTATCTCGGTTCGGTTCTGACACCCCTAGGTGGCGTGGCTCAAACTCCCAAATAAAACGATGTCACGCCCAACCTTCATTGAAATGATGTTGGCCATGGAGAATTAGGTTTTCGATTTTTGGGGGCTTGATTCAATCAAAATAGAGGATTTGGAGCTAGGGTTCTTAAGTCAATCCGGTCGGAGGGAGCAATATAATGCAACGGCGCATTGAATCTGATTGAGAGAGGGACATGGGTGCTCGATTGAATCAAATTGAGAGAGCGACAAGGGTGCTGAATTTGGGCGATTTGGTGCTTAGGTGCTCATGAGCCAATCTCCGACCAACCCCTACTTGAAAACAAGCCATCCTTTAGAAGTGGGCACATTGGGCCTTTGTAATGGAACGAAACAATGTTACGTGTATTTAAGATTGAGTTTAAACAGTTGATATATTAAAGTTACGGAAAAATTGATACTTTTAAACGATGTGACGGGCTCTTGTTGAGTATTGAATATGACCCATTTAATTTTATATGCCTATTTATTATTATATGCAATATTACTCTTTGTAACATGTAGAACAAGTACCATATCCTCCTCTTTTCAATTTTACTAATTTGCATTTCCCATTAGGAGCCCAAATAACTAGGCCAGAAGAGAAGAAGATCGTGCCCGATGTTATTTTACGTTAGCATCAAAAGATATTCGAATTTAAATATCAGCTAGAGCACGAACTCCCTTTCTCCACTATTCAGAGTTCTAAATTTTATAAAAATATCGTCCCTTAAAATTACATATATCAACGAGATACTATTTGTAGATTTCGCTAGAGTTAGTCAAGTATTTGAAAGTTGGATTTAAGGCAAAAAAATCATGAAATCAACGATCACCGGCTAAAAACTTAATAGATCGCACGTAGGTGAGTAATATCACGACACTAACGCTCAAAAGAAAGAAAATCTTAGCTCTTAATCTCTCTCTATTTCGAAATTCGATCCCGATCGTGTCTCGAACCCCAAATTTCTCGTCCGTCGCAAAGCTAATTTTCTATAATTTGAAGCACTGAATAGATGACTCGAACTCACATAGATTTTTTAGGGGTCGAATAAATTAGATAAGCAAGGATTTTTTATTTATATCATAAGCGTCGTGAACAGCCACAAATCACCGACGCATTGTCTCCTTCCGCACACACAGCACACAAAGTTCAAAAAAAGAAAAGAGAAAAAAACAGAAGGCGAAATCAAAAGGGCGTGGATGGGAGCTCGGAGTTGGCCAGGAAGTGGCGGATGATCTGAAGAGAGCGCTTCGGGGCAAAAGTGGGAACTTGATGCCATGCTCCCCTCACCGTCACGAAAGTCAACCCCTCGTACGTCGTGGTCCAACCTCCAACCTAGAACCACACACAAAAAATCCTAATTTTCATCCACACCCCCCAAAAAATAAAAATAAAATAAGGAGAACAATTAAAGGGCGCAGCATGTTTAGATTGCCATGGTTAAAAGACCGATCGGGGAAATTACCTCCCTGCCCTTATACCACGCCCTCCAATTCTCCGTGATGTCGAGTCCGAGCTTGTTCAGCGCGTACCGAGTCGACGTCACCGAGACACTCCCGTCCGTGTCTCCGCTGAAACGCGCGAAAAGGATTAATTAAACAAAGAAAAAGAACCCGAAATTACCATGGTAACACGTAAATCGATTTAATCAATAAATGCTAAATTAATCGGTTGACTTAAATGAACACCTGAAGACCCACAAGCGAATGCCCCCGCCGATGAGTTTCTTCAGTACCGGGAGGACTGAAAAGGGCGCGTCTCCCCAAGAAAAGCTCACATTCCAGCTGAATTAATATTTGACCCAAAATTAGCAAACATTAATATCTTTATAATTAGCCTCATGCTCAAGAAAATCAAGAAATTGTAATTTGTTCACCTGCAGAGACTCCACGGTTGAGAGATTAGGGCAATGTTTGCGTGCAAGGCGCGTTGCACGCTGGGAAGGTTAAAGTAAGCCGTGGCGTGGTTCGCCAAGCACGGATCGTAGCCCGATAGTATCACATGTAAGAGATGCTGTCGGATCGGGAGAGATTAGTCGTTAGATTAAGCTAATCATCGCGGAAAATAGAAAAGTTAAATTGAAAAAAAAAAGTGAAGGGATAAAACATTAAGGAAGAAAGGGCACCTACCAAATGATAATTAGGTGTGTCCGTTTTGGCTCGCGTGTTTAAGAGATGGTTGGCGAAGGGTTGATCGGGCGGACAAGTAGGGGAGTACAAACTATACATGTCGATTATAAAGTACAATTTGAGGTACTCGCGTAATGCATTAAGGCAATCTTTGGTCAAATTTTCATTACTGAAGTCGCATTTGGCCTTGATTGAAAAATAAAGATCGTCCGAAATCAGGGCATGTCCCCACGCATAATCAATCATCCCCGTCAAATGCGTCTCAAAATCCACAGACGGGTTTCCCACCTGCATGTTCAGAAATTTTGCAAGTAATTTATTCAATTGTATTAGTAAATATAACATGGAAAACCTTCGAATAAGATCAAGTCTAGTCGAGAATTTGGGTACGCACGATGATGCCTTTAAGATTTATGAAAGTGTCTTCAATTGATTTTTTGTTCTCGTCGTAAATAACCTCAGCAAGTTGTGGTACATAGTGCCCTGAAAAGGAGGAACACAATTAGCATATTAACCAATAGATTAAATAAATGTTCTCTAAACAATAAAAGAAATTGATATTTAAAAGTTAATTGTAAAATTAGGGTCTTAACCTGCATAGCCTTCTCCTGCCATATAGAACTCGCTTGATCTGTACTGCGGGAATCTTTTGAACCAATTCAGTAGAAATGTGTGGCCATCTCTTGCTGTTAACAATCGCATAGAATTCCGCTTCGGTAAAATGAGGTTATCTTTAAGAATCTACTAATCAATTTAAGTTTAACAAACCTGTACTGTTGTCGCCGTATTCCACGGTGGCGTTGGAGTAAGAAAACCCGACACCGACCGGCGAGTCGAGGAACAACAGATTTGCAGCTGCAATTAGCAAGAACGAAAAAAAAAAAAAGCCGAGGTGTTATTTCGCGGTACGACGGAGTATATGATGTGGTAATTAGGACAGTTGACATGCCTTTGTTCCATGTATAGTTGTTGAATGTTAGGGTCGGGCCGCGGGGCCCGTCTTTCACGAGAAATGGGCCGAGTTCTTGGGCCTCGCCGTGCCCGACCGAGCTGCATCCTGGGCCTGCAAACATGGGACGTAGTATAAATGTTGGAGATTAATGGAAATAAGTAAAAATAATCAGCTCGCTAATCCCATCAAATCGCATATAAAGATAATTTTTGCCCCGACATTTTTGGTTTTCAAGCGGCACATTCACGTAAAAGTTAATTATGTAGCGGAATTCTTTGCAACGGTACCTCCATTGAGCCACAAGAGGAGAGGTTTCACAGCGGGTTGGCTTGTCGCCTCGAAGAACCAATAAAAGAGAGCCTTCCCGAGGGTGTCGTCCACCGGGATGTAGCCGGCATAGTGGCGGAAGGTCACCGGGGGCTGGGTGGGGAGAGCGGTGACGCGGTCGGCCTCTTGCCGTGCCGCGATCCCGGGGTCCTTTGGTCCACCTGGGGAAGAGTAGGCAGAGGCCGAGAGGCAGAGACAAAGGCACAACAAAACCATGTGTGAGAGGGCCATTTTCCAAAGCTTGCGCTTCGAGATTTGCTGAATGAGACACGCATGACATGGTTCTCATCATGTCCTATTTATACTTGAATATGTAGGTTTCGAAAGTTATTCATGACTTCGTGAATCAATTGAATTAACGGACGTGATCGACTCGTTCGAAAATTACTACGATTTTGATTATGGATGCATGCACGACGAGATCTTGATACCATTGAAAGTGAACTTTGCCACTTGGGGAACGGAATAGAAGATCTTTTTGTGGTTGAAAATTTGCTGCTATCTTCTTTGAGGAAGTCCCTCAAACTCAAAGGAAGCATCCTCTTCATCAATGCAGTTTGGAAATTGGAAAAGATCTGCGGTTGGAGTCAATGGTTTTAATCGAAATCTTCGATAGACTTTGGTACGTACACCAAATCACATTGTTGCCAGCCCATAGCTTATGCTTGTTTAAGGATGATCTACTCATGCGCATGTGTTATCTTATGTCATCCTTCCATTAATGAATGGTACAGCTGCATGTGCGGTATTTTCCGTCAAAATCTGTCTATCGAAAAAGAAATTGAGATCTTTCTCAAAAATGAAAGGGCGTCGAACTTTCGTTTTAACAACAAATTTAGCCATAATTTTTGAATGTCTCACAAAAGAGGTCTCAGCTTTTATTCCAGAGACATTTGGCCACCATTCCAAAATTTCAAACTGGCATTTCGATGCGACGAACAGCGACTGCCATGTCAACCAACATGGCAAAAACTCCCAAACAAAATGACAACACACTCTCCCTTCTCCAAAACGATGCCGTCCATGGAGAATTAGGTCTTCACTTTACCGGGCTCAATTCAATTAGAGAGAGATAGAGAGATACGAGTCGCTCAATTCAATTGATTTAAGGAATTTGGGGCTAGGGTTCTTGAGCTAATCAAGTTTGAGAAAGCAATGCAGTAGCCCATTTACTTAGTTCGAGAGAGATATCGACGCTCAATTGAGTCATATTGAGAAAGATACAAGGGTGCTCAATTTGGGCAATGTCTAGAGAGCTCTATTCTACAGCAAACGCATGACGAGATATTTTCATATGATGTGACGGACTCTTATCGAGTGCTGAATATGACCCACTTATTTATATGTTTGTTCATCGTATGAAATTTATATTCCAACTTTATTACATGTGGCATTACTCTTTTTAATAAGAAGATTTAGTACCATCTCCTTCTTTCAACTTCATTACATCGCGCTTCCCATTGGGTGCCCAAACAAGGAGGAAAGAAGAGAGAAGACCATGCCCCATAATATTTGGATAGCATGACAAGACGTTGGTAAGAACATGATGACCCGATTCAAATTGTACCCCTTTTCTCGAGTATTTCGAATTTGCACATTTTGCTAGCCCGAGTTTCATATTTGAAAGTTGAATTGAAGCACCAATTGATAAAATTAATGATCGCTGGCTAAGAAGTGAGAACTAAATCAAATACGAGCACGCAAGTAACACTACAACATAGAAGCTCAACATAGAGATAAGTTTTGGGCTTTCTTCCTTTTCCGTTTTTTTCAAGTATTCAATCCTGATCACGTCCTCAAATCCCGAATCTCTGGTTCGTCGCATAGCTAATTTTCTTTAATTGGAAGCTTTAAATAGACGAATCGAACTCTTGAAAACAACCATAAATCAATCACATTGTCTTCAGCAGATCACACAAAGCTAAAAAAGTCAAATCAAAAGGGCATGGATGGGAGATCCGAGTTGGCCAAGAAGTGACGAATGATCTGAAGAGAATGCTTAGGGGCAAAAGCGGGAACTTGATGCCCCGCTCCCATCACCGTCACAAAAGTCAACCCCTCGTACGTTATAGTCCAACCTTTTTTCTCACAAAATACAATTGCTCACAAGCTCAGATAAACTCTATTAAATTCCAATATCAATTTTATCATATAGGCCAACCTTCGCATTGAATTTCGTCTGCATTTTTTACGTAATAAAAAATTAAATGCGGCAAATTAAATTATCATAATTAGAGACTGATTAAGGAAATTACCTCTCTGCCCTTGTACCGCGGCCTCCAGTTCATTGTGACGTTGAGGTCGAGCTTGTTCAATGTGTACCGAGTCGATGTCACCGGGATCCTCCCGTCCGTATCGCCACTGAATCACACGAAAGTTATTAATTAAATAAAAAAAACCCAAAGTTACCATCGTAACATGTGAATCGATTTTAACTAATTAATTTAATTGATAATACCTGAAAACCCACAAGCGAATCCCCCCCCCCCCCCATGAGTTTCTTCAGCACTGGGAGGACCGAAAAGGGCGCGTCCTTCTAAGAATTGCTCACCTCCAAGTTTAATTAATATTTAGAAGACGAAATTAGCAAAGATTAATATCTTTATAATAGCCTGATATTCAAGAAAATCAAGAAATTTTAATTTAATCACCTGCAAAGACTCCACGGTCGAGGGATCCAGGTGACGTTCGCGTGCAATGCGTGTTGCACGTTGGGAAGGTTAAAGTAAGTCGTGGCGTGGTTCATCAGGCGTGGATCGTAACCTGCCGGCATCGTACGTACGAGTTGTTGTCGGATTAAGAGAGATTAGTCATTAAATTAGGCTACTTTCCGTGGAAAATAGACAAGTTAAATTAAGAAAAAAGTGAAGGGACAAAAAATTAAGGAAGAAAAGGGCGACTACCGGATGATAATTAGGCGTGTCCGCTTCGGCTCACGTGTTTAAGAGATGGTTAGCAGCGAAGGGTCGGCCAAGCGGACAAGTCGGGGAGTACAAACTGTACATATCGATCATCTTGTACATTTTGTTGTACTCATCGAATGCTTTAATGCAATCTTTAGTCTGATTTACGTGACTAAAGTTGCATTTGGCCTTGAATGAACTATAGGCATCATTTGAAATCAAGGCGTGTCCCCAAGCGTAATCGACCATCCCCCGTGAAATCCGTCTCGAAATCCGTGTACGGATTTTCCATATAGTTTTCGTAAGTAACTCTTTTTTCATTTGTATCGGTGGATATAAAAGAAGATCAAGTTTAGAGAAGAATTTGGTACGCACGATGACACCTTTAAGGTTTATGAAGGTGTCTTCAATTGATTTTTGGATCTCATCATAAATTGCCTCAGCAAGTTCTGGTACATAGTGCCCTGAAAAGGAGGAATATAATTAGCTAATTAATTAATAGATTAAATATAAGTTCTCTAAAAAATAAAAGAAAATTGATATTTTGAAAATTAATTGCAAAATTAGGGTCGATAATTACTAACCTGCATAGCTTTCTCCTGCCATATAGAATTCGCTTGATTTGTACTGCGGAAACCTTTTGAACCAATTCAATAGAAATGTGTGGACATCTCTTGCTGTTAACAATCGCATAGAATTTCATCTCAGTAAAATGAGGTTATCTTTAAAAGTCTACTAATTAATTTAATTTTTACAAACATGTACTGTTGTTGCCGTGTTCTGCGGTGGTGTTGGAGACTTGGAGTAAGAAAATCCGACACCGACCGGCTATTCGAGGAACAACAGATTCGGAACTACGATTATTAAGGGAAAAAAAGCGGGACTTTATTTACGATGTGATATATGATGTTATAACTAGGACATTCAAGATGCCCGATTGATTTATTTTAGAATGTTGAATAAATATACTTCTTTACGTTCTAATTAAGCTGAGAAAAGAAAGAAAAGAAATATTCGAACATACCTTTGTTCCAAGTATAGTTGTTGAATCTTAGGTTCGGGCCGTGAAGCCCATCTTTTACGAGAAATGGGCCGAGTTCTTGGGCCTCGCCGAACCCGACCGAAGTGCATCCCGGACCTACAAATATAGTACGTAAATGTAAGTGTGGAGATTTAATGAACATAAGTAAAAATAATTACTTTCAGATATATGTGACGCATTCACGTAAAAGATACATGTACCTCCGTTGAGCCACAAGAGGAGAGGTTTATTAGCGGGTTGGCTCGTCACCTTAAAGAACCAGTAGAAGAGAGCCTTCCCGAGGCTGTCGTCCACCGAGACATAGCCGGAGTAGTGGCGGAAGCTCGCCGGGGGCTGTCCTGGAGGGCGGTGACGCGGTCGGCCTCTTGCCGCACCCCAGTCTTGGGGCCGATCCATTCCCACGACGAAGAGGAGGCAGAGGCCGAGAGGCAGAGACAAAGGCACAGAGCTATGGCCGAGAGGGCCATTTCCTAATGTTCTGTTTATGTGCGCTTTGCAATTTGCGGAATGAGATGCGTATAACATGGTCCTTTTGACGTTTCTATTTATGCCTGAATCTGTAGAATGTAGCGACAGGAGTTAACGTATAAGTTTGTTTGTTTGGAGAGTGGAAGGCCCAATGTTGACAGACATAAGAATTTAGAACGGAGTTGGACTAGGATGCTCACTTGATATAATAGTGTAGATAGACACTAAATTTACCTTTGCTCAATTTCCGTAAAATCCGGATCAATGCGAGCTTACCCGAGAATAGGACCTGTCGGTTCCGTACCCATTGTACGGATGTCAATTCGATCTTAAACTTTCTGAGTTTATCAATTTAGTCATGAACCTGTGCGCGAAATTTCAATGTAGTCATTTTGGCCAATTTTCGCCGGAAATCGCCGATATGGCGGCGTATCATGTAGGACAACCGGCAATGACTAGACCGCCGCATCGGTAATTTCCAGTAAAAATTGGACGGAATGACTATATTGGAACTTCACGTAAAGATTCAAGACTAAATTGGCAGACTCGGAAAGTTTATGACCGAATTGATATCCGTACAATAAATTTATAACCGATCGGGTAATTTTTTCCGTCGAAAACAACACGTTTCAAAAACCGTTTGCTGATCGCGTGAATCAGACAACGAACGAAGAAGAAACAAACGGGTCAGGACTCAATCGAATGCCAATTGTACATGCTCTTAGCCTGAACATTGTTGGATTCGTTCGTGGATCTAAGTTAGGCGACATTAAGGATCGACAAATTTATCCCTTTTGGAGTTTTGGTCGAATGCACATGTACGTGGCGGCAAGACCTTGTATGCAGTCCGAAACGCCCCGGTAGCGTAATCCGAAGTCAGTCGACCTTTACTAGCGGAGTTTACGTCACGCAAGTTCGACATTTTGTACCACCTTCGAACGAAACAGACATGCGAAGCTTAAAGCTTAATGCAACTGAGTTGAAATGCTAACTCCCGAATTAGATCAATCGGTTGAGGCATCGCAAAGTTTCGATTAGGAAATTGGAAGTTGTTCGTGCAAATTTCATCGATTGCAAATTATTCTCGGTCGGGGCCTCCTGAATAGATCGAGGACTTGGATTCGACTGGGTCATGAGGGCATGCAGGATGTTTCGCCGTAAGCCGGCTTCAATCCTGGATCGAAAAAAGAAAATTCAACGAGAGTATTTATATGAATCTAATCTTCCAAGTGAAATAAACAAAAATTGTCTTCCTTTTTATCTTTAGTCTTTGTCTTTTGAGTTCATTGACACGAAATTAAATGAAAGCATTTAATTGGTCCAGGTTGCTATTTGATCATTATATAAACAAGAAAAAGAAATTGTGCTCTGTCAATTATAACCCTAAAAAAGCAAGAATCCCTCCATTTTTTCGGTTTTACCTTTTAAAGGTGAATTTTTTTAGATTCGCAAAGTATTGTCATTTAAGAAAAAGTGACAAACTCGCAAGAAAATTACAGGCAGCAGTTTTGTACTCATTTTAATTGACTCTTTTCTCTTGTACTTTTGCAAAAAACTCAATGCCACAAAGTTCCAAGGGGACGTGAACTGACCCAACGTCCCAAATGATCCAAGAAGAAGGAGAAGGAAGAAAACAACAACAAAAGAGTGGGAAATTCCCATCTCGTTAAGGTTGTTAAAATCCTAGGTAGAGAAGCCCTATTACATGATAACTTGCTCTCGCGAAAGAGATTGCCGTGTTGCCAGAGTGAATAATACACTTCAGCAACAATATATTGTAAAGATTAAGACTCTTCAAAGGGATCGGAACAATCGCGTTTTCCTCTCAATATGTCAACAGCATCGACAAGTCGAATTACATCCTCACCTCAATTTTCGGCAGCTGCTTGTCGAAGATGAAGATGAGCATGCAGGGATTTGTGCGCGTGCTCATGGGAAAAAAACAATAATGATTTTCGATGTTTTGGGTCCGTATGGCAAATCAACCGGATGACTACGCTGAGGGCACTTCGAGTACATGGAGTGTGATACTCCTCTCATCCCCGGCACATCGGAAAATTATGAAGGCTACACTTGTTATTGTTTGTGGAGTTTCATGATCATGCACATAGAAAAGCTGCTGATTGAGTTACTGTTTATGATATAAACAAGTTGAGACTTAAAGCTTTAACCGTGTGCTAAGAAAAATCCTTTCATCTACCAACCCAGAAAAAAGGGCGAGTCCCTTCATCATCTGTGTCAACTAAAACACCACTGTCAGCTGTGACTCACCATTCTCACAGATGTATCACTATCATGATCCATAAATTAACAGACATTTTTGCACCATTGCCTACTCGTGATGCTCAGTGTACCTCCATAGTTTACAGGACATTACAAATCATCCCAAAAAGCTAGGGGCATCCAAGGAACAAGACTTTGCAAGCAACAAATCCTTCTAGTTTAATTCTTACCGTCACATCTTGGTCCATGGGAAGGATCAAAGGAATGACATTTCAAAGTCACTTGCGTTGGAATTTCAATGGTATCACTAAAAAGAATGGTGAAAATAAATTATTCATGCAGCAATGCGCATTTATTTTCCTAATCTTGCTAAAGCACAACAAAAGTAACATCAATTTCAGCAACAGTTTTGCTGCCTATCCTAAAAATATGACAAGAACTTGTGGAACTGGTACCTTTCGCTTCGCTTCATGAGAAGCTAAAATCCAGCAACTAAAGAAAGGTAAACCACTGCAACTCTGAAGCTGAGGTATATGATCCCTGAAACATACGATGAAAATGTAGTATGAATTCGCATTGCAATCCTAAGCAGTGACAAAGTTCTCTTGTACAGAGACCAGGCAATGTCCATGTCCCAACAGTCACCAGCCTAGCTCCACCTTCTTCGTTCTTCCTCTTCATCAACTGAAACATACCATGCCGGTCGTCGCTTCAAGTTACTCAGACGATAGTTCAGGAGCACTTCTTCATCACATACTGCCCGAGTAGCCACCAGAGCTATTGTCTTCAAAGTAGGAATCTCTAACCCGCTATTCCCTAAACGTCCCCACTTGAACCAAAAGCTGCCAAATCTTCTCATATTAGCTTCTTCTACCCGTCCGAACAATATATTCGGAATATAAGCTCTCATGTTCTTCTCAGTCAGAGGAAAGTCATAAGGACAAATCATTACATTTGGATCCATACCCTTCGCAGGGTGATTAGCAAAATGAGCCAAAGCAAGTGGATTTCTACGCTCCAACACATCGACATTATTTCCCCCTTGTCTTCCTTCCAAAGGCTTACTAAGGACCTTCCAAACCCGGTCAGATGCACTTTCATTGTTTTGCATATTAGGGTTGACATCCATTGCACTAGAGCCATCCCACACTTCTCGGGCATCGCCACCAGCACCCCAAGGCTGAGCATTTATCACGGTGCCATCATACCTAGTGATTAAATACGGATTCTGCGTGTCAACCCGAGGATATCCAGGAATATACCGGTAATATGCAGGGGAATATATGACCCCAGGTTACAAGGCTACCACGGTACCGACTTGAGCCTCGCCATCTATAAATAAACCTTGGCCAGCATCCTTATGTGGAATTTGAGATGGTTTAACAGCAAGGGTGTAGCCCATAAGATCCTTAAATCTTTGAGAGACTTCAGTGCATTTCCATGGCCTTGTCTCCGTTATGGCTGTGCTGAAAAGAATAATAATATAAGTACTGAGATACATAATAATTCACCTTGTTTCCAGAAAGAGGAACAAAAAAAGCACAGCTTAGAGGAGATGCCAATGCCAGATATATTCTGTCCAATGTAAGAAAGGTAGGTGGAGATAAACTCAAAAGTCATGCCTCAACACAATAATGAACTATTCATTCGTATCTTAATGACATGAATCATCCCTGCTCATCCATTCTAGCATGTCTAAATAAAACCCAATCCCACATTTATGAACACCAAGTAAATCCTCCAAGCAAATCATTACATAGTCAACTGTGGTATGGCTGTTGCTCCTAAATCCAGTTTGAAAGGAATGAAGTTGAAAAGCAGGGATAAGCTCTTGTTGTCAACTCATAAAGATCATTATCTAAAGTAGGAGAATAATAATTCCCTACGGAAAATGATCCTGGAACAGGCCTGGAAGAGGATAGCATCTGGTGCCAACTGCAATAGCCAGACTTTTGAAGGACTCGGTTCCATGGCAATTGCACAGCAAAATTTCACTACAGGAAGCAGGAAACCACCTTTGAATGCATAGACTTATATTTGTTCCACTTGTTCTCTGCAATCTTGTGGCTGTCGTATGGCACAAATTACATACTTTGAGCATTTTGGAAGATACAAGTACCATATGGCTTTTTGAGAATTATAGACAGCGTCATACTAGCTGGACAAATGGATGATGCTGCTAAGAAGCTTTAACATTACTTGATTCACCAATACTTTGTGTTGCACCTTAACATTGAGCATGTGAAAGATAAATGGAATATAGAGGAAGAGAGAAAGAGCTACACATATGTAACATGTGATAGTCCTTCTAGGAAGCTTTGGCATTTCTTGATTCACTGAATATTTCCTTCGCACCTAAACATGATGCAACAACAAAAGAAGGGAATATAAGTTTTTTTATTCAAGCTTACACAAGGGACGATGCTTCCTAGCTCCAACACATGTACCCAGACTGTAAAACCTCCTATGCAGATATGATTCAAAATCTTGCAGTTTGACCAATCTTATGTCTTCAAAAACACATTACTGAATACTTCTTCCTTTCTGAATCTCCTGTCTTTGTTACATCAGAGACTAAAGCACTGAACTGGTATTCAGTAAAGAAGTTGTTTTATCCATATACTTATGGGGAAAAGATATGTATGCGAATGTTTGGGCAAATGTTGTTCCTAATACTATTTTAACAAACTAAAAGATTGTGCGTATGTTTTTCCAAATCTAGCAGACTCAGATCATAAAACTTTGGCACTTCTTTGACTACTTTAAATCTAACAGCAAGCGTGAATTGACTAGAAACTCCTCACCTGCACTGACCCAAAACTAGTAAATCTCAAATTTCACCCTATACCGAGAAAGTTGATAAAAAAATCCCTTTGAAGCACATCCAAAGCACCAAACTGAGAACTTCCGTGCTGAAAATGCTTAATCTCTCATAATTAGCATATGATGCATCCCCTGGAATTCCAGCAACTAGAATTTCAGCAACTACAATTCCACTTCAGGGCGAAGGCCAACCTGATTGCTAATATTGTTCAAATCACGTATCATGTAGGCCTTATCCCAACCAACATGCCCAATTCTCATCGCTGAAATGAGGCAGATCAGTAAAGTCAAAATGCAAGCCAATTAGGTACTCAGGGCTAATGCAGACCTATTGATTAACAGAATAAACTTTGTAAATGTCTGATCCTGCAGGTTATCCTTTTCTCAATTTGGGGTTCTGGCAACTGAACATGCTCAGAAATGACTATAATGGTCGGTCTATCAAGGCCATCCATCTTAACGAATGGAAACACGATGCTTGCATTCATGGAAAAGGATGAGATTTGTGCAAAAGAACGCACCAAATCTTCTCTCAGTTGATTCACTTCCACCAACAGCAAAACTAAGGCCACTGCGATGATGAGCTTTACTTGATACTGGAGAATCAACTGCTGGAGCAGTATTTGTCTTATTAACATCAGGAAGCAGAATCTCATCCATGAACGTGCAAAAAGATTTAAGTTGAGAATGGACATTTTCTTGGACTTGCTTTTGTTGATCAGCAACAGAAGCTTTACTGGCCATCTGAATAATCTCATCTGCATCTGACTCTTCAGCATCCCCACCTAAACGGTTGTAGCTGAAAGAGAATGTTTTTTTCTGTAAGTCACAAGCATCTGGATGCAGGCAGTTATCCACATTGAGGATGATTCACCAACTTATTTCATTGCACTAACAGATCATACAGAAAGCAAAAGAAATCATATGGCAAACATAGAGGATAATCAAATGGCAGCAAGAAATCATTACAACTTAAGAGTGACATCATCCAAACATTTAACTCCAAGAACCTTAAACGACCAGTAATTCATATATAACCTAAAAATTTCACTAAATTCAACAAAAGTGAAATTCCCCTCAAATGCAATAAATTCTCCTTTTGAAACATTGTTGTTTAAATAAGATGAGGGACTAATCAGAAACAGCAGAAATCTCCCGGGAATGAATGAATTGCATAAAAAGTGCAATGATAAATGGCACCAGCACTCAAACAGAATAACCGTTTCTTTACCCTGCATTGTAATCCCAATACAAAGTGTCTTTACATACATCTTCAACAAACAGTCGAGATTTTATCGTTTATGATCCAAGTTCAATGGAAACCGACCCCCCCAAGGAACAGTTCCTTAGGGATTTTAGAAGCACCAACATTGCACTAAAGACAACAAAATTATGAACATACAAACAATACTGCCAAGCTTATTATACTAAAAATGCAATGCCCAAAAATGCAGGACAGTTAATAAGCCTACCATAAGCCTCAACTTCCAGAAAACAAATAAAAAAAAAGCCTAATTTCACAGAATCATACGAGATTCACCTGGTGTATAGGAACAGTCGATTTATATCTGTTTCGAATTGGAGCTGCCTCGGATCTCTCGCGAACATGGGATTCTTCGCAACAGTTTTCACGGCCTGCAACGGCACAATAATTGCGCACACCAAGAGTTATCTGCCGATTCAAAAATGGGTCAAGAAGAAATCCACAGGAAAGCGCCAGTCAACGAAATGCTACACGAACGAACTCGTGGGCATTACTTTGCCGTGCTTCGACCAAACCCACAACTTAAACCGTTCACGTAAAATGCTGGAACCCCAAGCACGAATCACGGGTGAAAAAAATTTGCAGCAGCTTCAGCTAATGCCTAGCACAAATTCTTGAAAAGACAGTGGGCCTTCTTCGAAAAAGCTACTCAAACGTCGATCAGAGAGAGAGGGTACCTCTTGAAATTTCTGAAACAAGAACGCCATGGGAAGAGGTGGAACCTCCCTGTTTCTTGGTTCTCACCCTCCTCGCCCGCTGCTCACTTCGACCCGAAGAGCAGAGCCGCGATGTGTTTGTGCCGGTGCCTTTCGAGCTTTGAGGGACCTTAAAACCACCCAAAACCTTTTTCCTGTTCTTTTTTTGATTTGGTTCTTTAATGCAACTAGCTATTTTTTTTTAATTTTTCGACTTTACACATTTACCTTAAAATTCTGTCAATTGAATTTCTGACTTGTTTAAAACCTATCAAAGGGATTCGCGTCAATTATGAATTATTAATGTGGCTCATGAAAATCCTTTTGATTACCTTTTGAGTTGAATTCATCCCACACATACTTAAGGCTATTCCAGTTTGGTACTCCTAGGGTCTACTCCAACATAAATGAAAAAGGTTTTACTCGTCAACTCCAGGAGTTTCGAGATTACACAAGCATAGAAAAGGTTATAAGCCTTTTCAAGTTTTGTCAATTGATCTCATTCGATCAATTTTAACTAGAAATTGCTGACGTGGACGTCGGCCGTCCTATGTGACACAATTAACGCAAATGTAAATAATTTTTAATAGTATTTTTCGAATTTTTAATTATTTTTTTTATATTTTTTCTTCTTTTCTTTTCTTTTTTTTTCTTTCTTTCTTTTTATTTTTCTTCTTCCACGCCCAACGAGGGTCGACGAGCCTAGCCAGACTTGACAGAAAAAATAAATAAATAAATAATGAAAGAAAAAGAAAAAATATTATAAAAATTATATTAAAAAATTTGTTCATGTCGACGTTGGCCGTCTTACATGATACTACTAGTATCCACATCAGCAATTTCTAATTAAAACTGGCCGAACGGACTCAATTGATAATTTGTAAAAAGATTTAGGACTTAATTGATAAAATTAAAAAGTGTAGGACTAAATTAGCAAAAATATAATAGATTTAAAACTTTTTGGACAATTTTCCTCATTCTCTACTTATTAATGCCCAAAGTGAGTATCGTCGCACTTATTGGACATTCCAAAATAACCCTTAAGTTAGATGCTAAGAAGACAGAAATGGGCATAATGAACACTACTTATGAAATGGATATGCCAAAAATCCATCTACAAAATTTGTCTGGTAAATTATATGAAAGATTCTGCTTGAGTGTTGAGCATAACTCTCACTTATTTTGAGAGTGAAAAGTAATTGTATAAAAAAGTGTGGGGGCAATTTTCGATTTGCATCTCGAAATATATGTCGATTTTCAATATCAATTACCATATAGAGTGAAAAAATAAAAGAATAAAAAAATATAATATGAATTTATATCACTTGGATGGTTTAACAACATTTCAAAAATAACTAATTCTGTAGAGTGAAAGAGCCATTTGGTCGACTCAAAGGCCTCTCCAAAAGCACCTTCAACTTGCCTGTCAAATAATTGATTTTCGAAAAATTACGATAAGGATTTCTAATTCATGAAATATTTCGATATTTGGGCGCTTTAAAGAAAAACCGAGGTGTTTAGCAAAAGATAAAACACATACCGAATACTAGAAGCACATTTTGAAGCCAAAATCTGAAAGTAGAAGACGCTCTAAATTCGCACCGAGGTTTCTACGGTAGAAAAACTTGGTAGAACCGCATGAAGAGACAAGATGAATGCAGCGGCCAGCTTTGCTTGAAGAGTCATTATAAAATACTTGGCTTGCACTTTCATAGATAGAACAGTAAGAAACTTACAGGTGTGTAAGATAATTTCTTTCAAAAGGGAATTTAAAAGGGTAAGGATAGAGGATTTTTCTTGAGAACGAAAAATATTTTGAGCTGCAAAATCTTGGGCTTGGACTCCTGACGAATGCCTTAACATGACCCAGAAAAAGATATCGAAATTTTGACTTCTTGAGCTGGATCTGTGTCCACACAAAAACAACAAAGACACATCACGCCCAAATGAATGCATCACCTTTGACTACCAAAAAATGCAACACCTAAGCAACTACAAAAGACACAACACATTGTCCGACTTCACATTGCTTGAAACCCAGTTCACAGAACTCACGAGTACCCAATTTTTCCGCAATAGTTAGAGGCAGTAAGATCAGCACGTGGAAGCATTTCTCTTATGGACTCTCTGACGGGTGATCCGTCGCTTAAGCTCTTCGTGAAAGTCTTGTAAACAGTCCCGGTACACGTAGCATTACTCTTGACGAAAACTTTCTTGATGTGAGAGGTCATCGCATCGCTGTCCTGATTCAGCCTCAAAGAGAGTTCGCCGGGCATGTCCTCAAAGACGACCCCTCTCAGGCTAGAAAGCCTTTCGATGCCGGATGGCATCTTCCTCAGCAATTCACAGAAGCGTAGAGTCAGCTTCTCGAGGTTCGGCATCCTGCCCTCCTTCATTGTCACCCATTTCAAATTCCCCGACTTGATCAGCCACGGTAGTTTCAGCCTCTGAAATCCACCTTCTCCGAAACACAATGACTCACCTTCATAAGCATTGCCAAGATAAAGCTCCACGAGATTCGGCAGAGCTTGTAGGGACTCGAGCAGGTCGTAGTACAGGTGACTATGGCGGACATACAATCTCACCATGCTCTGGGGTGAAGATATTCAGGAGGCCTTTTTTGTCCAGACGCCCTTCCAAGTACACCCGTTGCAAGGCGCGCAGCGGAGTCAGGTGTTCATCGTCAATCACCTCATCCGGTCACAGAACATAGAGACAACCCACGGAGTTTGTTCACACTCTGGATGGAGGAGCACAAGGCCTTCCCATCTTCCTTCCTCCTCAAGTTTCCTACGTTCAGCTTTGTGAGCTAGCTCAGCGATCCAATATCCCCGAGCATTCCATTGTCTGGGTCCGCATCGATGCAGCACAGCTTTTGCAGCGACACAAGGCCTCTATTCCCGCAATTAATTTGAAGCTGTGCTTGCGTTAGTACAAGCCGAGCCCCCAGCCGTGCTTGCGTTAGTACAAGCCGAGCCCCCATTCATACTGGCAGAGCAAGAGACATCAAAGGCATGGTAGCCTTAGGATGGAAGCAGGCAACTCGGACACCAAAGGTTTTCTTCGTGTCCAAAGTCTCCAGCTTTTGTAGGTTCCCTATTGAACTTGGAAGCTTGCTTATCTGTGTACATCTCGAGCTTAAATGCTTCAATTGGTATGATTTTATAATCTCCTTAGAAATGAATCTAAAGAAGCAATCCTCAGGTCTAACACCTCGAGCAGCTTGAACCCACTTACCAATGGGGCTAATACCAAGGAGTTTGTCAGTATATTTGGCAATTCAAACACAAGTAGAGAGCAAAGACGAATGGCATTGATCTTATGCCAATGTGAATTGGCCAAGCTACTATGGATGGCAATGCGCCGGGCCTCTCTGGAACACTTTAAGATCGTTGGATTAGCTACTGTCGCAAAATTTCCCTCCTTCGACTTTGTCAGTAGGAGATGTCATGTACATGATAAGCGTGGATCCTCCCGTCGGTGGTTGCTGTCACAACTTGGATCAAACTTCTACCATGAAGCTCTAGGAGGTTCTTCTCTGCAACTTTCTTCCAGTATCTTGCCTCCTTTCACTTCCATGAATCCTTCAAATATCCACAGACGGATGAGCCTCATGTGCCCGATTATATGATCCTCTAGAAAAATGCTTAGGTATAAGAGACAAGATTTCAAATAGTAAGGCAAATCAGAGTACCCAATTGACAACATCTTTCTAGATTTAAAAGCTTGCCATTCCCTACTAATTCATTGCCAAGATTGCATTGGATCGTCTTCCATTCTTCCGCTTTACTCAGGCCCATCGTGGCTAAAATGCCGCTTGTAGCGACAATGGCAAGTGGCAATCCTGCACATTTCTATAAGATCCAGTGCAAGATGTCTTCCACGTAAGGACAAAAACTTCCTTGAATTGCTTTCTTGCAGAACATCCAGGATTCTTCAGGAGACAAAGGCCGCAGATAATGAACTTTGTCTGGTGACTCAACACAACAAGTTGACGCTACATTGGCAAATCGCATTGTGATCATGATCTGACTGCCGTGGAAGTTGCTAGGGAATGCATATCTTATCAAATCCCAGGAATGAGCCCCAAACATCGTCAAAGACGATCAAGTACATCCTTTGCTGAAGAATTCGTTGGTGAGTGCCATCAACTCATTTCCATTCATGTTGCTTGCTCTGCTTGTAACCAGTAGCTAAATTTCTTCAAACAACATCTCTATCACGTCTCTTAGATGATCTTCGAGTTATATGATCTGGTGATCCAAGCATGACTAGTGAAATGCCTTTTCACAGCTGCACAATCGTATACTTTTTTGGCCAGGGTGGTCTTCCCTAAACCACCCATTCCAACCACAGAAGTTACTTCAAGCTTCAAATCTCCTCCAACAGGCCACTCCGTAAGCTGATTTCTCACTTTTCAACTCTGATCAGCTAAGCTTCCTCAAGTAATAGCGCATTACCTCTAGGATCGTTCCATGTGTTGTCTCTGGACACCAAGCTCGACCCTTGTTACTCTACGACATTGAACCTGCAGCGGATGCTGTAACCTTGGCCTCTTTTTGCAAAGGAGCATTTCTAATAGCAAAAAAAACCGGTAATTGCCTATACAATAAGTAGTTGTTGTCACTATGACTGCAAAATGGTAATTGCCTATACCATCCTTATTCTTCACCCCGGTCAGCAGCGTAGAGGGCCTTAATGAAAACGCAATCTCCATTTTCTAAAGGAAGCGCTAGGTTTTCGACCAATTGATCCTGTGCAGCTATGACTGCAAAATGAAGCACCGTAAGTGTCGATTTCTCATGGTATAATAGTGGTAGCAATTGCTTCACATCTTCATGAGGATTTTCTTGGCAGCTTTCCAATCACCTTTCATCTCGGCTTTAAAAAATGGTCGATACTTTTCAATAACATCTGCCGTTGGCATGATTGTAAAAGTTGCACATTAAATGTACTCGAGCTTTCGCATTTATTCTTCAGATCAAAGAGTATTAGTAGGGACAACCTTGTTAGTTGAGATTGCCACAGATTCACCAAAGATGAATCTGGTTCAATTAAGTTTTTGACTCAAGAAAGGAAATACTTAGTCAAGTAAAAGTGTCTTATCATTTGTATTGCCATACTTGTGATGCGATATGTGATACTCACTAAGCATAAACATTTATTTTCCATTAATTTAATGGTGGATAAACTCTCACAACCTAGAATCACACTTCATTTGTTCTCATTGAAAAAAATGCGTAAAAGGGGTGAAGTACGTAAATATGTGGACACACATTTAATGTGTAATTTTTTCAGTCATGCCAATAGTGGATGTGATTGAAACATACCGACCAACCAGTATTTGAAGCAGCACTGAAGAGTAATTGGAAAGCTGCAGAAAATACACGATGAAGATTGTAACGCTTTGACGGCCAATGTTATGACCGCGAGGAATCAACACGTAACTGTGCTATCACGTTGCAGTTATAGCCGCACAAGATCATTGGTCGAGTTAAACGCTTCCCTCCAGAAAATATAGATTGAATTTTCTCTTATAACTCCGATGCTCATCCATCCACCGATTCTCTGACCTGCGAAATGGTCAAATGCTCGTCAACAAAAGTGAAACTCCCCTCAAATGAAATAAATACTCCTTTCGAAAGGAGGACTAATCAGCAGCAACAGAAAGCTCCCGAGAACGATGGAATCGCATATAAGTGCAATGATAAAAGGCAAAACCAGTCGAATAAGAAAAACTGTTTCTATGCTGTGTCATTGTAATGGAAAGACGTCGCAAAATTCTTCCTAAACAGAAAAGATGTCTAATTCAATTGCAGTGAATTGAATTGACTCTATTATTCAGCAAGCATCGTGCCAGTCATTTATGGAAGAAACGACAAGTCAGAATTTGAAGAAAAGAACAGCCCGAGAGAACCTCAACAAATCTACGGGACAAAGGAAACTCTAGAAGAACTAGAAGCCTACTAAAAGGTGGCAATCTCATGTGTTTGGAACAATGTGGAACCTGTGTATAACTAAAGTAAGAATGCCCCCTGTCCAAGAGATCGAGCGTGCACATTGCAGAACAGCCACTTGAAAGAAGCACTTGTTCCATTGAAAAGGAAGAATGCTAGAAAAACACAAATAGCTAGCCATATTTGGATCGATATCAGTCACTGCAGTCAAACATTAGGAAGCTTCTGTAGTTCCTCAAGAAACGGTTTCCCAACCATAACATGTCACTATAACACGTCACAATGATAGCATGAGAAAGAGATCGAGGCCGACCGGATCGTGGAGAGAGCCTTGTTGTGCGGTCTCTGCCAGTTTACTCTTTTAGAAGAGTAGAAAATTACAAAAAAAAATGAAAAATAATAGGAATACGGGTTCTGGGCATGGACCTGGGCCTGGGCCTGGCTATAGAACACACTCTCTGATCAATCCTGGGCCGAGTGGACTGGGCCTCCCGAAATGGATTAAGCCCCCTTTCAATTTTGACCAAATTGAGGGGGAAATTTACCTTAAAAAAACGTCATAAACCTATTATAATTGTATCAATTCAGTCCTAAATCTTCTTCTTTTTCTTCAATTTAGTCCTAAACCTTTTACATTTATGTCCAACTGGCGCTGACGTGAACGCCGTTCGGCCAATGCCGATGTAGACAATTTTAATCATATTTTATTTTATTTCGAATTATTTTTTTCTTTTATTTTTATTTTTATTTTTTCCTTTTTCTTTTTTCTTTTTTCTTTTCTTTTTTTACCGTCAGCGAGCCTCCGCCGGCTGCCGGCGAGGCCGCCTTTGCTTGCAGGTAGCAAGGCCATGGTGAGGACAACCTCGCCTAGATCCAAGCAAGGGTTGCAAAGACCTCGCTGACCACTATGGAAAAACAAAGGGAGAAAAGAAAAAATAAAAAAATTCGAAAAATAAAATAAGATAAAATTAGTAAGATGAACTGAATTCGTACAAATGTAAGAGGTTTAGGACTGAATGGGCAAAAAAAATTGTTTATGACTGAATTGACACAATTACAATAAATTTAAGACTTTTTCGGTAATTTTATCCAAATTGAAGCCCTTTGTTATTTTCTTTTTCTTTCTTTCTTTTTTTATGCTGTTTACTATCTATTTTTTATATTCTTTGCTATTTTTTTTCTTATAAAAGTGCCGCCGGCAAAAAATTCAGAAAGGAAGAAGTATTCACTTAAATATTTCTTACGACATGAGATTGGTCAAATCAAACTGCAAGATTTCGAGTCATATATGCAGAAGAGGTTTTACGGTCTGTGAACGCGTGTTCGAACTAGGAAGCATCATTCCTTGTGGAATTTTGACAAAAAAAGACCTCTTATTTCTTACGTTTGTTGTTGCGTCATATTGAGGTGCAAATGAAATATTCGACGAATTCAAGCACTGTCAAAAACCTCCTCAAAGAACTATCACAAGTGTCTAGTCATGCGTAGCACTTTTGCTCTTTCTCAAAAAGTCGTATGTTCCGTGTATCTTTCACATGCTCTAGTGTAAGGTGCAACGCAAACTTATAGGTGAATTTATTCATGTCAAATCTTCTTAAGAGAGTCATCCAAATATCCAGCAAGTATGGCGCCGTCACTCTTTCTCAAAAACCTTGTGTCTTTGAAAATGCTCAAAAGTATGCATCATGTGCCGTGCAACAGTCACAAGATCGCAAAGTACAAGCGGAACAAATACAAATCTATGCACTCAAAGTTGGTTTCCTGCTTCCTCTGGTAAAATTTTGCTGTGCAATCTGCCATGAAACCAAGTCCTTCCGGACTCAAGAGTCTGGCTACTGCAGTTGGCACTGGCTGCTATCCTCTTCCTTTATTTTTCATGGGGAATCATTCTTCTTTTACTTTAGAGAACGATCTTTATGAGTCGACCACAGGAGCTTATCCTTGCTCCTCAATTTCATTCCCTTTCAAACTGGATTTAGGGTAGCAGTTCATATATGTGGGGCTGGGTTTTCTTTAGCTATATACGAATTAACGGCTCATTATTGTGTCTGAGACATGACTTTTGAGTTTATTTCCCACATACCTTTTGTTATATTAGGCATAATATATCTGGCGTTTGGCATCTCCACCAAGTTTTGCCTTTTTTGTTACTCTTTGTAGAAACAGGGTGACTTGTTCTGTGTCTGAGTATTTATATTATTCTTTTTAGCACAGGAAAGCACCAGTCAGTCAATGAAATGGCATTACTTTGCCGTGGTTCGATCAAACCTTAGCTTAAGCATTCACATAAAATGCTGGAACTCCAAACACCATTACGGGTAAAAAAAATTTCACCGGCTTCAGCAAATGCCTTGCACAAATTCTTGAAAATACCCGAATTCATGTGGGACTCGTTTGAACCTCGATCAGAAAAAGACAATATCTCTTGAAATTTCGGAAACTAGAACGATATGTTTAATACCGGTGCCTCTCAAGCTTGAGGGAGTTTAAACCCCAAAACCTTTTCTTTATTCTTTTTTGATTTGGTTTTTCAATTAAAGAATGGATGGCGCTACTCCGGTCCCACATATGACTAAATTCACTCCATTTTCGTTGAAAAGATAAAAGGGCTAATGTCATGCAAAATCTCAAACTGATACATCTGTGACAATTTTACCTTAAACTATTTTTTTTATTACAAAAAATCTCAAACTGGTACACCTATGATAAATTTATCCCAAACTAATTTTTTGACCACTAAAAACCCCAAACTGATACATTTGTGACGAATTTACTCTCATTTAGTTTCCGTTAAATTGAATTAATACCACAAAAAATCACAAACTGGTACACCTGTGACAAATGGAGGGTAAAACATAAAACTAGTATATCAGTTAACTGTCGCATGTTATTTAACAAAGCAATTTGACTGTAAAATTTAATGAAAACAAATTGATGGTAAATTTATCATAAGTGTATCAGTTTGGGGTTTTTGCTGGTTAAAAAAATTAGTTTAGAGTAAAATTGCCAGAGGTGTACTAATTTAGGGTTTTTCGTAATATTAACCCAAGATAAAATTACCAACGATCATTCAATTACAATTTAAAACAATGGCCCACCTTTTTATTTAATTATTTATTTCTATTTCTATTAATATCTAGTTGCCATAATTAAACATTTCACATGTTTTATCTTTGTTTATTGTCGGTATCACATTTATATCAAAGGCATCGTGTTTCCTTTTCTATTTTTAGATTTTATTTCCATAAAATTAAGTTTCGTTGAAAAGAGAAATTTAAAAAAAATTTATATCAAGTCTTTTAATTTACTACATCAAATAACATGTCTTTTTTCATTACTATCGGTAAGATATCTTTACATGGAGCATGTTAAAACGTTATAGGAAATTCTAGAAATAAACTAAAAACATTGACCTGAAAAATTATGTATGATGAGACATCTTGATATATTTCCGTAAACACTTCATGGATGATATTAATTTTTGTTAATAAAAAATGATGATTTTCAAAAAAATTTCTCAATTATACGCAATTGATTTAATTAAATTTTACCAATTAAAGTTTTACATCAGAGAATGTGACTGCGATTATATTTTGAAAAATATTTATAGACGGACTTTTTTTGTTTCGTCTGATAATCCCATTATATGTGTAATGGTGATATGCACAACAACAAAAGTGTAAGTTTATAAACAAGTGATTGTGTTAATATAATTAGGTTTCTTGCAAATTTTTCTTTTCGATAAAACTAATTTCTACAGAAGTGAAACCCAACATTAAAAAAGAAAACATAGTGCCCACAATTAAAAAAAACAAAACTTATGAAATGTTTAATTGTGGCAACTAGATTCTACATGGAAACAAAAAAAAGGCCACCACTTTAAATTACAATTGATTGGTTAGGGCTATTTTGTCTTTTTAGTGAAAATTGGGTGGATTTAGACACATATGAGTAGGAAATAATGTCACCCTAAAGAATTTAGTGCAACTAGCTATGTGCATTTTCATGTGTAAACATTGTTATTTTTGACTTTATACATTTACCTAAAACTTCTGTAATTGAATTTCTTACTTGGCTAAAACCTATTAAAGGAATTCACGACAATAATAGATTATTAAGTTAATTCACGTGCTCCAAAAGCATGTGAATTAATAACTAACACTATTTTAAACATCCATTCTCTCGTATCTATTTTTCACTCAAATAAATCATAAAAATGAGAAAACAACGGGCTAATACTAAGAATTGTTTTATAATGTAGTTTCAAATTTAAAAAATTATGATTGCTTACACATACATTGCGTCTAACTAAGTACGAATATAATGTAATTCTAATTTTGTCGTTATTTCAAAATATATAGTAATATATTTTTCAAATAATCAATATACGTTTTATATAAATGAAACACTTAGAATTAGTATAGCATCATAAACCTAAAAGGACAACTATAACCTTACAAATTACCTCTAGAAAATTCTATCATAAATAAAAGTATGTTAAAAAAATTCAATGGCCAATGCCACCGGTAAATTACAAAAGTTTAAGTACCATTCCAAGAAGTATCACATATAGAATAAAGATCTATTATAGTAGTGGACCTTGAGCTGAAGGTCCCTTACATAAAAAAATTCGCATGTCGCATTTTTTTTATTTTTCTTTCCCTCCTTTTGTTTTCTTTTTTCTATTGTGGCAGCCATAACTATTAGAACTTATTCTTGTGAAGAACATAACCACTTAAGCTGCTATGTCCATTGGATATAATTGAATTGAAAGACCATGGCCGCTATGGCCGCCATGGCCGCAAGACTTTTTAGCTAATAAAAATGGTTTGTATTAGTGCTTCTCTTTCATAAAATAGTTTCCTTGTAACCTAATTACTCAAAAATCATGACACCATGTGCCCATATACGAATATAATGTGATAATACATTTTATATAATGGAAGCACTAAGGAAATGAGATAATATGAAATAATCAACACTATTTTACCTTTTGTTCCTTTCATAGGCCTACTAAAGATCTTCCAAAGCCATTGTTCTGCATATTTTAATTGATATTTATTGTATTATTATTACGCTCCAAAAGTCTTAAAACATAAGTAAAAACACAACAAATTAGTTCAATAATAGTAGAGATCAATTCCAAATCTTTAGTGGATGGTAGAGGCGAGGCCAACAAGTGGATATGATCATTTCAACATATAAGCAAGCCATGAACAATAAGACAATGGATATAGACAACAAAATAATGGAATCAAGATCGGGTTGCCTAGGACGAGAGAAAAAGAAGAGTTGAATCCCACAAATGAAGAGATTAAGGAAAAGAAAAGAAAAGTGAAGCCCGATATGATTTGTCTTAGCAATGGGTAGAGGAAGTCCTCTACGACATGACATTAAGTTAATATAGACAAAAATATCAAAATCACATAGACAAAAGATCATGAATGTGGTCTTCTTCATAGGGATCGGATCCATATACCGCATTGCTGCCTATAGGTATAGCAAAAGCCGCAGCGAAAACTACAGTTATGATGAGACTCGCAACGCTAGTATAAAATGATGTCGTCCTCATCCATTGCCCCGCCTTTATAAGCATATCTTCACTTTTTCTACAAATCTTTCCCAAATATTTGTTTAAGAGATATAAGATCTTCCACTATCTTTAGAAAAATAAAAAAAGAGACCTATCGTAATTAAACTTTGGAGAGCCGTTATAGGAACATCTACATGTAGACTTCCCTGTGACAATTCTACTGCCGAATCCATCAAGTTGTAGTGCTCCTCCATAAGGTTACACAAATATCGAATTACTTGAGTGTATTAAGTAGTCTAAACAAATCAATATCCGGTGCTATCACAATTGTTTTTATTAATTCTTTTGTGAAATTTTCTTCTCCAATCAACTCTAGATAATGCTTAAGACATAACTTCACAAGTTCAAAGATTTTGCAGCGATAAGACAGTCCGTAAAGTCAAAAGAAACTCGAGTTTTTCAGGAGTTGTCATATGAATCTCTTGGTAATAGCTAGATTTGCCAATTGTGCGTCAAGAGAAAAAAATAACTCTTTTTTTAATGCGTAAATTCAGTAACGGATCGATAAATTTATTTTAGAATGAGTATTTTAAAAGATTCTCTTAATAGATACATATCTTTTAAACTTTGAATTGAAATTAATCAAATCGTATTATAATATTTCAATCGAGAACCCATTCATATTGATACTATGATCTCAAAGGGATATATTAAAATTATCATTTTAAACTTTCAATAGTTCTATCAAATTATATCGATAGATGAAATATAATTGAGCCGAAGCTCAAGGCCACTATGGCCACAATGGCCGCAAGATTTTTGGCTAATAAAAAATGATTTATTTTGGTGATCCATTTTCTAGACTTCTTTTTCATAAAAAAGCTTCTTATAATCTAATTGCTCAAAAATTATGATGCCCACGCATGTGTCCGTGTACAAAAATCATGTGATTTTAATATTGTTATTACTTCAAAATAACCAATAACATATTCTTCAAATAGGGCAGTACATTCTATATAATGTGCCCCTAAAAAAAATAATAACCTTATCAATCAGCTCTAAAAAATTAAAAAGTGTATAAGATTAACAATTTTTTGATGAGATTGAGTTTTTCATTAGTTCATAATATTTTTTTATGAAAAAAATTTCAACAGTTCACTTACACAATTAACTTGTGTACCATTCCATCATGTTGATAGTATTACATATAAATAAGATGTATCATAGCACAAAATTATATTATTTTGAGATATTATTTACTTTAGTATCGATCTCTATCTCATCTAAAAATTGTCTCATTTTCAACGAAATACACTCTAAATAACATAGGCAATTACAACCCGAGTTTTAACAAATGCGCCATACGAGTTAAGGAATTCAACAAGATAGTAGGTCGAATATGTTTATGATCATGTCATGTCGACAGTTGACTCGATAAACATGGATTAAGGGCAGCCATTTACTCAACATACATGTTCTCTTTCGAAGTAAAAAGTAATTTTTTTTCGCTTCTCCAGGTTGTTGTTCATACTTTAAAAATTATGAAAAGATTATTGAATGCATGTGTCCGCATTTATGGGATGTGAAATTTAAATCGTTTCAAATTGGAAAAATTCAAAATGCATGAAATACAAGATTTAGCAAAAATGAAATTAAAAGTTGAAAGTGACATACCATCGGTAGATCTCCAACCATCTTGGTAGCTTTGATGTCTATGTGATTATTGTTACTAATGGAGATTATGAGTTTTTTTCGATATAGGTATTGTAGCATCAATTAGTTTTGTGGTAACTTCTAAGTTTCGTCTTAGGGTTGTGTTTTTTAGTGAGTTTTTACTTTCCATTGCCAGTTATCTTATCCCCGGTATCATCCATAAATTAAGTCTATAAAAATTTTATCTGTCTTTACAATTTCACATAATATCAACTATCATAAATACTAATAAATGAATTAACTTGATCATGTCAATTTCAACGCTTAATATATAATTTTTAAGTTACAATTGATTCTGGATACAAGTTTATAAAATTATTACCATTATACCGACGCATTACATGGATTTTTTCTTAATGTAAGGTACATCGATCAAACTTTATTCATAGACTTAATGGTTGGAAAAAGAATTGGTCTAATTTTTCTTGCAAAATCTATATTAATTTTTCTTGTTTTTTGTGGCAAGAACATTCCACCATCCATGTTTCTTGAACAATTTGTTTGATGGTGAATTTTCTTCTTTAATGTTATCTTTACACTTTGTCAAAATAGTGACAACACTTTCTATTTACTAGTTATTTTTTTTGCTAAGAACGACATTACATGATTTCTTTTTTTGGAGATGACTATAATGAATTGACAAGTTCGAGGATCATGTTTTCAAAGGATTAGTCATATGTAGTCTCTTAATGATAAGTAATTAACTATTCTGAACCCATTATGTTCCGCCCTTTCCTCTTGATGGAAATTGCTTTGGAGTACAATCAGCTGCAAATTCAATTTGCATATTCAGTAGAGATAGAAAATAATTGTTTAGTCAAAACTCTCTGATGGGAGCAAATTTTCTGGTAGTTAGTTTTAATGAACTGGTTATTGAGTGCTTGTAACTGAACATCGAACTCCACAACTCCAAGTCTCCTTGCTTGCGTGAGATTGTGGGCGAGCCAACCCGGCACGTAGCTTCGGGATGCATCGACACTCGCCTCCAGTGGCATTGGATGCTGCGCCGGTGCACGGAAGGGGTGAAGATTCGCCCCCGCCAGGTATGCGCCTTTATAATACACCGAGACCGCGGCGCTGTCGCACGAGAAAGAGCTGCCTTTTGTGTCCAAGTCCCATTCAATTGACCAGACGATGGCGACACGTCAAATGAAGAGAGAGACATGCCGGACACGAAAACTCCTGCCTCACCAGTCGAATTGCGGAGCGTAATTCCCATACAGATCAAGGATCCTACCACGATCAACACCAATGATGACCATGTACGACAACAACAACCTGCACCCATCATCCGTGATCCTGGACTGCTGTGCGGTTTCACCTGGAAGCCGTGGAAGCCGTAGACCAAACCGAATACTTAAGCAATGGCGAGAAAGGGAATTCGAGTTGGATTGGGGTTTTGATGCGAGTCAATTACTTAAAAGGAAATAACATATTAGATCAGCATCATCTAAGAATTAGCAAATTCGAATACCCTCTGATCTTGCTTGCAGCCAATGCGGACCGGGAATTCGAGTTGGATCAGGGAAGCACATGTTTTAATAATAATAACAAGAATCCCCCTTGATAGCAAGAGAGCAGGTAACACTAACATCTAAGACCTAATTAATCACGGCAAAAGGACATCAGAAGTGTTATAAGTTGTGTACGGAGATCACTTTAGTGTTATAATTTTTTTTCGGACCACTTTGGTGCTAAATTAGAGGAAAATAGATCACTTTAGTGACTTCAGCTAAAAAGCTGATGTGTCATTTATATTTAAAAAAATGATCTGACTTGTACACGTAAAAATTATGTGGCCTTTTTTCGAATTTTTTAATCTTTTTAATCTTTTTTTTCCTAACTTTTTCCCGATCGCCGGTCCGGCGACTGGCCAAAGGGGAGGGCCGGCAAGGCCGACCTCGTCGGCCTCTGGTGAAGCTCGCCTCGACGGCCACCGGCGAAGCTTGCCTTGCCGGATCTTGGCTGGGCGAGGCTATCTCGCCCAGCAAAGGCGAGGCTGACCTCGTTGTCGCTTGGATCGTGACGGCAAGGTCTCCCCTCGCCCGGCAAAGGTGAGGCTGACCTCGTCGTCGCCTGGGTCACGATGGCGAGATCTCACCTCGCCCAGCAAAGGCAAGGCCGACCTTGTCGTCGCCTGGGTCGCAATGGCGGGCTCTCCCCTTGCCTGGCAAAGGCGAGGCCAACCTCACCGTCGTGACCCAGGCGACGGTGAGGTCGGCCTCGCCAGATCTGGCGAAGCTCGCAGGGGCAAGCTTTGCTAGATCTGGCGAGGCCGACCTCGCCGTCGCTTGAGTCGTAACGGCGATCGCTTCCTCTCAACAAGGGTCGCCAAGCCCCGGCCAAGGGCCGGCGACCCTTGCCTACCACTCCGCCCACCACCACCGGCCCTTCCTGGCGATGGTGGGGTGGTAGCAGCAGCGGCGAGGGCTCCCTCACCGCTACTACAATATTTGATTTTTTTAATATAAATAAATATAATATAAATTTTATTTTTCTAAAAAACTACACGTCAGAGGATCAAACGACGTCGTTTTTTGTTTTTAATGCTAACTGGACCTCTCCGGCGAGCCATGTCAGCGCCACGTAGGATTTCCGATAAGCCATGTCAGCATTGGCACTAAAGTGATCGTTTTTTCAAAAAAGTTGACACCAAAGTGATCCGAAAAAACCACCCGCCTGGGTGGCGCTGCTGGAGCGCGTACTCTTCCTCTCGCAAAAGGTTGAGTGTTCGAATCCCGGGCGCCGCAGGGTGACTTAACCGGTGGCACGTGTATGGTGGCTAGCACGTGTCGCCCCCAGGGTTTACTCCCCGGCTGTCGGCCGTGCGGGGGTTCCCTAGGTTATAAAAAAAAAAAAAAAAGTGATCCGAAAAAAAGTTATGGCACCAAAGTGATCTTCGTATACAAGTTATGGTACTAATAGTGTCCGTTTGCCAATTAATCACCAACGGTTGTATTATTGACCCTAATATATATTGACATAAAAGGAAAATGGAAGGGAAAAAAAATAAACGAGGGAGATGATTCGTCGGGAGAGGAGCCGGTTAATTGCCTAGCTGTCCTTGTATTACCATCATGCTTGAGCTCCATCGGTTTCCTAATTTCCTCCGGCTGACTTCCCACATGCCGCAATCAGCAACTCCGCCCTACGGTCGATCCGCCGGTTCACCAATTTAGGGATTTCCAAGCAGCTTGCGGTGAGGAGGAGGCACTTGGGGTCGCCGTCGACAACGTATTCGCCTTCCCACTTCCGCGGCATGTCCGGGCAGACGGCGACTTTGTTCGTGGGCATGCGCTTCTTGCACCACTTGAGCACCTTCCCTAGGGTCTTCGTGTCGGCTATGCGCAGCGGGATGACCTGACGGCCTCCACGCGGCGGCTTAAGTAGCGCGATTGCGAGGCCACAGCCTCATCGACCACGAAGACGTGGCCTTGGGATGATTTGTTTCTTTTCTTTTTTAATTCAGCCCTGTCCATTTTCTCGATCTACTCAAGTAAAAGGACACACAAAAGCGGCATTGATCACAACGACCTTGCATCATTCATTGATTAACATTCCATCACTTTAATGACCCACTTAATTACAAACTCATTACTCAACCAAATGTCGCAACCTTCCTAAAGGACGAACCACCAAGAGGATGGCTAATGGATTGCTAAACTTACATTTAGCGGAGACTCTCCTAAAAACATACCAATTACAACTTTCAGTTCAATTTTTAACATGCAATTCATTTCGATTTAGAGTCGCAACTAAACAATTATTGGAAGTTCGATTAGACACTTAAGTAAAGTGTGAGAGTACACGTTACTTCTATGAACTAGAGATTCATGGATATGGGGACTTAATTACACTAAATTACTCTGACACCATTTCAATACCTTTTTTTTGTTTTATTTTCAAAAATGTTTTTGCAAGCAATTTTGATTGATTTTAAACATAGCCACTAACATACAATGGGTGTTCATGTGGGTGCACAAGCAACAAAGATAACAACCAATAAATCAAAGCTAAAAAGAAAGCAAAACTTCACACATCACTAACAATGAATTAAATTTTTGGGGTATTTTATTTATCTTAAATTAAAGACTAATCTATATGCAATGCATGTACTGCAACGCTAATTCTAATGATATGGAAAGAATGTTACTAATTTAACATGTAAAACACTATCTATATGACCTAACTTTAATGACATATAAATGAACTATTCTAAATGAAATGGCAATAATGATGACATGGAAATTATTTCGCATTGATGTGGCAATGACGCGGCAAGATGTGATGCAACCTATGCTATATGATATGCACATGATATTTTTGGATTTTTTTTATTAAAATTCGAAATAACTAAATAGTTAAAATTTTTTATCTAAACTGAAAGATAATCCAACTTGGATTAGGAAATAACTTGAATTAAATCCTATTCTAACTTAGAAACTTATCTTAAACTTTTAGATATCATCTAAACATGCAGTCATATCTATAAAAACTATCCTAATCTATCATGAGATGAAATCTTTTTGTATTTTTTCAAATAAGGAACTCAAGCAAACAAAATAAGCTCTAAATTGCAAAAGATGAGCTCAAAATCACCAAAGATATCCAATCAATTCAAACTTGGAAACAAGTTAACCACATATTTCTCTATTTGAGAAAATATTTTTAGGAAATCCGATCACCTCCAATATCTACAATTTTCTTTATTTTTGTCCTTTATGTGCCCCATAACCCCCACAAACATCTCTTACCTAATCCTACCCTATACTGCACTTACTTTCTTCAAGACCAGAGAATATGGCCGAATATATAATGTTCTTTCCTGCCCGTGATCAACTTTCTTTCTCCAAATATTTTTCCCTTTCTTGTTTTTTGATGACATGTGAACTTCGGCCATCCTGATTCAGGGAGAGGAACCAACCATAGAAGGGCAAGGAAGCCTGCCAAAATTATATGCTACCTTTAACAACCGACCATAGTAGATCACATATTACATGGTTTCACCTATTGCATGAGACCCCTTGGAAAATAAGAGGAATACAGAAGCCTCGACCCAACTCAAGGGGAGTATGATTGACCATATAAAAAGAACAAGACAATTATGAATTTATCTTTTGTTTAAAGAGTATTCTGAGATGGGGTCGGAGGAAAAAATGGAATCGGCCACCAATCGTCGCGCGCCTGTGTACACAGAGCCCATTGCAACATCCTGAGGAGGTCCTTGAGTTTAAGTATTCAGATCGGAGGCTTTGTCTCGTCACCGCCTTATGTTTTTGCATAGACTAATGAACATATAAAACTACTTGACATTCAAAGCCAAAATCAGGAGTGAATGCAAAAATTCATCACTGCTGAGGATACAATGAAAAGAAAAAGAATACTGATAGTTGCAGATGACAAATCGCTACAGAACAGCTCCAGCATATACTATCAATGATTCCATTTCATTGGACAATTATCAGATAATTAAGCCAGAGCAAGGTTAAGGTCTTTTCTAATTCTCCTAGAAAATTTCTTCAATGATGAACAAAAAGGAAGAAAATGTTCATTCCTCCTCCATCTTTACGTTTACTACTGAGAACTTAAGTAGGGCACAGATCTAATAACTTACATGAAATATCATGGAATATTAATGTTTGAGGCAACTTGTCACCCCAACTCTATATTACAGCTGCCCAGATAGGCGCGACGTACTTTTAACGAGCAAAAGATGTCTAGATTCGTCAAAGAAGAAATAAGAAAAGGAAATAACAAAAAAACCTAGAGCAAGCCTTTGCGAAAAAGAATCTCGGCACCTAAGGAAGTAACAAGCCAGAATCTTATAATGGCATCAAGAGATAAATTTCGTCTGCGCTCCCATTACTTAGAAGCACTACTCGACAGGATCTTGAAGACTGACCTATCCAACAACTGGAGGAGAGAGCGTTTTAATAATAATCGTCATCGTCGCCATCCCCATTAATAGTGTGAAAGCGAAGGTTACACCCATAGGAAAAGAAAGGAAACCAGGAAAATACAAGACATGCGATTAACAACCTAATCTACTCAATCTGGCGCGAATCTGTCTTGCCATTTCCACCGGGTCCCTCTCAGCAAGGGCTATTGCTGCGGCCGTGATCCTGTTGGACAGCCAATGCTCCAATTCTTGGATCTCCATGAAGGCCGCGGCAATGAGAAGGCGGATGGGGACGCGGCAAGGGTCGAAGTACCGTCTTCCCACTTCTGCAGCTCGTCCGGGGGACGGTGGCTTTCTTCTCTGGTGTGTACATCTTGCACCACTTGATCACCTTCCCCAGCGATTTCATGTCGGCTGCCTCCATCAGGATGACCTTGCCGGCCTCTGCCCCCGCTGTCACCGCCTTACCAATGGTATTTGCAAGGCCACGTCCTTGTCGACCAGGAAGACTTGGCCTTCCCAGGACTTGAGCCGATAAACCCTAGCGCTTCCCTCCGTCATCATCGATCGATGGTGCCACCGGAAAGGCGAGGCCCCAAGAAAAATCTTAAAGGAAAAGTTTAAAGAGAAGGCGATAATAGAGAGGAGAGAGAGAGGGCAATTCCTAAAGGTTACGTTAGGGCTTCTAAGACACCGTACCCGCATAATAACCAAAGTCAGGATCCGGTTCGGGTCGGGTCGAATTGACAAGAAATGGCTGAAAAAGAAGAATTTCTATGAATTTTATTCCTCCAATTCTACGAATTCCATTGCCTCCTCTTGCAATCACCCCTCCACAATCTCTCATCTCCCATCTACCTCTTTCGAAATCCAGATCTCAATCCATGAAAACCCGTCGAGATGCGCCGTTTTTGCCAGCAATGGCGAACAGTAGCGACAGCGACTTTTAGAATCAAGAATCGGAAAACGTTGAAGCAGTCCAATCAAGAACCAGAAATGGCCCTATTTGTTGGTTTCGCAAAAAATCACTAATTTAAAAAATATTTTTATAATCATGACCAACTTGTAGGGCTTAAGGAACGAGTCGAAACGGCATATGTTTTCGTCATCAACAAATAACGAAAACAATTTGGTTTGACTTATATTCTTAGGAGATATGGATGGCTAAAATAAGAAAAAAAAATTCAAATCGTGGATTAATCACAAAGTGAACGAAGCTGCATTTATTGGTTATAGGATAGAAAAACCAACCCACCCAAATCTGTGGATCTAGAAATATAAGGTGCGAGCGCCGCAACAAAGTTTATATTTCAAGCTAAAAGTATTTCCCCCTCGACATCATTATTTTACACTTAGAAAGAAATTCAGAGGCAAATAACTATATTTTTCTCGGGTGTTGCCATCCTCTGAATATATTTTATAGTTAAGAGGTAAAAATTCGAAATTAATAAAAAAAATATTTGCGTTTGGTATTTGTAATCAACGTCTCAAATGTTAGTTGAAATCAAAGAGTTGATGTCTTGATTGTTTGGAGAAGAACTTTAATGTAAAACTTGCGCATAATTTGAAAGATCTCTATCCTTATTTTCGTTATTATTATTCTACACCGTCTTTTAAATAATGCTCAAAACACAAGAATAATCTAATGATGTTTTAATTTGATTGGAAAATATCGACATAAAAGTGTAAGATTTTATTGTTCACATTTTTTTATTTGATGTTTTCCCATTTTTTTTCTTGACCTTTTGTATATTTTTTTGTTAAAAAACAGGCTCGATGTCTCGGACCTAATGGGCTAACGACTGTAATCCCCTAGACTGGAACCGGCCCCAGCCAGCATGGATCTGCACAGTAGTCTAGTCTCGTCTGCAATTGGAGAGCGAGACCCGTCACGGGAAAAACTAAAACTCAAATAGATAACACCAAAATGAAAATTTATTTACAGCTAGCGATGCGAAAAATCTCGATTGTTTCCCACACCTAATCGATAAGTATGTTCATATATGTGCTTGTTCCTTTAACATTAAACCAACACTACAACCATCTTATTTCTCTAGCTCCCAACTTCTCACATCATCTCACCAGCACTACATTCTCCATTTCAGACTCTCTTGGAGTGCTTTCTCCGTTATGGACATTATGTGTGAACTGTGTATATAATTGCTCTTCATAGAGGTTAACAATCATCACGATTAAACAGTTTCGGAAAAACAACAAAAAAACCAGCACAGAATCATCCACATCCCCATAAAACCATACTGCTCGTGAGTTGGTATCGATGTCTGGCTCATCTAGAGAATGTCTCATCTTCAACAAAATGCAATCTGAGATGGCATTCCATCTTTTGTTATAACAAACATAGCAACAGTTTTGAAATGGGTAACAGAGACCGGAATTCTAACAAATGCAGCGTATGAGGGAATTAAACAAGCTAGTAGGTCACAGATGTTTATGATTACAATGCATTGACAACTCACTTGGTAAAACTGGATTCAACAACAGAACTTTACTATAAATAAATTTCGGTATTGTATTTTGTGGGGATAAACCATTGGAAATGGCAATGGTGATAATACCTCTTCAGTATCACCTGCAGATCCACAGTAACAACATCAAAGACCTACCGACAAGAATTGGAAATGCTAAGCATCATCTAAATGTCATAGAATCCAAGAACTCTGTCAAAGAAAACCAGTTACCTAATCTAGGCTCGCCCATCCCATTCTTCATAGAACTCTTCTAGATACTCAAGCATAAACTTGTGCCGCTTCTCGGCTCTTCTTTGTCCAGCCTAAGCGTTTCAAACACCCACACAATAAAAAAGAAGGTATATTTTAAATTGTCATCTATCGGCTCTGAAAAGAATGTGGTAACCCTTGGAAAGAGCAAGCATGTGGAATTACTACAAAAATGAATACCAAAGAAGGTAGGTCTTATATACTGGAAACCCAACCCTTTTACCTTTGTTTTCATCAAATCTTTCAGCTTCAGAAGTTTCTCATAAAAATGATTCAAGGTAGTCTGCTCCTCTTTCTTCATGTAGCATTCCTGGGAAAGATCTGATCGTGGCTGGATGGCAGGATCATGGAGAACTCTGTTTCTGCTTCCCCCAAAAGTGAAGCAACGAGCTATTCCTGCACATGACCTTATGTCATACGAGGTCTGCTTTGTTTCTTTCAATCACAAAAAGAGAAGTGAATGGAGCAAAGAGAATAGCCCACAAAACCAGTCAGGGAAGGACACATGACTAGCTTATATGGGTAAACATCACAAGGCGTCATTAAACTTTCAGTATTTCTCAATTTCTAACACTAAAATTCAATTAGACAAAGGATTATAAATAGGTACCGTCAACAAAATACTACTCAAGATTTCTTTATTATTACCTATGGCCCCAATGGCATCAAGACGATCAGCATCCTGCACAACCCCAAATTCTGGAAATACTTCATTTTCTGCAAGCCCCTTAATCTCATTTTTGAAACCTGACCATGCCAGAATCTGTCATATTAGTTTTCACACTAACAAAACAGATATGTAATTTCTAGTGGACTTCCCAATACCAAACATACAAAAGGATAATCTTGACAGAGTGATGCTTATATAACAAATAATTGATGGAATGATATGACCAAGAGCTTTTTTGAAAATAATCTATTTCATCGTGAATAGACTGCTAAACTGCTGGTAAACCATATGAATAATCTGATGAGCCATCTCACCAAAAAAAAAAAAATCTGATGAGCCATAAATGTTGCCATTCTTCTCTCTCAGAATGGAGTGAATGATACGATACAAAATTAATAAGGCTCTGAATTTAGTTACAAGTATCTCGAGATTTCCTATAGCACCTATAAACGCAAACTCCAGCCACACCTACAATTATATGATTCACCAAAGAACACGTTTATATAATAAGGACAACCTATTCACATTAGCAACCATAAATCAATGGGTGGCCAGGTCTATTAATCTCGGTACTGCAGTAATTCCAATCTCTTCCTGCACGATGTGATTACCAAAGAAACCTCCACCAAAATTAATTGTTTTTCTATCTGCAGATATAAATATCGATATTGAGAGTCATAACGAACCGTTTCACAGCTTCATGATTACATTTTCAGCAAAAGAGAAGGCATTCCACAAACCAAGGTCAATAAAATAAAAGGTCTACGTCTCATGCTGCAAGCATAGCACATACCACAAAACATCATGCCAAGAAAATTTACATACTCAAGCATCATCCACATAATTGAATTGAGTTGAATTGACAAAGACACAGTCAACTAGAGGTAGAGCAAGCAAAAAACTCCAAAAAAATCACCCATAGCCCTTCCTATTTAGCTGTCAAGAAGGAAAAGAAACCCTTACCCATTCCCCTTACTATCCTCAAGATCTTGATCTTCTTGCTTTCCTCCACTCCCTGTTCCTCAAGGAAATTCTCAACAATCTTTTCCTCAGATGGATCTCTGCACGGAAAACAGAAACACAGATGGCGACGCTGAAAAACTGAATTAAAGAAAAGAAAAAACAGTTTATTAGCATAGCAAACAAAAAGCATTGCAACATGCCCATACCTTTCCTTTAGTTGCATATGTGACAAAGCTTAAGATTTAAGGATGAAATGCATTTTGATAAACAAACATACTATGTATCCATATGACGCAAAGACGGGTTCTCAATGAACAATTACGCTCGAAACAATACCGCGCAATCTTACTTCTATGGCTGATCAAGAAGTAAATCCAGACCTTAGATACTTGTAGTCACCTGCAATGAGAAACTAATATTAAAAATAAGTTCTTTTTCAACATAAATTGTGGAATATCATAAAAGTGATGATTAAGCACATGAAAGCAACGTCACAGTAGATTATATGCATACACAGGAGTTAGTCCAGAGGACCTTTATGAAAAGGGGTTGGCTATCGTAGGTTCGGATAATTAACAGACATGTAAATGCATTTTGTAAAAGAAAGGGGAAGAGTCTCAAGTCATCTGCAGACTGCTTGTAACAGATTTTTTGTTTAAAAAAAAAACCACAGCCCTTGAGATCAACACCTTAACTCCTCAGTTGGAAAAAGAGCATGAATGCCGAAGTCAGCCCGGTTATCGTACTCATGATTGTGTAAATATGGAGTCTTCAAGTGAGAGAGAGAGCTAACCTATATCATGAAGAAGTGCAGCAAGCTCTACCTGCAACATAATTCCACAGATTGTAAAAAACCAGATAAAGAAATTCAACACCACTTGAGCAATTCAAAAGAATTAATTGTCTTTCAAGAATCTATGTGATAATGCTGTCTCCTTGTGTTGTTCGTGCATGTCCGACAGTGTGTCCTGGGGCTTATGTGAACTCCTCATTTCCCAAGTCATCAATGAAGAACAAGCAGATCCATACTTAAATTCCTCACCGACTAAATAGGTGAATAATCTTGAGATATTCGTGCCACACCAGTTTCATGAACCTTAATGTCCTACTATATGCATTATAGAACCAAATCTAAAATAACATGTTGAGGCACAAACCAATTCAAGGAAAGGGTGGCAGAGATTGGCAAAGTTTAAAGTTTGGATCCTTGGTGAGGTATAGACTGATAGCTTTCTCGCTAAAATCACTTCCTTCCAAAGGTCACAACTTTAAAGTAGCATTCTGGTGGAGCAGAAGGCATACAACATATATAAGGAGCCCATTACGTTTTGCGCTTGTAGTTGTCATTCATCATTTCAAAACATTATGCACTTCTTCAAATCAATCTAGAATTGTGACTCTATCACCCACCAAACTCAAATCCCAGATTACAAAACCTCCACTCAAGCTCTGCAAAACCGAGCTACATCAAACCCAGCAAGCGTCTACTTCATTGCTCATCACCGATGCTCCTAGGAACCTACTAAGCCGCTGATAGTGCGATAACAACACTATTTCGCTTTAATCCATACTGTTTATGGTTCTCATTTTTTTTCTGCCCATTAACCGCCGACATTCACCATGAACTACAAAACTTAGTACAGAGTTCAGAACCTAATCGAGAGTGATCTTAATAAAATTTTAGTGTTACCATCCCGAGTTCCAAATAGCGAAGTGGGTCGCTCTCGTTTGTGAAGCTACTTAACCGAACGACACAAAAGAGAGAGAGCAGGTAAAGCATACGGACAATTTCCATGGAATCAGGGTGGGAAGCGAGACCCTCCTCGCGGGCGAGGGAGAGGGCCAGGTCTCTGACCCTGAACACGTGCCAAGCGTCGTGGGACGAGTCGTTCCCTTTCATGTGCCCCTCCATCAGCTTCTCCGCCGCCGCCGCCACCACCTCCGACCTCCCCATCTCCCCCTGTCTCTGTCTCTCCATGGGGCGCGCCGCTTTGCTCTCGACGTAGATGGACCGCCGGTGAATCGAAACGGAGTTCCTGAAATCCGGCGATGCTGCTTTCGGTCGGGTGCTCAGAGCTCGGGGACGATGGAATGTGTCGCGTCGACCGATGACTGCTTGACAGGATTTGATGACCCCGAACGAGAGACGCATTCTACGAGGTTTCCGGAAACCGTGAACATGTTCTGGCTCCTTGGATATTATTATTCTCGGTCGAGCAAAAGATTTAAGGAGATGTTTTTCCCAAATAAAAGAAAGCTTTATATGGAATTCGATGGAAAATCTCTTCTTCTTTTTTAAATCTTGCTTTGACTCGTGTGATCCTGAGATTGGTCTTGTGATGTTTTTAGGTCCTTACGAATCTTCATCCACAAGATTCAATCAACGGGGTAAATTTTGTAGTCTAGCTAATTTATGATTCATATTTTAATCTTTTCAATAATTCATTTGCTTTTATGTATAATTGATATCGACAATCTTTTATTTTAGGTCATCGAACAATTCAGCAAGCGCAATTTAATTTGATCGAAAGGAACAAGTAAATATGTCATTGCACAAAGATTTCATTATTAATGATTTCTTTTTAGTCGATGATAATATTTTTTTTACTTGTGATTATTCATATTTCGGTGTTTAATTTGTTTTTCATTCTTTATATTCAAAAGATTCCACTTAACTGGGACTTGTGAGTGTTTGTTTCCCTTTTAAATTAGTGCTTCTTGGGCCTTTTAATTCCACTTAATTTTTTTCTTTCCAAATTACGCTCACTTTTCATTAATATTTCGATTTTGCCCCTTGTTGTTATGATTTATCTTCTTCGCACATCAGCGGCCGGTGACACCGAATATGGACGGTGAAGGGCCAACAAGGGCTGGCAAGGGGCTGACGAGGTCGTCCGACCAAGGCGACGGTTGCCTGAGGTCGCGCAACCGCCCAGGCGCTGTTGCCTGGACTTGTGCGACCTCAGGTGACCGTCGCTTGAGGTCGCTTGACCAAGGCCGTCGTCACCGGGGTAGTGTGACCCCAGGCAACGTCCAACTGTCTGAGTCGTGCAACCTTAAGTCTCATTGCCTGAGGTCGGGCGACCCCCGACGACAACCACCTGGGTTGCGCAACCCTTGTCAAGGGTCTAATGATAGTTGCCGGTGCTAGATTTGGCTCATCGGCGGTCGCTCGACCTTGGGTGATGGCCGCTGATGCCAAATCTAGCTCGCCGGCGACCGTAGTCCTTCGCCAGTCCTAGGGAAGGATAAATTTTTTTTAATAAAAAAGAAAATCTCAAAGCCCTTTGCAAAAAACAAAACGCTACTTGGACTAAAGTAGCTTTATAAAGAATTTTTTATCAAATGCCATTTGCATTTCCCAAGGGACTTTAACCTAAAAGTATTTGCATTCCCCAAGGTTCATTTGCAAAGTTGAACCAAACGGGATCCCCATTTCGTCCCTCCGTCGCCTCTAGTAGCACCGCCGCCGTTGCCTAGTCGCACGCCGCCATGCGGATCTAGAGCGCCAACACCCAGTGGTCCTCACTCAGACGGTGTAGACTCACAGGGAACATGTCGACGTCGGCATCAAATCCAAGACAAAGGATGGCCTTGGTGCTCAATTGACGGGCAATGGTAGCGACGGCAGCGAAGGATGACAGTGACGATGTGCGAGCGACGAGCAATGGGGGACGCCACCAATGCACGAGCAATGCTGGTGGTGGTACGAGCAATGGTCGCGAGTTGTGTTCCTCGCCTGTAGGCTCTATTAAAGTTGTACCGCCGTAATTACATTTCGGCTTTGAACCAATAATCTAAATGGGTCGAATATGAATCAAGTGCAAACCCACAAAGACCCATGTAGATGTTAAACTACTTTTGACCTATTTTGAAGAATTTAAATGATCCATATTCAATCCGACGTACTCCCACTCATGAGTATGTTTAACTAGACATATCATTCCAGTGAAGCTCATAAGCTTACGCAGCATTTCCCTACCATTGCGGTACGGGTATACTCAAGGAAGCACGGACACTCTCCGGGGCTTTCGTATCAATGTCGAATGTGTAAGACACTGACACTCGTCTGACGCTCTTTTTTATTATTATTTATTTATTTGTGAATTTAAATCAAATTAATTTGATTGAAATAATCATAAAAATAATAATTTACTGTGTAATTATAAAAATATATATTTAATATATAATATGTCCCAACGTGTCAGAATTTTCTATTTTTTGAAAAATGACATGCCCGCATATCGTCTCGTGTCGCGTGTCGGTACTACTTAGGTATACTTGAGTTTCTAGTAAAAAAGGTAACGATCCTCTCTCCAAAACATTTAGAGTTTATCCATCAAAAACTGTCTGAGGAGGAACCGAGCCGCAGTTCTCATACGGTTTTGTTCATATCGATCAATTTAAATGCTTATCATGGCTAAATCAGGACTAATGCCCTACAAGCCCAGAATCAAAACAATAGTTAACAGTCTCGAGAGAACTTCAAACTCTACAAAAACCAAGCTCAAAATATACCCGACAAGGTGACAACAAAAGAGAAGAAGATAAAACCACCAAAGATCAAGTTATATGTATCTTCGATTCTCTCTAAACAGCTTTTTTACTTCAAATGCTAACTGTTGCTTCTTAATCCTCAGAAAACATGGACTCGAAAGCAACTCTAATAGAGAATGTAACAGCAGCAGTAACTCGACCAACTTGAGGTGAGACATCATCAGGCAGATCAAGGCTCCTCCCTCCCCAATTATTGTAGATGGAGGCATTCAAAGCCAGTTTCATCTCATACCTTTGGCATACTGAATAGCCATGTGAAATTCATAATCCCAAGCACCAGCCAAAGCAGGACAATGCAGGACGTGCTCCCACATCTTTGAGCCTTTATGAATTTGCATAAAGTTGACTGGCCAGAAAAAATTATTTAAGTACTCAGCCAAAAATGGAATCCCAACATTTTTCATAAAATAAACTGACCAGAGAAATTACTAAATACCTTCTTTTTCCCCATGACTTCGAGTAATAGTCGCAGACAGCCAAATTCCTGAAGCTGCCTGACATACCAAGTATTTCTGGGATCAAGAGTTGTACCACCTCTTTGATAACCAACATAAAAGCCATCAAACAGATTTCTCGCTTCTGAGCTTAGCTGCAAGACTTACTCCAGTTAATATAATTCGCCTGCACCTGCATATATGAATTCCAACAAATAAACAACAGTAAGAGCTGGAAGACAGGAAAGTGAACCTTCGGTTTCAAAATGTTTGCATAAGCAACGTAAACTTCAATTTTGCAGTATCAAATGCAATAGCAGGAGCATCTTCATGTTTATGATGAACATTTACAATGTGATGGACAAGGTCACCAATCATTACATATAGCAGATGGAACCTTGAAATATAGCTTGGCGAAGGTTACATAGTGCTGCTTAAAGGACAACCGATGAACAAGGCATCTTTAATCAACAACATCAAGGAAAGAATAAAGTCAATGAAGAAAGTTTATCAGGTCACCAATCATTACACACAGCAGATGAAACCTCGAAATATAGTTTGACGAAAGTTACATAGTGCTGCTTAAAGGACAACTGACGAACAAGGCATCTTTAATCAACAACAGCGAGGAAACAATCAATTCAATGAAAAAAATTTAAGTTTCTAGGCCTTCCCTCAATTAGAGCAATTTTCTCACTGTGAGTGGTTTAGAATTGTCAAAATGCCCTCCCACAGCGAGTAGAATTCATGTCCATGCATCTAGAGTTGCTTGTACACCTGCCTTAGAGATGCTAATATCTGTTGTTTAGTTGCTTCGCGACTCGCATCACAGCCCTTGAATATAAAGCTAAGTTTCAATATTAAGAATACTGAACTTGTGCGGGATTTTAATTTTGTTACGTAGTTCCAATCCTAAGTATAAAAAAAAGAATCTCGGTAGCAGCCCGATCATACTGATCCTACAATCATTTCACATATTAGTCTTGAGATTCGAATCACTTGATAATTGACATCATACTATCTGTCTTTTCTTCTGATTCTAGTATAGAGATGACATGAGCCTATAAAGTCACATTTTGATTTTTGATCTCACACAATATCACGTTAACAATTGTGATATCCTTCAGACACTCATCAATCCTATCAAGGACCCAATTTTAACAACTGTTCTTGCTTGTGATCAATCTAAATCCTTTTAGCATATAAAAACTCAATAGCAGACTGCCAAGTGGAAGCACAAAAAGCAGTAAAGAAACAAATCCCAACAAACCTAAAGCTTTGGCACTTCAACAGGTTGGGTACGTTCGATATCCAAGAACAAACCGAATTTTTAATCGAACTTGTCTTTAAGACCTCCGCAAATTCGTTCTCAATTCTCATAATTTATGAGGAGGCACTTACATTTTGGGATGGTAAGTATCATTGTTTCGAACAATTAAGACTTTTCAAATCAATCCAGCGATACCTACCCAAATGGCCACATAAACCTAATACTGAATTGCAGAATTCAACTTAAGTTCATGGAAGACCAGCTGCACGGACTAGTGAGCTATGACTCGTGCTCTACTCAACATACTTCAAAAAAACATGCTAAGCTAATACTGCAATGACGATGCTACTTCGCGCTAATCCAAATTGTTCCCACTACCTTTTTTTCCTTTCCAACTTGCCAAACTCTATGAACTCAGTACTAAGTTCCAAACCTAATTAAGAGTGATATCCCTACAATTTAGTGCCTTTTGTGGTGGGTCAATCTACGGTTTGATTTTATCAAATCACGAGTTCCAAACAGCACAAGCCGCTCTCGAATCTGCAGCTACGTTACAGAACACCACCGAAAATCAACAGAACGTGAGCTACAAATGTGTGAGTACGAGGAAAACAGGGGTCAAAAACCGTAATTTCCGGGCGAAACGGAAAGAGATAGAGATGAACATGAAAGCGAGCGAGCCGTTGAGGGTTTTCGCTAGCGTACGGACAATTTACACGGGATCCCGGGCCCGAAGCGAGGCTCTTCCTCCTCGTGGGCGAGCGAAAGAAGAAGCCAGGGCCTCTCCGACATCGGCGCGTGGCGAGCGATCGCGGGACGGACGGTCGCCTCCCATGGCTTCCTCCGTCGGCTCCGCCGCCGTCGCCGCCGTCTCCGATCACTCCTCTCTCTCTCGACCCGCCTATGTAGAACTAGAAAGTGACGGTAATTCTCTTTATGAGGCTATTAATAATTCTCTTTATATAAACGAGTTTCCCAGAAGAAATTTTGCAATTTCTAAATAATTCAAATATTTCGAATTGTAAAAACAAATAAATTACGCGAGCGCGATTTTTAAATTAAGAAATGTAATTAAATAAAAATCAATTTGCAAAGATAGTTTCGACTTGATGAGGTTTTAACCAACGGAGAGGATCTTCATAAAAGCCTCCTCTCGAAAATAGCTTATTTCGTTTGCTTTTTTTTTTTTGAAAAATTATGGCAATAGTATTTTCTTATTTTGGTGTAAATTGGCTACCCTACTTGTTGGAAAAAGAAGCAAAAAAATATCTCCTAGAAAAGTAGGAAGAGTTGGAATTAGGGTTATTTGGTAGAATTTCCTTTTTTTTTTGTAACAGTTGGGGCAATTTCAACTATGAAAATTTTTTCCGACCAAAAAGAAACTACAAAAAAAATGTTATAATTTTTATAATGTGTAAGGCTAATGTCTCGGTACCTCGTAATTGAAGTACCTATGAAGTTGTATTAGCTTACAATCGCTTTAAAAGACTATTTAACCCAATTTTAAGGTTTTATAAATTAAAAATATGTTTTACCGAATATACAACCTATTTGAGGCACAATTACCACACAACGTAGTCCGGGTTATAGTTTAACAATAGTTATATAAAATTGAGTTAACAAAAAATACGAGAAAGTAAAATCAAAAGGACTGCTCATTAAAAACCTCGATAGAATGAAGGAGTAAGAAGCTTTGGAAGTTAAACCATTGTGAAAAGTTTAGCATTATTCGACGAAAACCACAAATCGGCCCGTGGGATAATGAAACGCACCAATGATTGAAGAAAATTATAGATTGAGCCTATCATTGTTTCGTTTTAATTTTTTTTAACGTATGTAAGGGTGTCTGATTCAATTTGATAAAAGGTTATCCATATAACGGATGCATTCCGTTTTATAGGAATTGGCAAAAATCATCTTTAACGGAATACGATTTCAATCATTGCCGAAGATATTCCCAATCTTTGCTCCTGAATAAAAAAACAGTCTTTGCTCTCGAATGAAAAAGCAAACGGGCAAATGATCTCTATAGCATAACATCAATTGATTTACGGACATTTTGGTTTCCATAATATTGAACGCGACGAAGTAACCCTAAATTACATGGGTACGCATTATTCAAAAACACTAATTTTTTTAATTAATTCATTACCTCACGAGTCACTGTTTACATAGGAATAGATGATTATTGGTCCAAAAATTCATCAGAAAATCTTATATATATATTTTCATGAACGAAATTTCACCGTAGCAGTAAAAAAACTTCCTAAGCCGAGGTCGAAAAGGAAAAGGGGAAAAAAAAAAAGAAATCCAAACCCTGCACAAAGTTCACACTTGCAATTGCCAATTTGCCAAAACTCTCTGTCTTTTCTCTCTCTGTCTAACACAAAAACACAGAAAATCTTCTCTCTCTCTCTCTCTCTCTCTCTCTCTCTAACCGCCTCAATCTCTCTCTGTCACACTCCTTCCCCCCCTCCCTCCCGTTCCTCGCTTCGATTGCGAATGCGGCGGAGCCCTCGCCCCCCCGCCCCCTCCGCCGCCCATGACCTAGGCACCCCCTACCCCCCCCCCCCTCCACTCGCCGGAATCCACCTGCTGGCGGTGTCTCCGGCGAAGCGCCCGAGGCTTCCCCCCTCCCCGTCCGTTCTCGGTTCGCGGGCGTTGAATCGGCTGGGGCTTCAATTGGGGAGGGGCTCTAGGGTTTCCGATTCTGGGTTTTTTGGGTGACCAATCGAGCGGCCTATGGCTGGAGGGCGCAAGAAGGGAGCGAGCAAGGACAAGAGTAAGCGTCAGTTGAGTTTGGGCGATCTCGTTCTTGCCAAAGTCAAGGGCCACCCTGCTTGGCCTGCCAAGGTTGGCGCTTTTTGCTCTGTATTCCCTTTGATTGTTTCGTGTTTTCTCATTTCTGTCTGGGTGTTCAAGCGCAAGTTTTTACTTTCTGTCTCTTTTTTATTTTTTTTTTGCCTTCTCGCGGTTGGAAAATGGTTTAGTTGGATTTAATTCTGCTCATGTTGTGAAGTGAATAGGCGGTCGGCCGTTATGTTTGGGGAGGCTGGTCTTTTTGGATTTTCTTACTTGCTCGCATTGTGTACTGCTTCTGGCCGGCACTTCGGAAGTGAACCTTTCTGAATGTATGTGGTTCTTTGGATTAGTTGGAAATATGATGTTTAATTTTTTTTTTTTTTGGGTTTTCAAAACTGAATTGGCATATCCAAGCACTGTTTTTTCGCGCTTTACCTTGTGGCTCACCAGTGATCTAGGTTTGCCTCTGGGCTATTCAGTTAGATCCGAAGTAGCTTTCTGTCTTCATGGTTTCTGATTGAAGCCTGATATTGTATAGATACATTGATTTTATTGACCATCTCAGTGTGATGCGGTGCGCATCTTTTGTATGATGGTTGCTCCATGAATGAGATTGTTTTTATGTCTTCAGATTAGCCGGCCAGAGGATTGGAACCAGATCCCTGACCCGAAAAAGCACTTTGTGCATTTCTTTGGAACACAAGAGATGTAAGCTCTGCTTCTACCACTTGTTTATTTATGTCTGAGTAGTTAGCTTAGTGGCTTTATTGAGTTTTGTGTATAGTTTCATTCCTTTCATGCAGTAACTACAGTATCGTGTTCATGAGCGGCTCTCTCTCTCTCTGTTTTGTTTTGGTAAACCTTAAGGTTATTAAGACTGGCCCAGTTCATCCACTCCCGGTCCCTCATGCCCCTCTTCTCTAAAGAAGCAGACACTAGCACAGACAGAAGAATGGAAGGGCAATTTGTTGATTAGAATCTCTTCCTTCTAGCACTTTGCCTTATGCCATGCTTTTGATCTTTTCTTTTTAAAGTATATCTCTAGTGTCCCATAGGAAGTATCTTTTGATGAACCATAGAAAAAGCAGGTCGTATTCTAGCCTTAGTCATTAGTACGAGCTTTTGATTTGAGGAGTGAAGTCACCCATTAGATCAAAGTGTGAGTCAAATTTCATCTATACTCTTCAGATACAGATGAAGAGCTGTCTTCTTTTCCATGCAACTCCTTTACAGGCTATAATCTGTCGGTAAAGGAATATTGTATAAAGATGAAAGGACATGTAAAGTAAAGGTTACAGATTGAGCCTGCTTGGCTGTTACACTTGCAATCACTTGTATCAGTGATGATCATTTCTAGCAATACACTGTGGATTTGATATTTTGAAACTGCAAGTAGTAAAATTCTTAATCTTTGAAAATATTATGTCTAATCAAGGTTAAATTTTTCGGGATCTGTGGTAAGATTTCTCTGTCACTCTTTTTATGGCGATTTCTCCTTTTTCTTGTTGATCTTCCTTTTGCCTGCTTAAATTGTTGCATCTTTCTCTTGAGTTGTTTTTCTTTTCTCGCCAAGTCTCTTTGATTGCTTTGCCATTTGTCTTTTTTTTTTGTTAAATATTATTTTGGATCCCAACCCCACTTTGGGGAAAATCTTTAGTAGGTTTTTTGAATAAATGCAAACTGTCAGATTTTTTATAGCCCACACTGGCTTCATGTTTTAGCATCTGCGACTCACTCATATTTTTGCAATGAAGTTGGATTTTGTTTTTTAGTCTGATTGTTTTGTGGTGTGGACACACATACAGGATCAATGGATAGGCAAATACCCTGTGAAAACGCTTTCACAAGGTGGTTACTTCTTTGAACATAGTGGGTTGAGCATAATAGGACTGAAACAGAGGTGTCTATAACAAATGTGCTATACTTTGTATTAGTAGTTATTATGTCATTGTTATCCTACTGAAGTTTCCATGAAAGCATTTGTCCTTGTAAGTTGGTCAATCACTATCAAGGTACCCCTGCTCACATTGCGTTTGCCATTTACTTGGAATCTAGTGCAACAATTGTATTTTTATTTCATGTTGGCTGGAAAAGCAGGCTTTGGGAGTTGCATTCGGGTCACCCAGCAAATTAAAAAGGCCCCTCCCTAAACGGCCTTTTCTTTTTTGCATCTTGTTGGTTTGCGTGGTATTTTGATTTTTTAGTATGTCTTTTGATCAAGCTGAATTGCTATTAAAATATCTGTATTAGACTTTTATGGTTTTCAAAATAAAAATGGTACAGGTGAAGTTAACATAATTCTTTCCAATTTTTTATAATTCATTTTTAATCTGATAAATTACACACGACTTGTTGTATAGCTTCACATGCCATTTTGTAATTTGGCCATTTTTTTCATTTATTGGCGTCACAGAGCTTTTGTTGCTCCTGTGGATATCCAAATATTCACTAGTGAGACAAAGACTAAGTTGGCGGCTCGATGTCAAGGTAAAACAGCCAAGTACTTTGCCCAAGCTGTTAAGGAAATATGTGCTGCTTTTGACGAGTCACAGAGAGAACAGTCAACTAGTATGAGGGGCGACACTGATGCATCTGACCAGGGGTTTGAAGTTGCTACTAGTGATGGCTTAGAGCAGGAAGGGGCAGAGGTTGATGCAAGCATTGGACCTGATCCATATGGAAGCATTGAAGAAACAGGCAATGAGGGCAGCTGTGGTGTGAGCTTAAAGTTGGCGACCTGTCGTCCTGAGCCACATGAAGGTGATCATCATGATGTTAAGCCTACTACATCATCCCATGATGATGGTGATTCATCTCCCAGGGTTTTCCGTAGGAAGAAAGAAAAAGTAAAGGATAGCCTGCAGTCAAAGGAGAAGTTAAAGTTCAATATAGATGAAAATTCTCGCTCCACTAATCAGGATTCTGTTAGTTGCACAAAGCAGCTTGGTGGTGGATGCAGAGCATTGGCAAATGGGCATAAAGGAGATTGGGCTAGCGGGACAGCAACCATATTGAAGAAAACAAGTGAAGAACGTAGAATTAATCGCACTCCTGTGACATCAATCAAGGAAGCTGGCTACTCTGGTGGTGCAAGTCATCTTGAGCAATTTAAAGGTCAAACCAAAGGAAAAGTGGTCTCTGGTGGCACTAGAGAAGGATTTTCCTTGGATGCAGGAAAACTAGACTTGGGTGTGCCTGTTATGAGGAAGCCCAAAAAAACGAAAAAATTGGAAAAGAATTTTGAGGAAGCAGATGGCGAAGCAGATATAGAGACAAACTCTGAGGATGAGGATCTGCTATTGGGGGATAGGGAGTTTGTGCTTGCACTCAAAAAACCTATTTCAGGGCTTAATGGTGCTCTAAATCCTCACAAAGATTTGAAGCATGAAGATACAGGGTTGGATGCCAAGGGACATTTCAGAAAAAGCATGGACAAAACTTCTTCAAGTCCTAATGTTTACGGTGAAAAAGTAATTAAACAGTTTGAGGATAAAAAGTTTGTACTGCATGCGAGAGAAGGCAATTTAATTTCGAAAGGGGAAGTTGGTATTGTACGATCTGGCAGCTCTGGTGATGAAACTGTCCTACCACTGACAAAGCGGCGTCGCAGGGCATTGGAAGCTATGTCTGATTCTGCTAATTCAAGCATTGATGAAAAAGAGGAAAAGAATCGCTCGCTAATGAAAAATAACGTGCCTTCTAGAAGCAATGAAAATTCAGTTAGTAGGATACAAAAGAAACGAAGAGCTGTTTGCCTTTTCGAAGAAGAGGATGGTGAAAAGCCTAAAACTCCAGTTCATGGGGGATCTTTCAAGAATGTTGTGATTACGTCGAAGATTCTTGGAAATACTAAGGCTAGCGAGGCACGCCATGGGGGCTCGAATGCGGCACAGGAAAATGCTAAAAATTTAGCTGGAGTTGAAGATGGCAAACAAAAGAAAACATTGGAGGTACATGAAAAGATTTTATCTCCTTATAAGGCAAATGTGTCTGAGAAGAGATCTAAACTGGAAATATCTTCTCATGTCTCTAGTAGTCCAACTAAATCAGAATTTGAGCAGACAGCACTTCAGAATGTTGAAGCAAACCTAATTTCTCCCAAGAAGTCTCCCCGAATTCTTCCAGTTACCAAACCAGTGCTAGAGCAGCAGAAACCTAATAAACACGTGGTTAAGCTAGCTAATAATGGAACACAAAGACAGGCTTCATTTGGTCCAGATAAGAGTTCAGTGCGGAGCTCCGATTTGTCAAAAAGTTCCCAAATTCATGCTACGTCTCAAAGAAATAAGGCAGCTTCCTCTGCAGAAAGGTTGAAAAGTACTCCCAGAACAAACACAAGGACAGGCGACTCATCCTCTCTGGCAGATAGTGGCACTGAGTGGAATGGTCTGCAAGATGAAAGGTAAGAATTTGTTGATGACTCTACTTTGCATTGCTTGTAGGGGTAGCTAATGGTCGTATTATCTGGTGACTCTATGTTGCTTATCGATGTCAGGACTGCTGAGTCTGCTACGTCTATGAAGCATCTCATTGCTGCTGCTCAGGCAAAACGAAGACAAGCTCATTCGCAAAATGTCTCTTTGGCCAACTCTAGTTTTCCTACTTTTTCTTACCCCGATGCACAAGGACCAAGTCCTAGCCCCTCTGCTGTTCAGCATTTTATGCCTGCCTCCAGCAGCTTGATGCCATCAGAACCACGGGGAATGAATCATCAGAAGAGTTTGACTTCTCCATCTACTCTTGTTCCTCTTTATGGATCACAGAATCACATCAATACTGAAGATGCTGAAGATGGAAGAGTTAGTTCTGCACAAAGGCATCCCTTGGGCTCACTGAGTGGTGATACTGATGCAGCTGTTGCACGTGATGCTTTTGAAGGTATGATAGAAACCTTATCGAGGACTAAAGAAAGCATTGGACGTGCAACTCGGCTTGCAATCGATTGTGCCAAGTATGGAATTGCCCATGAGGTATGTCTTTTAGTGGAACAAGCTTTATCAGTTGCTAAGTATTAACCAAACATGCAAAGTTATGGCTTTTATGTGGAAATGTTGACAATATGCATATGCTTTCCTTCCATCTTCTTATGATGCTGTTTCTCAAAAGTAATCATTTTTCTAGTGTTTTGAAAGCAAAAGAAAAGCCGCATTGTGTTCTTTGGTGTCTTACTTAATAATTTGTTAAGATACCAAAGAATTTTTAGAATGGCTATTTAATTTTGACTAATGCCGGTTTGCTTATAAAGTTCAACTTGCTCCGTTGTTCATGGGTTGGCATCCCCTTGGTGCCTTTAAATGATAAAATTTTATCGTTTACAAAAAAAGCTCAACTTGCTATGTTGTGATGCAGTTGGGAATGGATTTATGTGTTTGTTGTCGAGCACTGGCACCATGATGAATTCTGAATCTGAATTTAGCTTTTTGAGCAAAATTTGAGATGTCTAAAACTTTGGTGTTGGGGACTTGAATTTTCATTGATAGACTTCCATTGAACTGAATACTATAAAAATCTCGCTTTTGAGCTTTAGGAGCTACTATTAATTATGTTTTGAGTTAGCAGAAAATTGAGTTGACGAAAGCTCTAATTTGGTAATGTTAATTTGCTCATTTCCATCATGCCAACAAGATCTGATAAACTTTGATTACTCAATGTTATTTAGATCAGGATAGAATAGGTCTCCCCTAGCATTGAAGGTAGAAAAAGTCTATTAAATAGTACCTGTTGTTCTCAGGGTGGAGTATACTGTGCAACTTGAAGGCAGTCTGAGATTCTATGTTGAGCTTGTTCTTGTGATAATAATTTTTGGTTTTATGGAGGCAGGTTTATGTTTCGACCGAGGCCTGAGACATTTTCTTTAGTGGAAAGTTGTAAAATGCATAATTAAGTGCATATGTTGATTTCACATTCTATACTTAGAATATGAATTTCTGGATCCTTGACGTTTTCCTTTGTCATTTTGGAGTTAAAAGGATTTGTAGATACATTAAGCGTTTGGATTTTACTCCTTAGTTTGTTTGATAGGACAGGGATAGAAAGGGCATTATAGCTGTGGACTCCATGGTGCTTCATATAGCATTTCTAAGAAGAATAAAGGAGGAAAGTCTTTTTGCTTTTGCACAAGATTTAACTCCAATTGAAGTTTGTAACTTCTCCACCACTTTTATGATCAAGCGACGTTTTCATATTTGTGGGCGTCGTTAGTTTTCTATGTGAAGTACAGTGGTCGATTTGCCTGACTCATATCATGAATTTTTGGCTGCCTTCAATTGTTATCACGGGTGAGCTTTCTCTAGTACAAACTTAAAGTTTTAAGATGTTTTGGATGGTAGAAAAGAGTTTCCAGTCTTTTTCTAAATGTTACTGCGATAAATAATCAGTATTATACTATTGGTCTCCTGTAATGGTGCGGGACAAGAAAACCTTTTTTATATGGCCATTATGAATGAAAATATTGGAGGTCTTTGCTTACCACCCTCTGGGTGTTATGCTATATTATAGTTATAGATGCCTGGATTTGTCAAGCTAGGTATCTAAGGGAATCTCATTTTAGATTGTCTAATGTCAATAGGTTGTTTGGCATGCATAATATTGGCCTTTGTGATATTCTTGTGTGTGTTAAGTCTCCTATATTTAAGAGCAATGTATTTCTGTCAGTGATTTTACATGGAAGTCCTCTCATACGAGTTGTGAACGAATTTTGAAATGTAGTTTATTTGATCATTTTTTGCAGGTTGTGGAACTTCTTATTCGGAAATTGGAAAGTGAGCCTAGTTTCCATAGAAGAGTGGACTTGTTTTTTCTTGTTGATTCTATTACTCAATGTTCGCATAACCAGAAAGGTGAGTTAATCAGCTATGAGCATACGAATGTTGCTAGTCCATTTTTTTCTTTTTTGGTTCTTGTTCCCTGTTTTGGAGGTTTGATAAAGCCAGGAGTGAAGAGGTCTTTTGGAGAAGAGAGAAAGCGCCCGGGGGGGGGGGGGGTTTGGTTGTCAGGCCTCTGCTCTAGCTGTTTTGGCATGAAATAAAGTAGGAAACTCCTTTTTTTATCACTAAAAACTTAGGAACTTCTTACAAAGTTAAACTTGGGGAAGGGGTTTTCTTGGTCTGGCTGAATGATGTTAGCATGGTCCTAAATTTTTTAAGCACAGAATAGCATATCTTCGAAATGCTTTTAACTTTCTAAGGAGTAAGAGGCATGATTACAAGCATTCTTGAAGATAAAGCCTAAAACCAGATTGGACAGAAGTGACTAGTTTTCTTTTCCTCTCCCCCGCCAAGGATGTGGAGACCAAGGAGTTCATGATTGATTCTTTTATTACAATCTATTTTCCTAGCCAAACAAAAAGAAAAGAAGACTAGGTCAAAAAGCTATAGCATTTAATGATAGTTTTGTCACAGTAAAATCCGATTACAGCAAGTTTATTAATTCAAGGATTAGTCTGCTTATTGACTCTGGATTTCTGGAAGTAGCAAGACAAGTGAGTATTTATTCAGTGGTTTGTTCAAACTTTAGGTATTGCGGGAGCATCGTACATTCCTACTGTTCAAGCAGCTTTATCGCGTCTTCTTGGAGCTGCTGCGCCACCTGGAGCTGCTGCTCGTGAAAATCGCCGCCAATGTCTCAAGGTTTTTTTTGTTAAATTTCAGTGGGGGAGTTTTCCTTTAAATTTTCATTTTTTTCCCTAGAGTTAATCTTCCCTCCTTATTAGGTTTTACGGTTGTGGCTTGAGAGGAAGATCTTGCCTGAATTTATTCTTCGGCAGTACATGGATGACATTGGAGTGTCAAATGATGAAACAACTAGTGGAACCTCACACAAACGTCCTTCTCGTGCTGAACGTGCCGTGGATGATCCCATTAGGGAAATGGAAGGCATGATGGTTGATGAATATGGGAGGTTTGTGACATCCTTCTCGTCTTTCTTATATTTTGGGATGATTTTTTACCTTGTCTTGTGTCTTCGTACTAAGGTTATGTTCTCTTTGGATAACATGGTCCAAATGGACTCTCAAGATAAGCTAGCTAGGCTAAGCAAAAAAGTGAGAAATCTGATGGTTTGGCATGCCGCATGAGCAATTCGCATGCTTAGGTTGTTGGATAATTCTTGATATTACCCATCTGCATTGGCTTGTTCACGTCAAAGTTCAGCATTCCTGCTTTACTTGTCTTTTGTTATTATATCTGCATTATACTTTGAGACCTGGACATGCAGCATCAGTTCAATTATTTTTTGTTGAATCTGGAGGAAGGTGGTAATGGACACATATATTGTGGAGATTTTACTTATCCTTGGTGGGTTTCATTCTTCCTGACTGTGGACAGGAAATCCAAAAAAGGGGAAACCATCACTTCTTCTGAACTTCTCGTTTCTCATAGATATGAAATGTTGGTTAAGGTGTATGGAGCCTTGCCTTCTGCCTCCTGGCTCTTCAGCCTGGTCTAATGCCTATAGTTATAACTAATTTACAGACAACGATAAATTGGTTTGCAGTCTTTTTATTCAGTTTTGTAGTTTCAGTTAGCAGATTCCCATATAACTTTTAAGTGAGATACAAACATAATATGGCCATAACATCCTCTTATGATCCATAAATGATTTCAGCCTGGGAAAATGGGAGGACATATGGTCTATATATTCCTGAAGCTGAAGTTGTTTATATAAATTTTATGTGGTTAGGTTTGTAAATGGCTTGCCATCCCCTTTGGTGCCTTTTAAATGAATTATCTAACTATTTAAGAAAAAGAAGAAGTTAAACGTGGGTAGGTTACAGGCTATTCTTGGCACTATCTTAACTACTTTCCGCTGCTTGTGTAAGTGTGTTAACATGCCGCGAGTTATGGACAGTAGACTGCAAGATTCATAGTTTTTCACACTCATCCTCTTTCCCCACGAAATCCTGCGGTATTTAGATTGTTACCCTTGGACTCCAGTTGACAGCCTTGCAATTAACAGCAGAGAGCGTTGTCCATAGTTTGAGGATGCTTTCAGTGCTATGCTAAGCTCATTAGGATTATGGTCAGAATTCCAACCAATAAATCAGATTACAGTGTACCATTTGTTTGAATTTGCATCAACTGCATTGAAGGAAACCTTCACTATATGGATAGACATGTGATCTATTGAACAGTTACTCAGGTGTGAATGGAGTCTTAAAGATCACGGGAAAGTCATAAAACTTTAGTTTCTTTTGATTGCTGAAAATCATCAAACATTGCTCTCCATTAGTAATTTGGATAGATATCGGTTTCTGGATGTTTGATAATACTTTCCACTGGACTCTTAGAATATGTAGCAGTTGCTACTGTTAATTTTTTGGTAATTATTTTTCTGCATCTTTGCAGTTGAACTCTATTGGAATATACTGCTTCGTTTACATGTGTAGTGCCTTATCTCATTGCTTGATTGCAATGGCTGTAGAATGTTGAGATAGACATTTATTATGCTGTTTTACTTCTGAAGTCCGTGACCTACTGTGGCAGTGTTTTTATAGGTCTTTTGGTTTTCTAACCTTCACCTTCTATTATCGCAAATCATTTAACTCTCGCTTTTTTACCAGCAATGCTACATTTCAGTTGCCTGGTTTTCTACCATCTCATGTATTTGAGGATAATGATGAGGAAGAAGATCATGAAGATCTTCCTAGTATTCCCTGTAAAGAAACAATTGATGCGTCACCAGTTGAGTCCACCCTTGGATCGGCAGAGCAAAGAACATTTGAAGTTACTCCAAATGACAGGAGACATTGCATCTTAGAGGACGTGGATGGTGAACTCGAAATGGAGGATGTTTCAGGGCCCCCTAGGGAAGAAAAACCCTGGATCCCTCATGATGTTGAAATGGAATCACAGGAGCCTGGATCTGACATGCTGCATGTGTCTGTCCCCACCAATTCTGACGAGTTCACCTCTCTTTCAGAGGGCTCACCGCCATTGCCACTTGACTCTCCCCCTCCACCTCCTCCTTTGCCATCTTCTCCTCCTCCGCTTCCTCCGCTGCCGCCGCCACCGCCGTTATCCCCCTCTCCGCCACCGCCACCACCTCCATCTCAGCCATCTCTCCCGCCACAGTTACCTCTTCCTCCAGCACCTCCCTTGGGGCCTCCTCCCATAATGGTAACACAAACACCAATGCCACCTCACCATTCACTTCCATCTCAGTCACTCGTGTCGCTTCAGTCATCCTTCCATTCTTCACCACATTTGGCATATCAACCAACTCTTCCTCGTGAATACTGTGCTCCCCCTACTGTAAGCTTTGTTTATTTTATTCCTGTTATTTCTCAGTGTTTTATTAGAGTTCACCTTTGGCTCACACTTTCATATTGCAGGGAAACCAGTCAGTGCAAATGACTGCAAATAATCCTCATGGGCTTCCTCATGATGCTTCTGCAAAGGGTGACTTAGCAACCCAGCAATCACCTTACTTTGCTTCGGCTGGGGGCAGCTGTCAAGAATCTTCTGGATTTAATGTTTCAAGGAGGCCGGATTATGGGCATGGTGATTCTTATCTAAATCCTCAAGCTTCTCAAGCCAATCAACAGTTTCAACAAGGAAGTAGGCCTTATGCTCAAAGACCCTTGCATGCTGTGCCACCTCAAACTGGAGCAACTAATTATTCATATGCAAACCCTCCCCTTCAGCAACATCCTCAGCACCCATACCCTCACCAGTTCGCTTTGCCACCCTCTGATAGTGGGAGGCGATTTGGCGCTGATGAACCATGGAGAATGAACTCTGGTGAATTTAATAGCGATCAGAATGGTCCTTGGACAAATGGAATAAGAGGTTCTTCAGGATCGGGTGGAGTTTATCCTCAAGAAGGTACTGTACAACTATTGTTAATATGTCTATTAGTGTTCTTGTAGTGCTAAACAATTTTGTGCGCAACAGACTGGTATGCTATGGTTTTTGTTGCATCACATCATGTTTGCGTGATAAGTAACTCTATTTAATCACGGTTGTGTTAGTAAGTGTTTGAATCCTTATTTCATGTGCACCGGGAGCTCTTGGACTTAATGTTTATCAAGGGAACCCAAACGTTGGTCTTCCTTCAAACCTCTTTTCTATTGATTCTGCTGGTTCTCTCTAATCAAAGGCGGTTATTGTTTAGCTAGTTCTACCCCCAACTTTTGGTGTCTTTCAAGTCGACCGGTAATTTAAGAATAACTGTTAGGTATTAAGAAATACAGGAATGGAAGTGTATGTGAGTTTGGAGATTCTCTCCATCCAGATGTCTAATAGTGGAGCAAATCTCCATTCCTCTTAACTCTTCTCTGGACTAGTTTCGGTTTGTTTATTGTTAACAGTGTAGACAATCTGGACTGTCCTCCTTACATGCATGTTGAGATGAAATGAGTGGACCTAGATAGTAACGACGGATTTTCTCCTAAGTTGTATGTTTGATTGAGCATGTGTAAATTGAACTGCCTTTGATGTTTTGGACAATTCAAGTGAACTGCTTGTTTGTTGGACTACTTAGTTTTTTTATTTTTTTTTGGTTTAATGCACTACTTAGTCAAATGCTCACACGTGTATGCTAGATTTTCGCTCTTTCAAACGTCTTATATATTCCCATGTGCTTCTTGCCAATAAAGTTTGCTCAAAATTTGTCTTGTGGGTTCCTGGGAAAATGCAAGTTAATGAAGATACATGTTTGTTTATGAGAAGATATTCTGCAGTTTTCACTATATGTTACTATGGCAGGTTACTTTCGGCCTCATTTTGAAAGACCGCCAATGAATAATGTGGGTTTTCAGCTTTCATCAACTAACAATCATTCAGCTGCACCGCCAGCCCCAGGTAATGATATGTTCTTGGACAACTGGATTAACATTTTCAGTGAATTTTTTTTACCTTTATTATAGTTAGGCTCCAACAATTACCTAGAATGACTGTTTTATTCATTAATTTTGCAGGTCATGGTCCTAACATGATGCAAAGTAGACCAAACGTTTCTGCCCTTAATATGTGGAGACCAGCTTAAGGAACGTGAAGATAGACTCTCAGATAACGTGGTGAGTTACTTGGTAGAGAAATCTGCTTCTGCCAGGATTATCCTGTCTAGTCCCATTAGTGAAGTTGTCTTTCCACTATAAAAGATTGGGCCTCATGTCCCGTTTTTTTCAAGTGTGTCCTATGGTTAGAGTCCTTGGATGCCAAGCACGAATATTTTCAGCTTTTGGGAGAATAAATTGGACAAACATCTGAAGCTTAACATTGCTTTCAATGGAGACCACTTTATTTTTCTTATTCAACTACCTTTGCAAATGGTTTGAATGCTGAGGCCTCACTATGAAAGTCATCATAATTTTGTGGCAGTACAAAAAGACAACTAGGCTGCCGAGGATAGTCTTTGGTCTTAACTTTTTCTCTTTAAAAAATGTGCTTGTTTTTATTTTAATGGAGTCTATTGTTTTAGACTTTCAGAATGATGTTGATAAGAAATAACCTAATACAGTCTGGCCAAATGATGTTCACGTGCCATAACTGTTATGTTTTTGCTTATATGTACCATATTCTTTGTGAAGTTCCAATCAGATGAGTTGGACAGTTTTTTCCTTGAGTTGTATGTTACACATAAAAAACAGATGCACTTGTGGAAATGTCTTGATCTTATGTTTTGGTTTTCCAATTTCAGTGTTGCGGGTACTTGAACAATTCGGACTGCTTCAACCACTCAAAATGCAGTGTTGAAGGATGTTGAGACTTGCAGGACGGTGTATATTGTAGTCTTTCCAGCGAATTGTATCCTGGGAAAATCCTTGTATAGGCCCATGTTTTTTGGTTAGTACATCTTGTTCTCAATACTTGTAATTATGCAGGTAAATTGTACAAGAAACAATTTTTGAAATGAAAAAGAATAGTTGGCAATTCATCTTTCCATCTTTATTTCTCCGCGAAAGTTTCATGATTGAACATTTTCAGATGCCTTTAGTCGTCTCATAGGTGTGATTTAGCCAGTCCATGGATTTTCTGGATCATCTCCTCTTCTGGAAGTTGGTTATATTATTGCTCATGTAAACGTATATCGTTACTAGTCTTGAACCCTTTGCCACGTGGCTTCATGGAACTGGACCCTTGTGTTTCGTTGGCCTTCTCAAGCCAACATTTTGCTGCCTGAGTTCCCCCTTGCCATTGTACCGTGCCATTGCGTGGTGATACCCTACTATCTAATCCTGGTAAACCACCCATCCTGCCTTTCCATGTCCTGTAGAGTCGTGTGTAACTATGACAAGAGGCAAACCTCACTCTTGTCAATTCGTGGATGGCTTGGATCATCCCCCTTAAAAGAATGATATTCGCAGCCTGTTAGAGGAAAAGATGATGGACAAAAGATGCACTTTTCTGCTAGGAACGACTTTTTAGCTCTGCTGATAAATTCGTCTCTCGTTTGTGTAGTTTCAGCAGTAAGAGTGCTTAGAACTTCATTGGTCAATTTTTTTTCTCAACAATCATTTTGATGATTATATGCATCTATGACTGCTCCAATGTTCGGATTTACCTCCCAGCACACATGTACTGAATGGCACTGTGATCTAAATCATCTTTGGCATTTCTTTTCTAAGTTCCTGCAGTGCAGTTTAATTGTTTTTCTTTTCTTTTCTTCTTTTTAAGTAAGGAAAGTTTTAATTTGTGTTAATTTATGCTTGAATTAACCAAATCCTTCTTCTCTCGGATGTATCCGAGTGTTGCATTATAATCAGATATAATTAATTGTGTAGTCAGGCCAAGGTCATTCAGGTGTGCTTTTGGAGATGGATATGTTTACAAAGAGTGTGGGGGTTTCCAATTAAGCACGTTTCTTGGATTCCGGACTTGCTTGATTGCCGTGTTTGTCTGTTTGGCATTATGTATGGTAATTCTTTTTCTTTTTTATTTTTATTGCAATGATGCTGCGATCTGAGAGTGATGCTGCGACTGGCTTTTAGGGTATTTGCCATTTGCTTGCAGTCTAGACAAAAATGTTCCACTTATACTTGATTATGAAGATATAGAGTTGACTGATACGGGCAGTCTAAAAGTTGAATTCACAAAGCTTTGAGGAAACTACTAAACATTTCAGGTGGGTGCACGTCTTGATTCTACATAACTAGGAAAGATTTCATATTTGTTATGTGCTTGATTGTTTTTCTTCTCTCTTTGGTTTATTTCTTTTCGGAATCTTGTCATCTTCCGAATTAGCTTTTACTTCCATCGGATTGAAGTAGTAGTACTTGAGCGTGACCGGATAATAGAGAGATCGTCATGTAAAGCAGAAGAATATTAACCTTTCAGTATATGAGCCCGAAGTTTGGTTGCCTAACTAACACAGCTTTTGGCCGAATGTCTGGGGATATCGTTTGTTCTTCAATTTGCTGTTTGCCGACCGAATGAATTTTATTCAATTGGTTGAAGAACACGACATGAGCTGAGAAATGGAAAATGGTAAGCCCTTTCAATGCTAGGATTCTACGTTAATACTTCAAAATGTGCCAATATTTTTTCCCATACTATGTGTTGATGTCATTCAAACATTACCACCTCATATAATCTTTTGTAGTAAAACGAAAAGTTTCTTTCATTTCTCCATGCTTCCTTTTTTTCCTTCACAAAATCACCTTTTTCCAAACCGAATCTTGACTGCGTAATTCGACAGGATGTACGTCTTCTGGTCATTGTGTTGGCCTCGATTCTATTCTCAATATGCAATGGTTGAAGTTCGACTTTCTGCCCGAACTCATGGAAGTCTTCAGTTTTGCCTTGTACTTAAATATTAAACGTTAGATCGACCGCACTGTTGGCTGGTTGGTGAATTTCACTCGAGGTCATCCATCAACTACTCTAATTCTCTTTAGGGGGCTCGTTCTCATCGCAAGTACCAAGGAAATTCCTCAGATGAAGAACGGTTTAAGAACCGTTTGTAAGTCCAGGTCCCTATAGAATTCACCACTCAACGTGAGATTTAACCAATTTCGAGTCCAGCCTGAACAGAAATTCGAAGATTACCGCACTTCATATCATCCCCTAGTATTATATACATACCAATATGCAGAAATAGATCATGCAAAGTAGTCCCATACTGCCCGGGACTCTCATGCATGCACCTTCCATTAATTTCACAGATCACATAGATTTATCGCTCGAATCACCATCAGCTGGCAGACTTATGAACATCACTGAATGTTTCTCAGTATACATCTCGCTAACTTTTGCTTCTGAACCTTTGTACACAGGAAGTGAAATAACAGTATCGAGGGTGAACAGACAGAGTGAGAAAGCAGGAGAACCAAGTTAAAAAGCACCGAGCTTGGGGTTTATCAATCACCATTAGCACGATCTACCTCTACCATCCCCCTTGACTTTGAACATTGTACGACGGTAGAAGTTCAACCAGATTCTGGTGTCCCATTCAACTTCAACAAAAAAACAAAAGTAGACCTAAATAAATCCAGAGTGAATGCCCCTGACGACTAACTACATTTTGGCACAATATACATATGTCAACATCTTCTGAACACAAAGCAGCATTGACATGTATCGTATAACTTCTTATCCTTCTCTCTCTCTCCTCCTATTTACCATTATGTGCGTAAAGCTGTGTGGCAAAAAATGGATCTGAACCAGAAAAGTGAGTTATTTACCTCTATTAGCCATTAATCGAGTGCGGTTTTGTTTCTTCGGCCAGGTTTTGGCAAGCCATCGAATATGGGTCTTGCTCTGGCCACAGTTGAAAGTGCCTGCAAGTCTGGCTTCAAACTCCACTTAGATGTGGGCCAGATGGACGATAAGCTACTATTGCTTTCCTGATCCTGCAAATTTGATGTGCTTGACGACTTCCTCACAACAGTGAACCCATCGACCACGACTGAATCCCCTAGCCCTATTGGTATAGGATTCAAACTGCCGGCTTCTGCATCACTGGCCACGGAAGTTCGGCTTGCAGCTTTGGATCTCAGAGCTAAGCCCTTACTTGACGTTGATGAAAACCCACCCCCACTATTATCCTCCAACAACATTTCTGGCATGTTTGATTTGGACAAAAAATCCGCTTCCGACTTCTGACGCCTTCTGATCAATTTATCATTCCATCTCTCAGACTCACCTTCTCTGTCCTCTGCAAATGCCTCATCCTTGGCAAGTTCACCATTTTCATCAAGTAAAGTGTTAACTAGACTCCTGGTCTTCCTATGACGGCTTAAGGGTGGGTTTGAAGCTGGCAAGGATTTGGTAAATGGACCGTCCTCTAAATAGTGAGAACCACCTTTTCTGTAAACTGCCATCTCACAACCTTCAGATCTGGCTTTCTCAACTGATTTAAGTCCATAATATCCTTGCAATGAACTCATAGCAGGGGAAACTGTCTGCTGAGGAGTCTTCATTCTTAGGGTGTGGAAGGACTCAAAAAGATTGTGATGGCTCTGCCGAGGTGGGGTCTGCTCAAAGCTGCTCCTTCTGCCAAATTACAAAATAATAAGACAGTGATTTCTTGTGACGAGAAATGTATCAAGATTCGCAACCCCAAGAAAAATTATATATAGAGCATAATGAAAAGGGAAATCAACTTGTGTACTTCCTCGGATTCGCAACATACATGAGCAAATATCACGACTCAGGATGGAACAAACATTAGCTGTTGACTTTGCTTGCATCTAACTGTATTACCAGTATTTCGTTCCCTCTAAAGTAAAGGTTTGCATCCTTAGAGACCAACTAATATCAAAAGAGGCAAATTTGGGACACTCTCGGCATCAAACACTAGACTTCATATTCTAATTCTTTGCAAAAACAATTTGATTGATTAATCAGATTATCCATCAAAGATTCAGCAAAATTTATAACATAATTCGCTGCAGCATCACGTGGCATTCAACAGTAATGGGTTTTGGAAGATTATGGAATAAGTGCCTTCAGTGAAGACGGTTTGAAAGTACCATGCAACCATCAATCCAAAGTGGAGTGTGATGGGTAGCTCAGATTCCGGATTCTTAGACAGCCTATAATGAGTACAATAAAAACTATGATAAGTTATGAGATCACTTCTGTGTGATGGTCCACAATAGCCTAATGGATAGGAACCTCACAGAAACAATCGAATGCCCTATGTGGATATACTGTAAGTGCTTTCATCATCTTTAACTTAAAAATCGTCACATAGATCAGACCTAAAGACATAAATAAGTCATAAACTCAAACGGTTTCTTGAATTAAAATTAACATAATCGTCTAAGACTGAGCATCAACAGCTGATTAGCCTCCAGAAGCATCAGTTAGAACATCAACCCTGCTAGTTATCAAGTCAACATTGGACGACAGAGACCAAAACAACCACTGGAGACAATGTAATTGCCATTTTTATTTTAACGATGACCTTGAGAAATGTAAATTGACACTTTTTAATTTCTGATCATAAGATCAAATCTGATTGCCTCGCTTTAGCTTCAGTAGAGAAGCATCTAAGTAACATCCTTACAACACTGACATGACCTTACAAGAGCGATGACAACCCGACACTGCCAATTCGCATCCTTAATCGACTAAGTAAAATAACCTCTGCATTACATCTGAAACTTTGACAACCATTTAAAGCATCACTATCCTGCCTTAAAATTTTTGTACACAGACTATGTAGGATTGAACTTGTCAGAACTAATGGCCCCTCAATTTATATGTATATATTTCTTTAATTTTACAGAAAAATGAAACACGATATACAAACAAATTATCAATCTTGTATTTAAAACTATCAACATTTTCATGTGCTACCTAAATATGCTAAGAGGCCTTACTAATTATATGAACTGAAAAATGGGTAGAAAACAGAAAGCTAAGACAGTGAAAAACTTGCATGCAAGGCAATTTATAGCAGGAAATTTCGCCAATCTGAAGTAAACAGAGTGGTGAACCTGCTTGTCTATTATTCCACAAAAAAAAGGACCAACCTTGTCTCAAGGTAATTACTGGAGTACAATTTTCCCCACTTATTCCTTTGGTGTTGGTTATTGTGAGGATCCTTCCTCAAACCTCCAAGCATTAAAAACAAAAAATGCAGAATTGTGTGGTCAACTATTTTTTGTTATTTCAGCAAAAACATCACCCATGAACCATCGCAAATATTTACCATGAATATAAGTACGACCAGAAAGATGAGAATGATAGTATTATACAAGCAACCAAATAGCATGAACAATGTTAATTGACTTGATTAAAAGATCAAAACAGTTGCTACCAATAGAAAAGGGTGATGACTATTTCCATTGTACCATATGCAAGTAATAAAGATGATATGGCCAACATACCATTCTAGTTTGGAAAAATGTTTTCCTTTAATGTAAAAGCAAAATTTCAAGTTTTTCATTTTTTACCGGAAATTAACTTCTTTTCCTTGTAAATTCAAAGGTTCCAATCTTTACCTGCGCCTGAAAAAGTAAATTTGGCAGGGCCTTAATTTTTGCAATTAAATAGGTCAAGCTCGAAGTACTGTGAAACATCAGATGGATGATATGGCCAACCTACAATTTTAGTTTGAAAAATGTTTCCCTTTAAAATAAAAAGAAAATTTTCAATTTTTTCATTTTTACTCAAAACTTTTAACTTTTTCTTTCTCATAAAAGAAAAGGTTATCTCTTATCTTTACCTGCACCTGAAAAAGTAAATTTGGTAGGGCCTTAATCTTAGTAATGAAATAGGTTAAGCTTGAAGAATTAGGACGTGCTGAACAGTCAACTCGACATATTCTATGGCAAATACAAGCAACTAGTTTTTTGGACACATACAGTAAAAATGTTGGACTTTATTTGGGACCAAATGGGTCATGCCAATCAAAATCTGGCTTGCTCCATTTCCACACAATAAATATGGTAATTTGGATTTCTTAGCAAATCTTTCTCCTTTCTCAATCTAAAACTAGCTTTCTTCTTCCATGAGACAGCTGATACCTACATTACTATTGGAACCTGTCTATCCTGTAAATTAAGAGATGGTTCAGGTACACACCATTAACATAGAGATCCACATAATAATAGTAAGAAGTCCAAACGTAATCCCTGAGGATTCAATATGTTTTTGTTTGAAAAGACCTATCTGCCACTATGGCTGGTCAGTCATATGAACAAGATCTGTATGGAGATCGCTAATTGCACCTTGCCTTTCACTTGCAAAATTGTCTCACGAGTTTCCTTGTAGCAGTAACTACAACCGTAACTTAAACTAATGTTAATCCTTCTGGAATTATCTCTGGTTGCCGGTAAAAAGTACTTTATCTTCTAACTGCAGTGAGTTGTGCACAGAAAAGAAAAGGGACTGGAACTATGCCTAAGATGTACTGTGATGTATATCAAGCTACTATAATAACTGCAATATAAGGAAAAGAAAACAATATGTACCCTGGAGTATCTGAACCATTTGACAAACATGTAGAGGGAGGATGCCTTCCTGGCAGAGGAATGTGGAGTGACTTGAGAGCAAACATCTGAATATCTGTGGTTAGGCCATTCAATCGTTTAATGTCAGCCACCTGAAGGTATCAATGGAGAAGCGCTCCCTTCATAAGTGACCACCATTTGGGTAACAGAAGGAAAATCGAAAGGGAGACGATACAATGCATATCCCGCGATAAGGATGTAAAGCACATAAACAGAAGGTGTTAAATGATATGTGAGAAATCAGCAATTGCAATAACAGCGATAATTTCATTACCAATGCTCATGTTCTCACCTCTATTATCCTTTCACTTGGCAATAAGAAAATCACATGCTTATAAACGTGGAAAGTCATTATTTCTGAACAATTCCACCTGTTCATCGCCCTCATACGCTACTTCAGGGAAATGTAATAGAAGAATTGCTAATGAAACCGCATATCAGGCATTCTCAGCGCATTGCATATTCCAATGGAATTCAGGATCAGACACAGAATCAACTCTAAGCTCGATTTTTTTTTATCTAACAATCACCAACACAAACGCCACCTTCCGATGAATCGGTCCTTCTGACGCTCATTTATATCATTCCAAATACGAAAGAGGAGGCACGTCTAATATGACGAAATAAACGAGAACATCAGCATCCGTACCTCAACACCGTATCTGATGGCGACGCCGGCAAGAGTGTCGAATTTGGAAACTGGATGCTCGATGTAATTCCCACCTGACGAGGACGACGAAGCCAGCTGCGAGGGCGATCCCGGCGAGACCGGATACAGCTTCACAGCCGGCGAATCGCCGTATCCACCGTACAGATCGATATCGTGACCGCGGCCACCGCCGAAGACGCCGACGACGCCGCCGTCCCCATCGCCGGCGATCCGATCCGCGGCGTCACCGCCGCCGGAGAACAGAAACCCGTCGCGATCCGCGTGATTCCCGTTCCGCCTCTCTATGGCCATCCCGATACCATCCAAGACAATCGCCGGATCAAGCAAATGGATCGAGCAAGCAGACGAGCATGTAGCAAGCCTCCCAAGTCGACGACCGAGGGGAGAGAAGAAGGGGCGGAAGAAGCTCCACACAATGTCGAAACCGGAAGCGAATTCGAGGTCCGATCTCGATTGGAAACCCTAGATCGGAGCGCGAGGTAGAGAGCGAGTAGAGGGGGTAGGGGTTGAAGAAGCCGATGATGATGTCTTTTGGTTTTCAATTTCGCTCCATGGAATGCGGGGCTGAACTGAAAAATTTTGAGATTGAGAGGTCTCTCTTTCTCTCTCAGTTGCGCCTTCTCCCCCAATTTTAGGAGGAAATAAAACGACATAACAGTGAATGGTTTTTTTTTTCCGAAAATTAATAGGAGTTATGTAAATATATATGTGAGAAAAAGATTTTACTTGATTTGCTTGTAAAATAGTCAAAATATTAAAAAAGTATTTTTGTTAAAGGTAATCTAAGAAAAGTGACCTTTTTTATCACACGAAAAATTCTCGCTCTGCACGATAATTTATTAATGTTTGAAGAGTGAATATTTTCCTTATCAATCAAATTTACCAAGTTCACCACTTAACTGAATAGGTTCCTATATATTTAACGTTAGTATTTAGGAAATCTTATAAGGGTGAGTGGTTCCATATTCCATACAAATTTCACCTAAAACTGTGAAAAAAAGATCCTCATTTTTTGGAACCCAAAACTTCCTTTGCATGCCCTAGAACTTACTTTGTCACAGGTTTCATGGTCTATCCAAATTCTACTATATTATTAATTGAATGATGAGAGTGAATTATCACCTTTAATGAGCATCACTTGCTGCTACAATTTACTGACTATAACTTATATTTAAACACATGAAAAATACGAAATAAAAATCTTAATCATAAAATGGCAACTTAGACTAGTGGTTCCAGATTATGCACTCATCATCAAATGCCATGAATACTGCGGGATCGCGAGAAGACAAATACCAAGAAATACACAAAAACTTGTTTCAAGTTCCATTTACCTAAAACTTAAAATCTAGCCGTTGAGGCAAGTTTCCCAATTTTTGGATATTGGAACAACTCCACATACCCTGAAACTTAAAACCGACAAGTTTTCACCAATCCGATTTTCAGGTTCTAGGTTATACTCCGGAACCATGCTCACTCCGATGATCAAAATTTTGATAGAGGTCCTTGATAATCTAAATAGTAAATCCTACCGGGCTTTGCACTTTCAAAGTTCTTTAATTTTCAAGAACTTCTCGACAGCAAATCTATAAAATTTAAAACCTCCGGCTGTGTGTCCCAAAATGAATAGAAAGAGCTCCTAGTTATAGAGAGAACTGGGAGTATTTGAATCAATTTGATCCTCGTGATTACCTCGGATTGGTCAAATAAAGATTGTCTATCAACAATGCATATTGGGACCACGATTTATTTTGATTTAAACAAATATCAAATCAAACTTGAATTTGAAATGTGTAAATGCTAATTTAATTTAGCCTCGTCCAATTAATTAATATCTTTGTTCAAGTTTAATGTCCTGCTCATGAATACGTAACCAGATTTAATTGGACAATCACACTTGCAAAATAATTGCTGTGCGTTGAAACATCTATGCGCTATCTTGTAATTAGCTCAAAATCCATATTCTAACACTTACACCTACACCTAATATTAATAAAACATAGAAATTAGAACATGATAGAATATAAAAAGAAATACTTTCTTCAATCTATTCTTTTCATCAAATTTAAACTCAATAAAAGATAACATCTTTATACACTCTCTTTATCTATTTTTCAAAATCCGAATTTAACGAGAGATAGATATTGACAAAATGTCAAATCCCTTAGGTAAAAATTGTACCACGTCTTGCCACATGATATTCACGAACATAAAGTTATGTGCCACGTGAGGAACTGAGCTTCAACTTTAACTATGTATAATAATTAGACGAGTAACCCATGACAGGAAACTTTGAGCATTAGTTACTCCTATCCAAGTTATTTCCAGATTCACTTTTTTCTTACTTAGAGTCTTTGCAGACGATTCGTGTTTATCTAGAAGTGGGAAAAGAAATATATTTCTGACAATCAGGGGGAACATGCCATTTGAACCCCGCACCAGAGTACGGAGACGAAGCGCCCCAGCCAGAGCCGCCGATGCCCGCGGGCAACAGAAATTATATATAATATGATAGTATGCAAGTATTCAGATTAATTCTGGCAATGCTCGTGATATTTTGATGGCTTCAGGAGGAAGGCAGTTCACCACACAAGCACAATGTCTCACCGACGCATTTTAGAGTAGTTTATCCAGATTGGTGCGAACAGCTGCAAGGGGATCTGTTACTAAAGTTGGAGTAGATGATGTTCACCCAACTTGTTGAAATGATGATAAGAGCAAAATGCTGGGTGAATGCAGTCAAAAGATAAGAAGGGTATAAGAGCGCGTCAGCAGATATAGGCTTACAAAACTGCTTATAATACAAGACAATACAGGCCTGAAGAATAAAAATTGGTGAGTACGACCAGAAATCAAATATAAGTGAAGCGTATATGTTCATCTGAAATAAAGTTTGTACAATCTCTTCTGTTGAAGGGTCATCCGACCATGAGGCAAACGGGCCCCATGGATGCAATCAGATTGGCAATAGAACAAACAAATAAAGAGAACTTAATATATTTACTTACTGGAAGATGATGTATATTGGCAGCTCAGAAAGAAACTCTGAAGCACCTAGAAAGATACAACTTTATCCCAGATACCGGAGGAGTACACCATCGTTACCCAACACAAATCCCTTCTTATCATTTATGAACCTGGAAAAGAGAAATATCAGATCCTAAACTTGAGGGCCAATCTTTCCTAAAAGCAAAATCATGTCATAAGGAACACTAAAATACATAACAAAAGAGTTAAGAGAGTAACTTCATCTTTAATGAGCTTTAAAAGAATGCATGTGGAATGAAGTACCGACAGAAAACACAGGAAGAGCCAGCATACTAGAGGTGTGAAAACTAAGTGGAATAGATGTAGAGAGATCAAATCAGAAGCTGACTTCTCTATGAAGAACTTCAAATGTATAAACTACGAACTCACTTTACTGAGTAAAGATTAGCAGCAATGTTGTCAGCAGCTTTGTCACGGATCCATGTCTTTCCGCCATTGGTTGTTCTCAACAGAATCCCACTACCCCCTGCTGCCCAAGCCTCGTCCTGCAGCAACAGTAATATGATTAGCACAGGATAATGGATAAACGAGGAAGATCGGAAACTTTGGTAAAAATTCGTAAGACCAAACTATTCTAATAAATGACAGAAAAAGGCAAATATTGATTCTTGCTTTCTCCTTTTATGGTTCGACTTTGAAAAGCTTCTCAACAGTTCTTTTTTATCCAAAAATGACTGAAATTTCCAAAAATAAAACCTAGAACAGTAATTTTATGAAAGAAAGCTTCCACTATTTGAATAATTTCACAGTGATATCAGAGTGACAATACGAATCACAGAACCTGTATCTTCAAGGAGTTATATCATGTCTGCAGTATAATCAACAATGTTTTTGTTGGCAACAAAGCTGGATGAGGAAAAGCTAAAAGGTGACTCTTTACGAAACTAGCGAGATTTCATCCCCAAACTTTTTTTACGATAGTAGAATAGAATGAGATTAGCATCCGATTCTTATGGATGGTGTCATTTCCATTCAAGTACGGTATTTCTTTTCATTTAAATTTCCAATTACTGCAAGACTTCGCGTTTATTTGAGTACCAGAAAGACATGCTGAATAAATGGAAGAGGTGATGGTTCAGGCAAATAAATCAAAAACATGTTGATATTGCTTAAACAATTTGCCTTTTAATGTTTAAATCTTGTATATTTACCACGACAATTTGGTTGCATTGTACATCAATATACATTATAGGTGGGTATATGAATCGGATAATGTGAAGAATGATGCACAATCATCATCTGAGACAACTTATGTGTACTTAAGTCGTATGATCCATGTCCATTGCAGCAAATCTAGTAGTTTCATAGCCTTGATCTTGCGTTTGAGATTTAACTTCTTTAACACATGTAGAGAAAGAAATCATCTGCATGTTTTTAGACCAAACCACAACCATCCTAGGAATGGCACGACCTGTCACAGGATAGGACAGATGTAACTATGCGGCAAGACGACTCTAATAAAACACATAATATTACCGGGGAACGGTAGCCAACATCAAGAATTCCAAAACCACGACTTTGTACAGAGACCTCTTCGAAGTCCTCCGTGATCTGAGAGTAAACATGAAATCAAGACTACGCCAAAGACGCAATAGTTTGCTAAATGGACAAGAGTCAAAAAATACAAAATAATTTCATTTGGAGCCCATAACATTCCTCCATTAACTTACTCCAGTTCCTTTGCTGAGATAAAGTCCACCGCCACGAACAAGAAGCCAAAGGCCACCATCTGCCCTCCATCCCATATTTTGTATTCTTCTTGCAACTGCCCTATTATGGGGTTGCCAAAATGGCTGAAAATCATGTAATGAAGTTAGCAATGTTCTCAAGGTACAATAGGAATCAATGAAACACACAACTCAAAGCTACTCCACAAATGACAAATGAAAAGAAAGGCGATTTCAACTCTGTAGAGTGTAATGCAATACTAAACTAGCAAGTGCAAGATAACACAAAATGAAACTTCTGGAAGTGATTCTACAAGGATAATACAGTATCTGCAGTGATAGAAACACTATTGTTGTTGGCTAAAAACCACAGTGTCTAACAGGTTTGCCAGCAGGGATTTGTATCTTCAGCTATCTAAGCCATCCTCAACATTAGCATTACTGCTAGACATGCTTTTTGGCCATGCTCACCAATTATGTTGAGGAGCTTCCTTTCTTTTAGTTTGTCCATCCTGGATTAAATCACTTCTTCGTACTTTTCTCAATAGGCCATCATTTCTAGATACCAGTAGTAAATCTATGAAGCATCAGTTCTGACATCTTTGAGTGCATTGAGAAGACAGTGTAGTACAGTCCTCGCTGGATGTTTACACAGACCAAAAACTTCACAAGCTCAACACCATTGTAGTATCACCACATATATTCTGCATATATACTGCCTATGGGCCAACAGGCATTCGGTTTGTCTGTAGGGTGGGGTGTGTTTCAGGGCATTTGCTGGGTTCAGATCCCAGCATAAGCAAAGAATACACATATACTGCCTAGGGCCCAGCTATCTTTTTTCTCTAGTTAAAACCCACTCAGATGGTGTAGGATGCATCTGTGATAAAAAGTTAAGCACTTATACTTTCCCCAAATATATGGACGAATTGAAAGCATCTTATAAGTTTTCAGATGGCCAACGGCAACCTGCTCTACCTCTCTATTCTTTATGCAGTGAGCATATCTCATGCCAAAAAGTCTCCAACAATTTAGAGTTAGATCAGTGACATCCAGCAGAAAGTCCCTTATCCTAAGCAATCAATTTTCTGTCAACAAAGACCTTTCTACTCACTTATCCTGATGAGAGATATTGTTTGCAATAAAAACCTTACCAAGTACAGCAAACAATTTCAACAGAGGAATAGAGGAACATTCCTTAATTCTAAGCTACCAAAGAAAGGATCATACAAGTGTTTGGCCAACGATTGCCCATAGGGCATCCTGGTTAAGTATTGCTAAACATAGTCTGATTGACATTGTCCATCATAAATTTGTCTCAGGATATCTTCACATCAACTTACCTATGATATTTGAATTTTCATACATGAAAACAAAGCCAGAAAAGTACCTGCCCAGGCTCCCAAGTCAGGTAGAAATTGCCGCGGCTTGAGACAGCAACATAGTTTCCCTCAGGTGACCGGTTAACCGTGTTAAAAGTTCCAGTATAGTAACTCGCACCACTAATCCCACTGGAAACTGTTCTGCATATGCAACAAAATTATGTAACCCTCTACACCAACGATGTTAACTTGGTAGGCCGAAAAAAAAGAATTTCATGGTCTATCTGGATCAAAGAACAAAGTAAGTACAAGCTTTGCTTCAGAATAGCTACTAACCAAAGTCCTCGTTATGACTACAAATGACCATTGTCTATAGGAGGCGGAAATTTCAAGCTAGTAGAATTTGTTTTAAGTGAAAAACCTTGAATTTCTCCAAGAACAACTAGACATGTGGCTCGACTTCGAGCTATAATTTCTTTTCCTTCCCAACAAACACTGACTTACAAACTAAGAAGAATGAGACTGTGAAGAACTGGTACACATATAAAATAATTTATAGAAACATCTCGCAGACTAAGAAAAATGTGATTGTGCAGGAACTGATACACAAACAAACTAGTGTATAGAAACCTCTCGCTTATCCAGCCAAAAAAAAAGTTCAGTAGCAATCAGAACATAAGTACGGTACTAAAATTAATCAATTAACTGATAAGAATAGTCGTATGACCATACTGCAAGCAATGGCAAACAAAGTTATTGATGTATCAAGCAATTGCACTGACCATGAAGTCATAACAATTCTTCATGCAGGGTAGAATTCTCAAAGAGTTTGACATGTTAAACAAGCATATCGAAGTCAGGAGTTGAGAATTTCTCTTAAAGCAGCATGACAATCCTAATTCATACAGGGGAGGTGAATATTACATCCATATGGACAAACTTTGACAGTTCATTGATTTTGTTAAAGAGGCTTTGCAAAGCAATCATTAAGCTATCTTTGGAGTAGAAGCTGACCTATTCAGGGTGGCCGAAACAGTCTCTTGAACCGCAGCCCTCCAGTTATAACCTCTGTTCGACGTGATATATATTGCCCCTTGGTCCGTCACCATCTCAGCACTTTTTTCTCCAGTTGCCTTGATGTAGACCTAGACATCTCAATTGACGACAATATCATTAACTTCACCATAGATGTGGCTCACAAAGCAGACTCTCTAAAAGAGCAATTTAGACAACAGGAGCTCTTACAATGTCTCCGGGAAGTTGAGAGCTCAGCGGTATTCTCTCCCAGGTTTCTCCGGCGTCCGAGGTGTACAAAAGGATAGAAGGCTTTCCAACAATCCATCCTTCTTTTCCTTTGAAGCTAATGGAATTGAACCTATAGTTGAAATCCTCATCTTCTGCCGAAGGTATCGAACGTGGAGCCCAAGTGCTTCCGCCATCTTTCGTTTCCAAAATGGTCTGCCTGGTCCCCAGAAGAAAACCTGAGCATCACATCAGGCAACAAAGGCAATCAGCACATAAAATCAAGCAGCTAGTATGATTCCGCTCCACTCATACATCGCCTAAGTCGCCCCATCCTTCAATAAAATGTACACAGGAATCAAACAGGAAAAAGTATATAGAAGCACATTTCAGCTCCAGATGTTGCTCAACAAGCTTCCAGTTACGTTTCCAGTTACGACAAAACCACCTTCCGTTATCCACAATGGGCTAACGGACTCTCTCCATTGCATAAAATTCTGGTCTACCAGTACACTTATCACTTAAGTTCCCGTCAAATCCAACCGCACAAAAATTCTGAGAGCACTGCGTACGGAGGCCGAAAAGCGCGATTCGTTTAGGAACAAAAGCCAAAAACCGAGGAGCATTCCGCCATTACCGTGGCCCGAGTCGTCGGGGACGAAGGCGATGTCGAGGAGGACGACGCCGGGATCGATCGGCAAGAACACTCTCTCCCACTCGGAGAGGCCGTCGTCGCCCGCCCTCGCCGCGGGGCGAGCGACGAGAGGGGCGGCGGCTAACGACAGGGAAGTGAGCGTCGCGAACTGCCTGCGACCGACGGGAGCGGGAGCCGGAGCCGAAGCCGAAGCCGACTGCTCCGACGAAGACGAAGACGAAGGAGAAGAAGGAGCAGAGGAGGAGGCTTTGGTGAGGAGGAGGCGAGGGGAGGAGGAGGAGGGCGGCTGGAGGAGGCGAGGAGTGGCGGTGAAGAAGGAGGTCAAGGATGGCTTCAGCGCGATGGTGGCCATCTCTGTCTTTCTCTCTCTATCTCTTCAGAGTGTGGTCGCTCGCTTATCCGGTACTTCTCTCTCCCTATCAACGGCTACGCGGGCGATTTCCGCCTTCTCAAATCCAATTGGATGGGGACCCACCAAACCACCGCCACCCTCCAAGTTTCTGGATCATTTTATTTCTCCTACTACTTTTTCTTTTTCTTTTCTTTTCTTTTCAAATCGATTTCTCCTCGCAAAAAATCGAATGTAAATATTTTCTTCTAGTCAAAAGAATGTCTATAACCTACTGCATATGCTTTAAAATGACAAAAAAAAAATCACAATCTCATGGTCTTCTTGAAGTGGCTTTAACTCTCTGTAATTTCCTATTTTCTACCCATTTTTGAATATTCGAAATTTGGATTTCTTCATTCATTATTGGATCTTTGGAAATTGACTTAAATTGGTATTTTGCAAAAACCATCGACACAAAAAGTCTTTTCGACTTCCGAAATTTTAATGAGAAAGTAAAAGTTGGCTATGAAAAATTCGAAATCGACACATAATTTGTTTTTATAATGCATTTGAATTTGGTCAATATTTTTCGGCAGGAAGTAGTTAACAAGAAGCAAGGAAAAATGTTGTAACACAAGCAATCAAAAAATACGAAAATTTCAACCGAGTCACCGCACATCAGAGTTGTTGATTTTCACGAGCCTCGTAAAAAAACATAATGACACGATCCGACGATTATGATGCACCAAACCTGACAGCGGCACCAATATTTGAGAATGAAAGGGGCCAAAAAAATTGACAAAAGGGACATCGGAGGATATTATTTTGGAAAGGAAAAGACATATTCGGTTTCAAGTCACCTTTGTCTACCGTATATTAAGGACGGTCCCTGTTCAGACAACGAGAGCTCCTACAACAATTCGAAGGAGTTCAATCAGTATTGAGAACAATGGCGGTGATGCTTGATAAACCCTCACCATGGCCACTCGATCAAAATTTCAATTCAGAGAGATTGTACGGAAACCAGCTCATGGTATTAAACTCTGGCGCGCGTTTTAAAAGCTGAATCACCCACTGCACTTGATGGCGATGAATGGATCTCGGCCTAAAGCTCGCTTCCATGGGTAGTTTACTAGTCACTCATCAAGGGAAAAGAGGGGAGATTGGAGAAGAACGCAGAGGAAAACATCAGTAAACAAAATGTCCGATGTCCTGCTTTCCTGATGTACTAAGGAATAAATTTCTCCCTTAATAGAGAGGTGGGAAAAATATGACGTAATGAATCCAACATTACGGTATCAACACCGGTCGGTCCTCGCTTGTCTATAGTGTTTATTTGTCTGATGATTTGCATTAGAGAAAGGGGTAACCCCAAGCATGAAAAGAACAAACATCGCCAAAGATGAAGATTAAATAGAGAAAAAAAATGGAGCATTGACGTCGTTTAAAGATTCTGCAATACTATATTAAGGCAAAATGCTGACAGAGAACTGCATCATCAATTGACAAGGCCTCTCTGGTTGAAGACCTCGAACATGGCCGAACCAATTTTCGCGGGAGACTCCACCACTGTAACACCAGCTTCCCTAAGAGTCTTGATTTTGTCTTGAGCCGTGCCCTTCCCTCCAGACACAATAGCTGTAAAGCAAGAAGATAGCCAACAGTTAAAAGGGTCTGATAAGGAGATGGTAAGTACAGAAAAGTTCCATGAATGCTGGGACTCAGTGAACACAGGGTGTTTGACGCACTCGCCCGTAGACCTTTTAGCTGTCACTGTTTCACCTATAATAGAAGCCACTCTTCAAGGCAGAGTGGGATTGGAATTACAGAGCAGAGTCTGAGGAAGAAAACAGTTTGCTTCACCAGCAAGATTGATACAGAATCAGGTATAAAATTATAAATGAAGACTTGGAAGGTCAGGTCTAAAGGATGAATGCTTGGAGGGAAAAAGGATAATCAGGATAGAGTAAGCACTGGACGACATCATGTTGGCTAATCCACACAAAAGGTAGCTAAAGTTCGCAATAGGACTTATCCCCCGTCATGCTCTCCTATGTACAATTCCTGAATACTTAGAAAAAGCCAATTCTGCTTAAAATTTTTTGTTCAACAAAGATAAAACGAGCACCATTAATGTAAGCATGAATGCATTCAGAGCTCAACAAAGAAAGAAAAAGTACCCCCAGCATGACCCATACGACGCCCAGGAGGAGCAGTCAGTCCAGCGATAAATCCTACAACAGGCTTCTCTGTCTTGCTTTCCTGTTTGACATATCACATTAAGTAAAGATGTTGATACAGAGACTAGAAGGATTTAGATGGCAGTATACCACATATAGGAGTAACCTGCAGACTGTGGAAATGGTAAACACTATCCTTCAGATGTCTCAAATCTTAGTTGTACTTCAGAAAAACCCCATATAATATTGCATTCCAGGAAGCAGATTACATAAACAAATGTAGCGAATTCCCACTTTCACACCACGATTTAGAAATAATGCAACCAGACATGGAAAAAATTTTACACCATGAAGTACATTCTTAGCGGTATCCGTTCGTAAAGAAGTACCCAAGTCCTTAAGGCTCCTATCAAACTCAAGAAAGCAACACAAGCAGTAGAAAAAAATTCTGAGCTAATGATTTTTTTCCAGCAGCATTTGACTGTTCTCTATCACGACATACAGAGAGTGCAAATTCGGAATAATGTCCCAGAAAGTAAACTAAGGAGTGAGAAAAGGGGAAACCTATTACTGAATTTAATTTATTTCATAATTATGACATGCTAACTGTTTATCTTGCTTGCTGCTAGCAGCCAATTTGTCATGAGCACATGGGTAAGCAGGTTGGACTTTTGAATGAATACTTTAGGAGCTACAGGGGAAATCAGCTCAGCAATATCCTTTACTGCAAAGAAGTGGAAATTCATGTCTCACGCAAAAGATAAAAAAGCAAGAAATTGATTAAGCAAAGAAGAAGAGGCCAGATTACAGAACTCACATGTGCATAGGGATATACTATGTTTACATGCAAAAACAATAGTACAGCAGTAAAAGCTGTTTCTCAACACGATTTATAATAGAGCCAACATTACTTTTTTAAACTGTAAAATTTTGTAAGAAAACTGCAAATATTATGTGGGAATTGACCTATAATATCTGACCTTAATTAATGCAGCAGCATCCTCTTCTGCAGTGCCACCAATTTCTCCAATCAGAACAATCCCTGAAGCATGCATAACTTGGTGAGTAACTACCTTCAAAGCTATCGCGTTCTTCTTTCTCATCAGTCAACAACTACTATCAGAGTTACAATAGTAAGGCAACTTAAATAGAGTAATCAAATCATTATAAGGTAGATAGATATATGCAAGCAGCGTGTACATGATAAAGTTCAAGAGTTATTTATTTATTTATTTATTGAACTTCTAAAGAACTCTTATGAAATCAACCAATCAACCAGAGGGGAAGACGAGTCCACTGAGAGAAACTTCAAAATTGTATGGATAAAAGACATGCGATCTACCTTCTGTCTGAGGGTCTACAAGAAACTTCCTAATGCAATCAACAAAATTTGTCCCGTTGAATGGGTCGCCACCAATGCCGACACAAGTTGATTGTCCCAGGCCAACAGCAGTTGTCTGGAAAACCTGAAAAGAGTTATAAACAGAATCATTTTTGGGCCAATCTGTCTTGACATGAAGATGTACAGAGAGACTAATGAAATCAAACGCGTTTACATAAACATGTGAAACTCAACCTACAGCAGAGTTTTCAGAAGCTAGTGGCCTGGGGTGATCATAGATCTCAGGATTCACCATTGCACACAAAAATCCATGATGGACAACCCCCATTCAACTAATTCTAAACCAAATCCTCTCTTATATGTGTACATGGTTCAGGCCAGCCATCAGGGCAATGACTGTGGATTTGTTTATTTCTTCACCAACAGCCGATCGAAGCACTGAAAGGACCAATAGTTGCAAAAGCCTAGAATGTGAGGATCAACCTAAGGGCCAGAGATTCTTACATATTTTGAAGGTCGAATTTCAATGCAGTCCAGAAATAATTTAAAGAGATTTAAAGGGTTTATCTATCCAGCTTCTTTCTGATGGTGAACAGCATTACTCCTCTTTTAATGTGCTTATTTTCTAAGTAGAATTCAGTAGCATACTTGCATTTTTTAATTTGAAGACTCTCGTCCTCTTTCTTGAAGAACTAATTTTTATGGGATTAAATAACATAATTGTTTCTATTCTCAAATGTTATCTAGTTTTATTAGTTACTTGCAAAAATAAAATATATCTTTTGTTTGTGATCCTAAAAAGGTTCAATATCTTGCAAGCCTAAGTTTGTCACGCATCTCCAAGTAAATAAAACTTCATTTTCTCCACACATTTTATGTTATCCCACAAGAAATGCTTAGATCCTTAGACTGGCTAATGGAAGCAGGCCACTTAGAGTATGAGGGTTACTATGCGTTTTGGTTCTCTTTATATAAGTTTGGGTTTTCTCTCTTTTTCTCTTGATCAGTTGTTGAGTGAGTTCTGTCCGATTCAGTGACAAATTCTCAACTACCACATTTACCACTCCAAACTCACATAGCCTAGGGAATTTCGTAAAGTTAAATGTGCATGGAATACAGGCATCCGTAAAACTCAAGACAACCCACTAAAACTAATGCAATGCAGAGCAAATGCTCACTGCCACTTGACTTGCTGAACCAGGGAAGGCTAGCAGACAAGAGTTTTTTTCTTTTTTGTACCCTCAGAATATTAATAAACTAGGTTAAGGACTGTAAACATCAAGTCCTACAAGACCCGCTATTGGGACTTCAACACCAAATCAATTCTAAGTGTTTCAGCTGAGATACTTCGCTAAAAGTGGCTAAGTATCTTTTTCTGATACTAAATATAGAATTCAGGAAAAAATTTTATGTCAGCAATACCATAAATGTACTAAGGATGATAGTAGAGGTCCCACAAAAATATAATGAGTTGCCATGCCAACAAACAACATGCATAGAAAATCTCCGGATCAAAAGAGCCAAAGGGTAGAAAATCTCCAGATCAGAAGAGCCAAAGGGAACAAAGCCACAAGAAGAATATCTTTACGGCAAGAGGATCCAATAAACAAAGAACATGACTTTTAATCCTTCCACTAAAAATGCTCTAGTTATGCACATTTAATGTGAGTGTTCTTGCATGCACGTGTTCCTATGTAGCAATTATGTGTGCCTTGGGGCCAAGGAGAAAGATTTACACTCGTGAACTCAAAAAGAAATGGCATAAAATCGCCTCGTCATATCATACCAAAAGCATCTATTCTTACTTTGGAATGCATCAACTTATGAAAAGAAAAACTGTTAATGGTAAAGAAAAAGAGACTTACTGCTTCGTAAGTCAAGGTACCGGATCGAGAAACTATTCCTATACGACCAGGCTTGTGAATGTATCCAGGCATGATCCCAATTTTACATTCGCCAGGCTTGATGATACCAGGGCAATTTGGCCCGATCAACCGAGTTTTCGATTGGCTGTTGAGAGCAGCCTTGACTCGCACCTGAAATTGGCAACCATTAGCTTTAACAATTATGCAAAGCAAAGGGTGCAAACGTTTAATTCCAACACTTTTGATATATATTTGCAAGAGTAAATACTTTATTGTAAGAACAAAACAGTAATCATTTCAATGTTGAGAAAATCTTTCTTCAATCAAATTATTATCCCGCAGTTTTTTCCTTTGGAGAGAATTACTTACTAGATGAGCAGGAAGAGTCAGCCATTCCCCACATATTATCACTTAATATGTAGAATATTACCAAGACAATTTAAACTGCCAATACAACTCTCAGGAATAATTGCCTAATGGCTGCATAAGAGCAGCGTCATGTAAGGTAAACTTTAACTTACCATATCATGTTGTGGAATCCCTTCTGTAATACACACAACAAGATCCAATTCAGCTTCCATTGCTTCCATAATAGCGGCGGCGGCAAATGGTGGAGGAACATAAACTACAGAAGCATTAGCCTTGGTTTCAGCCTTTGCTTCAGCAACTGAATTGAATACAGGAAGTCCCAAGTGTTCTGTTCCACCCTTCTTCGGTGTCACACCCCCCACCTGTACACAATTTTATCCCATGAAAATTAAAAAGCAGCTAGAGTCACAGGCAAGGAGAAAGCCGCATCACCCCATCTGCTACTAAAGTGTAATGAACTGAAAAATAGAAACTTCTCCCACAATAGTCAAGGTAAGGCAGAGAAAAGATTTAAGGAGCATTTGAACATGAACAGCTTGGTAAGACAAATGAATGACCAGGCGTGTAAATCAATATCCAACAGCATCTTCTCGTGACTATTCTGTGTAACCATGAACGTCCATCGAATATCCAGCAATGATTCTGCTTCTGCCCGCATATCGGGTTTATTCATTACTGGATAACAAGAATCGCCACATATAACATAGCTCAAGTAGGCTCGGCAGCTTATGTTTACAATTCCCACCATTCAAACGTACAATCGAATCCACTATCACGCGTATGACCGAATGCATAAATTACCATAACAGAATGATAGCATTTGAAATGGGCATCCAACAACGCCCCAAACTAAAACAAATCGGAACGTGGGCGGGGGGAACACCCAATAAGATGCAACTGCAAGAAGTTCCTAAGATATCCCAGAAAGACGCAACTCACGAACCTTAGCAGACACATGTGGAGACACCCCCCCCCCCCCCCCACCACCATCGCAATTTACAAGCCGCGTGTCGTATTTCCAACTCTTTGAAGGCGTGATCTATAAAAACAAGCACCAAACAACAGCGCCGAATCACCCCGCGGCCCAGAAGGACAACGGCAACCTAAATCCAGATCGTCAACAAATCTCCCCATGCCTATCAATCGAGACCTCATTCACCAGGACCAACTAAGCGCACTCATCGCTACAAGATCAAGCTTCGTGCGCCAAAAAGACCAAACCAAACCCATCTCCTTAACGGGGAAAAGAAGAGAAAAAGAAAAAGAAAAACGAGGCTGATCATTCTCCTAGCACGACAAGATCAGAAGCAATACGAAATAAGGCGCATGCGAGCGTGCCCATTCGTGTCTGCGTAAGATCGAGAGAGAGAGAGAGAGAGAGGGGGGGCCACCATTTTCGTGCCATACTCGATGGCCTGTTCGGTGTGGAAGGTGCCGTTCTTCCCGGTGATGCCCTGGCATATCACGCGGGTGTTCTTGTCCACGAAGACCGCCGCGGCCGCCGCCGCATAGCCCCGAGCCAGGCCGAGGAGAGAGGATGGCCTCTCCGACGCGATCGTGCCAATCATCTTCGCGGCGGCTTGCCGAGCCATCGCCTCTCTCTCTCTCTCTCTCTCTCTCTCTCTCTCCCAACAAAATGGAATTGAAGCGAGGACTAAAAGGAGGGAGACTTTTTCTTTTTTTAGACGGGCCCGAATCGTAGAGCATGCATTTTGGGCCTTAATTGAGTAGGCCCGTTTAGTCCACCGGATCCTAGAGGTGATCATTGAGCTGGCCCGGTTCGGGTAATCCAAACCCGCCCGTCATAAATATATTTTATCGTACAAGTTGCCGGGGCTCCAAGCGCGCCCGACCGGACCGAAACCGGGTTCTCTCACTAAGTGCCGCCGTCCAAACCCGCCCACAAACTGTTCCAGTCACCGTGGCAATCTTTTGATTCCGGCACCATCTCGATCTTCTCCATTTTGATTCCGAACTTTGACAATGTTTGGTTACGATAATCGTGCCGTATGAGACCGTAACAGAAAATATGAGAAATAGCACGAACCGAGCAGGGAATGTTTTGTCGGTGGAGTCTATAAGCTGAAGATCAAGTTCACCTTTAAGTGGGCGTACATTTTGCGTGCAACCGCGCAAACATTCTTATCATTTTGTTACGACGAGATACGAATTTCAAATAAAGATTGAATTGCGACTAGCAAAATACCATTATTAAGAAAAATAAATAAAGCAAGACAATCTCTGTGCACAATTATACTCGGCACGCTTTCGCATATATACACACGAAAATGCATTTTCTGACCTCATCTTGATTATTGAATTATTGCTAATTCAGTAGGAGTTGACAAGAGCGTGTGAAATGGGCAAGATGAGTGTAAATATGCATTAATCATGATTGATTTGTTTGCTTTGAAAGAAAATGATCTATTTTAGAGACCGTATTTCACAAATGAATTTCTGCCATGTTAGTTACTTATGGGAATAAAATAAATGGTCCTTAAACTTTGACTCGATGTGCAAAATGATCCTTGAACTTTAAAATTTTTCAATATAATCTCTCAACTTTAGCTCAATGTGCAATGCCGCCCTGAACTTTTAATTTGTTCAATGTGATCTCTGAACTGTTCGTACATATTTAATTTAGTCCTCGAACTGTATGAAAATGTTTAATGTTGTCATTTCATTAATTCAAGTTCAAGGACTATATAGAACATTTTCAAACAGTCCAACATAGATCAAAAGTCCCAAGACCATATTAAACAAATTAAAAATTCAAAACCAACATTACACATGGGCTAAAGTTCAATAGCCACATCGAATAAATTTAAAGTTTATGAATCATATTGCATATTGAAACAAAGTTTAGGGATCATTTGTGTGATTTAGCCACTCATATTACAATGAAGATTTTACGGGAATAGTCCTAAATCTTTTATATTAGAGCCAATTTAGTCATAAACTTTTTTTGTGCTAATTCAGTCCTAGACCTTTTATCTTTGTGCCAATTCGGTCCTTCCGACTAATTTTGGCCAAATTTTGCTTACATGAACGCCGGCTAGCCTACGTGGCACCGTTGGCGATGACGTGGACAACTCTTGATAATAATTTAATTTTTTTTAATTTTTTCTTTTTCATTTTTTTCTTTCCCTTTCTTCTTTGTCTAGCCAATCTGGCGACCGGCTGGAGGCCAAGGATGGCGAGCCCCGCCGGCCAATGGTGAGGCTCGCCCTGCCGGTCACTGCCAAGGCTCGCCCTCGCCAGAGGCTGGGCGAGGCACGACCTCGCCAGATCTAGCAAGGTCGGGCCTCACCCATGGTCAGCGAGGCTCGAGCCCTCGCCGGATGGCCGCGAGGACAGCCTTGAGTTGGGCTGGGCGAGGCGTGACCTCGCCGAATCTGGCGAGGTCAAACCTCCCCCGTGGCCAGCAAGGGCGAGCCTCCCCCAGCCCAAGGCGAGGCTAGAGCCCTCGCTGAATGGTCGTGAGGGCAGCCTCAAGCTAGGCTGGGCGAGGCACGACCTTTGCCTCACTGGATCTAGCGAGGTCAGGTCTCCCCCATAGTCGGCGAGGCTCAACCCTCGCTAGATCAAGCGAGGGCGAGCCTCACCCAGCCCAGCAAGGCCGCCCTTGCAACCATCCGGCGAGGGTTGAGCCTCGCCGCCCTCGCCAGTGGTCGGCCAAGCAAGGTTCGCCAAAGGCCAGCACGGTAGCCTCCAGCCGATCGTCGGACCGACGACTGGCTGGAGGAAGAAGAAAGGGAATGTAAAAATAAAAAGAAAGAAAAGAAAAAAATAAAAAAGAATTCAAAATTTATTAAAATATTATTAAAAGTTATCCACGTCATCGCCGGCGGTGCAACATAAGCCGATTGGCGTCCACGTCAGCAAAATCCAGTCAAAATTAGCCGAAAGAACTGAATTGACACAAAGACAAAAGGTTTAGGACTAAATTGACACCAAAAAAAGGTTTGAGACTAAATTGGCACAAATGCAAAATATTTAGGACTTTTTTGACACTTTTCCCAAGATTTTACACAACTTGAAAGACACAATATACGAGGGTGACCCAGTCTCTTCCAATCAAGTCTAACCGAAAACAATTGAAATTATACAAGCCTAGTATTACCGAAACATACGTTCATGCTGCCATTGTCTGCTGTGCGGCTTGCCCGCCTTGATTTCATATTGACAACAATATATTGCCATCTCTAATTCTCAAATCACTAATTACAAAGTTGTGAGCATGATCATGCCACAAATCCAGGTCCTGAAAACTTTTGACAAAAAATCGATTTCTATACTGCCGTCTATATCATGTATTTCGACTGCACTCTGTACATCAACAGGCGATATTTACTGCACAGCAATTGGTACATAAAGAATTGTACAAAGCTAGAACCGCAGGATGCCCCCGTCTAATATTTACATGCTAACCTAGATGCTACCAACATTTAATATGCGCTCAGATATAACGACTTCACTCACATGAAAATTCCACCTATTAACAGTTCTATAGATGCCGTACCCTTTTATGCAGCAATGAGTATGTGAGGATGCCCATACGTTGAGCCTCGGATCTTATTATCACGGCCGAAATATTCTCATGGTTTTCATCACCTGAAGACGACAGAATGGACACCTCGAAACAGCAGACGAGCATCTACGGCACAGGACATGGCCACAGGGAACAATGGCAACATCCACTTCAGCACTCAGACAAACCCGACAAACCCACGCCGCCTTGGCCATGTCGGCTTCTTTAGAAGCCACATCAGCCTTCTCCTGCAGAAATAATACTAAAAGTAGTCAATATCATGTCGGTTTTCAGTAAAAAAGATATTCCCATACATAGAGTAAAACACCTGGGATAAATCATGCAGTCAATGGAACTTTACAATGGAGAGCATAAACTTGCTTTCTTTATCACAGATACATAGGTCGCTATTGTGGAAATGACAATTATGATCTGCAGTTAATAATCTAGTTTTATTTAATGGTACCATGGGTGGACCCAAAGATACGTAAGATTGTGTATCTTCATTATCATATGGAAACAGTAATGTTGAACAGGCACACAAGGAATTCAAAATAAAAATTTCATGACAATTCAAGAGGGCCCCTAGGTGACTTTCACGTCTGCATCATAGAGCTGCTATTGAGGAAGAGATGCTTGCTTTTGCAACAAAACAATGCTTAAGAACTGGTGCACCTCCCTGCCAATATGTTTGTTGCTGTTTGTGAGTGAGTTTGTACAGTGACGTAACCTTGATGCTTCAGTTGATAGCTTTTTTTTTTTTTGGTCGAACTTCAGTTAATAGGTTGAAAGCTCATTTGGTAGCCAAAGGATACTCTTCAAGCCCACGGTGTAATATAGACTATCTTGTTGTTCAAAGCATAGTTCTACCACACCAGGGTCATATACCTACGCTAATTAGAGAATGGTGCAGAACAAACATGCAACTCAAACCTGTTCAAGTAGAAGTGCTGCTTGAGATTCCTTGAGTTGATCCTGCAGGGATATGGTACTTTGCAGGAGAGACTGCTTCTCCACATCCATATGAATTCCTGCAGCAGAAAGCAACTCCTGAACTGCTTGAACCAGCTCTCCAGCAGAAACTCGGCCGTATTGAAGTTCATGACAAGACTGCATGCACCAACAATAGAAGCATTATTAGCAACAGTCAAGAAAATCAAGCCTGCAAAAAATATCCTTTTCAAGGACAATGCCTCTCAAAGTACATGGAAACAACAGGTAGCATTTATGAAGATGGAATAGCATTTCCAGCAATAAAATAACCAATGAAGGACCCTTGGCTTAGGTACAGCAGGATACTGCTTTTCATAAAACCTTGGAAGTAACCCATCCTATTAAAAACAAACAAAAGATACCCGAGTCCAGATGGCACAGATTAGGAACGGCATAGACCAAGTATGCTTGCCCTGCTATATTGCTTATTCCTTAGTCCATTCTAATAATTGTTTTCTAGAGTTTTCCAACTTTCCCAAGAATAACTAAACTATAATTCTTCTCTGTGCAAATGGCACAAAGTTCAATGTAAAAAAATACAGTGTACAATTTCAAACTTTAATCAGCTAATTTTACGCCTCTACAGAGTCCCCAGTTGTCACTGTTAGAATAATTAAATATTAAATCACGCCTTCATCTAAAAACTTAAGCTTTTAGAACAGTTGGTAATAGTCCCACAAAATCTCACATTATATCAAAACTAGAGATCCTGCCTCAATTGCCTCTTCAATTAAATATGTCCACGCTTAGTACTAGGCAAAAAAGACCATACTAAGTGTGAGGGGAAGTGTTAAAATATTAAACCACGCCTTCATCTAACAGCTTAAGCTTTTAGAACAGTTGGTAATAGTCCTACAAAATCTCACAGTCACAAAATAGGATCAGCAGAGTTTTCTGCACTTAAGAATTTATAGTATCGACCAAGTACCACATGAGAACTAAGCCAACCTGTGAGGATCTCGTTCTTTCTGTTCTAGAATTTTCTGAAATCCCTATATGAGTCCTTCTACCAATAACTGCGGGGACATCATCCTGTAAGCTTGCTGATGAACCCGCAATTCCCATAGAGATATTTTTGAAAGAGAAGACTTGCGAAGACAAAAGCAGTTCTGTCACTCCAGCCATCATTTCCACCTTCAATCTGTACAGTGCCTGCCCTGCCGACGGACTTACATCTTCTGGAACTCTACCATATCGCAACTTCTCTCCATTCTGCAACCTCCAAGCCACTATTTCTCCTCTATAGAAGGGTCTCAACGGGTGAAACTGCACTTGTATGGCATCTTGAGGCTGTATTTCGTTTCCTAGCAAACTATTGCTCCAGTGTCTTTGCTCAAGTTCTCTCTTGTCGGAACATAGTTTCATAACATCGATAACAATAGATTCAGAACCTTCGGGACTGAAAAACAAAGACGCAATCGGCAAAGGAATAGGCGACCCTAAAACCTGGCTCACAACAATTGCAATGACATCAAGTACAGAAATACATGCTGGAGGCTCAGCGATTATAATACAGGCCTTTCCCTGGTCAACAAAGTAGAGACTTCGATGGGGAGATCCACCCTCCCACCCAGGAAAGTAGGATTCCTTGTCTGCACGTGTAATTTCAATACGACCTGGGAGAAGAACAAACTGAGTATTGAGGCTCTTTACAAACTGCAATTTTTCTGCCACGGTGTCTAAGGTTTTCTGTATGAGTTCCAAATTCAGATGACTTAGCGCAGGTAGATATCTGGACATGCTTTTTACAACAGTACATATAGCACTGTGAAGAGATGGGCTGGACAATCTATCTCTGATGGCTGCTAGTGGAACTGATCCGATGCAGTCCAAAGTTTGCAACTGCTTCCTGTGACAGAGTTCCTGCAAAAATATGCCATTTCCACCAAAGAAACAACCCAAAAATCACTTCAATTTCTTGCTAAAAGAAATTGACTAGCATAAAAGGAATTAATATGAGATTATTATACCTCAATAACAACATCAGACAGTTTTCGGATGCCAAGGGCTTCACATATCTTGTCAGGAATATGAGGATGAACAAATCTTAACCTTGAAGTATCAATATATTTGACGAATTGGGAGCCATGAGAATCAATGTATACACATGACTGTGCGTGCACAAGTCTGCAGCCATCGTCAGGGACTACAGCTTCTGATTTCAACGCAATGCCATCAGTGACGTTCGCATCAACAATCCCATCAGAGAAGAAATACAAAATTTCCATTACAGCACGAAGTTCATTTGGATTTAGACGCTGATATCCACAAGTTTTCTGGAGATCTGAGAGAAGACTCTTTGCTGATGTAACTGAGAGCATGTCTTGAAGTCCCAAATCTTTAAGAAGCTTAATGTAAGGAAGATATATAGAAGGAAGTTCAAAAGCAAATGGGGACAAGTTAATCGTGAGACGCACAAACAAAGAATCAGCTGTCACCAAGCGTGTACCATTGGCAGCAGGCAAAAATGCCACCTTCTGCAATTCCATCATATCTGCAAATACGAAAGTAAAATCAGGAAAGCAAAAACGTAAAGACAACTTGCATGTATCAACAGTGAATTCTATAGGCACAGAGACTAAGATAATTGAACGCACACAATTTGCATCTGTGACATTTGTGGGGCAATCAATGGATATATGGTCAATGCAATCAATGGATATACTCGAACATGAGTATTAATTCCAGATGGCAACTTGCTTTCCTGTGTCTAAGACATTTGTGGGGCCACAACCAACTAATCTTAAAGTTTAAACTGTTGAGTAAGGTAGGGTTTAATATTTACATGTAGGACTCTCCTTCATGCATTGGCTGGGATTAGCCTAAGAGTAAATTGTGGAAAATAACAATGGGGGAAATAAATTTAAACGCTCAGAAAGATGTGAACTCTGTAACTCCTATTACAATACCGTGTGAAATTTTGTAAAACCACAACTAACTAACCAAAACACTTAAGCTGCTAGATAATGCACCTCTTTTTTTGGTCTTGATAATTCGCGATTTAGTAACTACATTTTGTAACATATGGCATATAGTTATTATGACCACTTACATGACAAAATATATCACGTAGGTGCGGCTGATGTGGTGCTGACAGCCCTATCATATTAGGAAATACAAAGGTCTTTCCTTTGAAAGGAGATTTGGGAAGAAAAATTGTTACAGTTGACCAACCCATACCTTAGTACCAGTTCTAGTCTCCTTAACATTAAAACGTACAAAGAATTTGTGAATTATCGCATGCTTTCATAGAAAAATAATGTAGAAGGATGAAAAGGAAGATGAAGGCTAATGCTAACATGAAAATAAGGTCTAATTCTATTCAGATCAGCAAAAAAACCAGTTAATCCCCTCAAAACTGGGCTGTTGAAGAACCAAACTAGAGCTTCTTTGCAAGAGCGCACATTGACAAGACCACATCTAGAGTGAATTGAAGCAAGCGAGTTAAAGCCCTAAAGCTTTAAAACCTCTATTTATTTGATGTAAATATATAAGAGCACAAATAAATCCCCATGAGTTTCTCTACACTAAATAAACCAACTCTTATGAAATAACAAACAACATAGAGAGAAATATACTAGACCACACTCAACAGTAGACAAGTCATCTTTCCGGTGAAAAATTCCTAGAAGAATGGCCAAAGTGCATCAATAGCAATTAAAGGAAGATTCAGTGCATGGAGTTAATGGAAATTAAAGTTGAGTGACCTAAATCCAAGTGATCAAAGTACATTGACCATCTGTGAATAGCACCCTTCAATTTTCAAAGCATTGACTGTGATGCACATAGTTATTTTTTGTCATAACAAAAGATTCCCTTTTTATGTCAAAAGTGCCTGTGTCAATATTTGTGATTTTACCAACAGACCATTCCTTAATATCTTGTTCATTTGCAATGAAATATCTTCTTTATATGCACGTTTTTGGGTGGGCTTACCGAGGCCCTTTCAACATTATTCAATTACATAATACGTTTAGTATCACTCTGTTCTCATACAACTCAAAAATTTTGTCAGCTTGGATAATAGTTTAATATCTTTAATATGTCTCTTTCTACGGAGGGAAGCAGGCCGATTTAATTGGGCTAAACTTATAATGAGTTTTAAATTTTAGGTTGTGGAGTGGGTTTGGAGTGAAATTTAATAAAACCATGCCAGGTCTGGCAGGGTTTGGGATTTGTTTACAAGTACACCAGAACCATAACTCACCTAAAATATTAGCAAAATGTCCATTTTGGGGGAAAGACACAAAATTATCAGGTAAATTTTATAAAACCTTAAACCCATTTTATTTTTCAACAATATTTCAAACTCTAGACATATTTTGATTGTCTAGATGTGTTAAACGGGTCGTCTGTGACTTGTTTAATAAATGTGTTGTGTTTGGGTTGTGACACAATTAATAAACATGTCGTGCTCGGAATGGACATACATTGGACATGACACTAAAATGACTTTATCATTGTCACATCGCTGTTTCACTGAGCTTTATATTCATATGGTGTCCCTCCACCAGATGGCTTTAGCTCTTAGATTATATTTTCTGACATGATATACCACATCGTTCATGCTCTAGGTATATCTCACCTGTGTGGCTCTCCATTCTTCAGTTCCAAGGGCATTATTCCATACAGAATTAGTCCGATTCACGCGTAAGAGGAGGTATAAAAGTATTATCCTACATCACTAATAGACAGAGTTTCATTGGTCTAGCATATAAGTATTCTTCCTACAACTAACGGCTTAGATTTCGGGTTGAATTTTCTAACATCCAAATTGAATCAATTGCAAGTCAATCAAATTTCAATAGATCTACTGAATAAAATTAAAGTTTAGTGACCCAAATGCAAATGACCCAAAGTACAATGACCACCGGAAAATGTTATCCATGTTTGAAAGTTTCCTCCACACCTCAGAATGCACCTTTATTATAGAAGAAAGGTTCTGTACTAATTATGATACGAGAGTAATGTCAACAAGGAACCACCAATGTGAATACAATGCCCAATTAATTGAATCTCGATCTCAAACTTTGTTGGATTGGGAACATGGAGACGTAAGTCAGCTCTAAGAAATTGATAAAGAAGTTAGAAAGTTCAGATGGATCCACAATTTCCACTATGGTAGTAAGACCACACAGAAGAATTAAAGCCTGCATGATTGAGTCATCTCACATCCATGCTAAAAAAGTCTGCACTTTTACCGGTGATGAATAATTTCGCACGAAAAAATTTGAAGCCTGAATAGAAGAGGAAAATACCTGAAGAAGAAAGGGAATCCCACACCTTATCCAGGTATTTTAGAATCGCTAGGGTCGCATCATCAACTGTCATCATGCCAGATGCTATTGGCCAGTGAGCAAGGGTGTCTTCACCTCCATTTCTTCCAATAACCTAGACAAGATTTTCAGTTTAATCATTAGTTGAGTGAACAACAAAAGTTAAACCAATTCAAACAAATTAATTGTACCTGCAAATGTTTCAGAACTCTCGAGAAATCTGGAGGGCTTTTTAGGTAAAGTGATCCCCAAGAGTATTCAGGCGGAACAAAACTTTGTCTGGTCAAAATGGGAGAGCAACTCCAAGCCAAAGGCCAATCTTTCAACAGAATAGCATCACTATATGACGTAAGCACTCTTTTGCCACCTTTCCTGCCAGCAACACTTGGAAAACCCAGCTCGGCAGGAATACAAGCAATCTTGCCGAGATTATTGCAAAAGTTGTTACCGTATAGGACAGCAAAGTTGGCAAAAATAGAATCAACAACAGATCCAGCCAGTGCATATATTTCTGTAGGAACTCCATTATGAGAGCTCACCAAGTCTGTCCCAATATCATCTGAATCCCCTACGCCTTTCATCCATTCAGCTGCTAAATACTCGACTCTTTTCGCACATTCAAGTGTTATGTCTGCTTCTGTCGCACTTCGTAAACCTATTTTCCGTAAGATGCGAAGCCAACCATCTGTAGAAAACCTTTCTCCAGGAAATTTTCTCCTCTCACCGGAGAACACAGATGCCAATAATGCATCACTTGGATCAAACAAATCCTTAGCCATAAAAAGATCTGGGGAGAACTCATCAGCGCTTCTGATAAATTTAGTCTCTTTCAAAGACTCAATTACACTAGATTCCACCTGGAGATCTTGCCAATTCATGTATATATAGATAAGTATATCCTCCTGCTCATCCTGAGGTTTCTTGTCGTACCCAGGTAAGGCAAACCTTACCAAAATCTGTTGATCATGCAACTCAGAAATACCAAGTGCTCGAAGTAATTGACCTTCAGTGGATTCTGTATCGTAAGCAAGGCAATGCTCATGAGAGGGCTTAAGAAATGAATTAGAAGATACAATACAATGGTTTTCATTGCACAATCCCGAATATGCTCCAGCAACTGTTTTGTAAATAGGCAGCAAACGTAGTGCTTCAAGTTCTTCTGTATCATAGATGGAGCGATTAGACAAGAAATCGTTAGCAAAAAGGCTAAAGAGTTCATCTCTGTCTGAAGTCGAAAAGGACGCAAGTTCAGGAAAATAGCTAGCCCTTCTAGCTGCAACTAACTTGGACGCGATGACTTTCCCAAGTGAATGACCTGGTGGAGGGAGACAGTTGCAAGAAGCAGCACACTCAATAAAAGCTGTGTCAAATGTAGGTATTTTGCACTGGTTCAACAGGGACAACAACCACGGATATTTACATTTTGCAATTTTGAATGCGTTAATGTAGGGAAGAGTCGAAATAGATTCGGAAGGGCTGTTTAGTACAACTTCCGTTTTATTATCTTCAGAATCAACAGTTTCCAAGGAAGATGGATCTGTCAGGGGCGGAGGAATAAAGATGAGATGACTTTCCCTTACACGGCATAAAATTGACCTTCCAAGAAAAGCCGGTATTAGGGGCCAATCGGAAAAGAGAGAAAGGTCTGACAATGAGCCATTGAAGTTCCTCCAGAAAAGTTTTATCCATTCAGGGGAAGGACCTTCCTCACTACCAGAACCAGGTGTATTTTTCCACGAAAACCAGGGAGCCAAGTTCGTCACCATAACACGAGCCACCCAATTCTCATGGAAAAGTAACTTCATATGCCTAGAAAGTAGTGGAAGAGAGAAACTCTGCAATTTTAACAAATATTGAAGAGTGGAATTTGAAAAGATTTCAATCAAGATAGATCGATCCATTACTTTTGGATGGATAAATTTTGCAGCCAAAGGAACCATCAGTTCCTGTTGTTCCCTGCTTCCAAGCCACAATTCAGTGATCCCCAGCCTAGTAAGATGTTCTGCTGCTGTTGGACAAGGTAAGCCTTGAAGTTCTGCAGCAACTAAAAGCAGTTTACGGTCTATGATTCCATTGTTGCTGCTAGAAATAGCCAAATTGCTGTTTCTCGGAATTGAGGGCCCTCCGGCTCTACCAATATCTTCAACAACTCCTCTACCAAAATCAAATAAAGCTTTCCCCAAACTTGTCACCATTTCAAGCGCATCTCCAGAACTACTGGCACCATGAGTAGATTCATTTGGACATCGGAAATTAGAAATCGACAAAGATGCAGCACCAGTGCCTGTAGAAGTAGATGTGCTAGAAATCGAATGGTTATTTCTCCCTCCCACTGATGTACCGTCTTCATTAGAATTAGTCAAATCTGTGAAATGGATATCTGATAAGCAGTACTCCATAACATCCACATAGGTGTCAATAGACTGAAGAACAGGAGATGATGAACGAACTCTTAACAGGTCACGCACCATCTTTGGTTTAATTTCTTGAACTGTAACACCAACGGACTGAATCTCAGCCACCAATTCCCATGATACAGAGAAAACTGGATATTGCTCCTTGACAAAGTCACAAACTGTGGCGGGAAGCAAGTTACCAACCACTGCACTCCCAGGCTGTGAAAGAAACATTCCCTCACTAGCTTTTACCAGATTACCCGAGTATAACTGCCACACAGGGAGGTCAACTGTACGAGCATAGAAGGGCCTTATCAATTGCTGCACTATGCATTCCCAATCAGCTCTGGGTCCATTAATTGCCACCAGACCACTTTCACTGGTATGTTGATCAGTCAGAGCAGACTTTGGCCAAAAAGAATATATCTGATCTCCATAGGCCTTCACAGACAAACTAAGTGCATGGGCTAAACCAGGTTCTATAACCGAACTTGAAGGTTCTCTCCTCAACTTTTGCAATTCCATCACCATTTCAGCATATGAATCAAGGACACATGACATCAATTCTCTATTCCAAGTCTCAATTAACTGATCTCCAGCATCAAGCACTGCATCAACCAACTCCTTCTTATCTTGGTACTTGAAGAGATAACGACCTTTGTTGTGGCAGACGAGGAAACAACCAAGTACTGTGACTGGTAAGTGTATGTCACTAGACAAAGGAAGAGGAGACAGAACGGAGCTGCCTGGACTAGTAACAGGATGACCATCACGGGATACATGCGCAGCAACTCCAGCAACAGGTGTAAGATTGTATGCCATATACTTCCTGCATTTTATCATTCATGTAAAAAGAATCCATTATGGCAAAAATATTGCAAAATGCACAGAGATGTGAATAGGAAGAGGAAAAATAGAAAAGCAGACAGGACAAAGAAAAGCTACAGTTGGAAAAGACTCCTACATAAAGATATATGGCATTCATTAACTAACTCACAGAACAAAACCATGAAGTAGAGTGTGCCCATTCGTTTGAATAAACAGCTCAAGCATGCCAAATAAGTAGCAGTGTAAACCACCGGAAACACTTTTTCTACATCTTGGCCAAGATTATATTATCCAGAATACCATCCAGGAACTACTGAGACGCAAACTAGAATATTGCGCAGAGTAAGGAGAGGAAAAACAATCAGGAATGCAGAGCACCAACACTATAAAAAAATTTTGTCTTCAAAGTTCAACCGCACATCCAAGGTTGGTAATTCACATGCCACAGACACAATGATATCAAGGATTAGTTACTGGCGATGCAAAATTGGTTGTTGACATCAGCCACTGTGCACTGCCACTACTGGCCAACTGTTGCCACAATCAGCCAGCACTTTTGGCAGTCAAATAATCCAATGCCTGACCAATCAGCCAATCACCATCCTAAGACTCAGAGATACTACTACACATGCTCCACTTCACACACCAAATATGCCATTTCTTAAGCTTCTTTTAATAAAAACATTGGCGATCAAAGCTTTTTTCAAACTGGCAGTTTTTTGTGTCAAATAGATGGATGATGAAATTCAACAACCACCACTTCCATACTCTGCCCCTTGTTATCTCCACTTGCATATGTAAGAACTGACTTTAGGGGGTTAATTTTTGTTCAATGACATAAAATAACACAAAAAATAAGCAGAGTGTAGGATCAATGTGCTTCTTGGGAAACCAATATCCAAGAACTGAGAGAGAGAGAGAGAGGTACATCCCCAATTCAAACTGTAAATCAAAAGAAGTTGCGAATATAGTGAAGCTTAAAGAATACCTATCAAGAGCCATATTTCTAGTCTGGCCAGAACCAAGGCTGAGCACAACAAGCCATCTGTCAACAACTCTAGTAGCTCCTTTACGGACAATCACATCTATACTTTGAACTTTTGTACTTGTGTTTGAGCTGCCAAATAACCTTGATATCTGAAATTTTCTCCACTTCTTCTCTGAAAAGGGGTTTCTAGTGACAGCAAATGATGAATCAACAGAAACTGAGTACTGCTCTGATGGCTTTGCACTTCCTTCCTCCCACGTTGAGATTGTTACCTATTTAAATGCACACATCAAGTTAAACATTGGAAGATCATATTACATTGAAGGTTGTTAATAAGCATCACTGGTGTAGAATCAATTAATACATGATTGCTATCACTCTGCAAATTACTGTTAACAGAGGTCTGGGTTTCTGTTTTCACTAATTTAGGTCTGAGACACGAGGACTTCACTAGAAGTGGTGCCCAAGATAGAATACCATCATGTGGGTACATCCACAAAAATAGAATATGTGTGTCTCCTAAAAATACCTAATGCCTCCTTTCAGTAAGTTCCTTTGCAAAGATCTTTTCCCCCTAATAGACTTGTCAATTGCAGGTCTCCATTAGCTAGCCCATTGATTTTTTTGGGTGTGTATATATTGTCTTTGAGGTTTAGATTAAGATCATTCAACTAGACCTGACAGCTATTTTAACTACAACTTGAGGCGCATGACTGCACAACTATGCGTGAAGATGACCATCTTCTATTTTAATAGCATTCACCCTGGTGTCTGCTTGCTTTCTCCACATGATGTTGCTAGATATGTAACATGTTCCAGGAAGAACCTCCAAAATGCTAATCTTATTCATGAAGCCATCATAAAAGCACCTCAACTCCAAAAGAAGCTTGAAGTCTAATTAGCTGTCTAAGATACATGATCGACGACGACAATAAAGACAACACCAATTAAAGCCCTCCATGGAAAGTGGTCAGCTATTTTAATATTTTGCACCAGCACTCAACTGTGTATCAAGTCTTCTGAAAGATCTAAGTGCTTGATCTATTTTTTTTACTATATCTGTCCTTTTCAGTCTTCCCGCCCCATATTTAAGTCTCCTTCCTAAAAGCACATCTTTTCCTTAGACATCCAAAGGTAGTCATTCCACAGTTGAAAACCACCTTACAAGAGCTTCTCTTGATCTTAACAAAAATTGAGCTACTGTAAGTCCAACAAAGCATTCTAGTCTCTATACGTACATGTGCATGTTTGTGTTTCACTGTCTAGCACATCGTGCCATAAGCAGTGCAACATTAAAAGCCATCGGGAAAACTACTTTTCTGTATGTCTTAATAGAGCTTAGCACTCCTAGGCTAAATATTTCACAAGCTATTGCTACCTTTCATGCACCAAATTCCATAACTGAAGTTCTTGAGAAGTTAAACCAACCAGGGACAAAGAAATTGGAAATATACATAATTAAATTTTCTTGAGTTATCATAAAAAGAAGGGAATGAGTAAGCATGTAGATGAAGGGTTGCTGTAAATGCTTCCCTAAAGTATGGCACTATTTTATTTGTACTGAAACAGGTGGAAAAGTAAGACTTGTCAACCATGAAAAACAGGAGACAGACTCGGCAGATGGATCCGGTTACCAAAACTCTTACTGCTTTTTAAAGGACAATAAATTAGATATAAGTTTGAACACCCTCGATTTATGTGGAACTTGCAATTACACCAGAACTCCAACACGTGGCACTTTGCCCAGTGGAGTCATTATGCTTTCAGCATTCAATTTCTAAGCTCCTCTTATAAATATCTCAACAATCCAAGCTCATTCAACAGTTAGAATGAGGAATTATTATTCTGTTAAACCACTAGAAAAAAGGAGCTCAAGTAAGTATGTAAGATATGTAATTTTGCATTGGTAATTCAATCCAACAGAGTTTTGAATACAAAAAGGAAAAATCCTCCCAATAATGTAAAACCACTTTTAAAGGTTAAACTTCTTGGGAAGCCTTCTTTTGATATCTTTTCTGAACCTTTTATGAGATTTTGGTGACTGCTCAGCTCAACAGTTTGTCAGTTCGATGAGAAATCAAGGCTTCAAAAGCATTATCAGTAGTATTAAAGCTTGCCCATGTTAAGAGTCAAAATGTAAAAGTAGATTTAACAGTACAAGCAAGGTAATGTATTACTGAGACTTGAGGGATCTGTGATGAAGTTAACCATTTCCTAACCTGCAAGACTGACTTCAAAAACAGAAGAACTCTTGATGCATGCTCCAAAAATTTGTCAGTTTTCAGCTCAATGTTCTTCAATCCCATTTCAAGTCCATCCTTCATGCATTCTTGCGAAAAGGGCATGCGGACCAAAGTAGAACCAGATGGTGACCACAATTCATCTTCATCAATCAGCAAAGCACTGAACTGATCACGAAATCGTGCAGTCAAATTAGTACCTGAAAAGCCATCAAGCAGTAAGCTTCAATGTATCAGTTATTAGCATGAAGCGCAAAGCACATAGTTCCAGAGGATTATGCATTCATCCAATCAATTGGGTAAATTGATCTTAGAATATTGAAAAAGTAAAGGTTCTTAAAAATAAAGTACCATCAGAAATATCTACACATCATGATATGAATAGGCAGCGAAAATGTCAACGGTAGCAAAAAAAAGCAGGTTACATAACAAGAGATCATCTATCCCATATATAATGAAAATAGTGAACCTCAGCTAAATTTCACCCTCCCCTCAGTCTTAAGCCATGCTAATGCAGAATAAAACCAATGAAACAAAATATGGTTCAAATTATTAAATGCTAACACCGAGAGACAACCGAACAAGGGCTGCCATCAATTCCAGAAGGCAAGCCAGCATCCATTGCCCACGCATTTTAAGAACTTGTATTTGACTAAGGCTCCGTTTGTTTCACGGAAAATGAATGATTTGGAAAACACTTTCGCAAAAATGACCGCCTTGTGTCGCTTGAAATAATTAGTCAATGGAAAAAATTTTCATTATCGACAACAATATATGTCTAAATATTTCATGGACAATGAAAATATATTTTGTTTATTCATTTTTATAAGCAATACACGCGGTCATTTTCAGGAAAATGTTTTCCAAATCATTCATTTTCTACGAAACAAACAAAGCCTAAGTGTTTAAAACAGAAAATGGGACAAACATTGACAAATTGTTGATCCAATGAACCTTATAATAGGTATAAATAGGTAATATTAAGATATAATTAAACTCATATTTGTTTTGTAACAATGTAAGCCTTTAGAACTGATGGTTGCGCCTCAAGTTTGATTACTCAGAACCCCCATTTCTCCCTTTTTTAGCTTTCCTTCACTATGCACTAAGTGATTCGACAATTCTTTCACCGACAAGCATCGGGTTTGCATGCATAAGGCCTTCACCATTAAATCAGTCTTTGTGTGAGGGGGAGTCTTTAAGGTATAAATATCTTCTGCACCTTTTCTAACAGTTTAACCTTTTAGGACAAGAGGTTGTACACTTAACTTTATCTAGTAAATATACATTTTTTTGCTGGAAACAAATGCCAATCCATGATGAGAAGATCCTGCTGCATCTCTTCTGAAACTGAGGGTACAAAAAAACCTACACATCCAGCTCCCCAGCAATTTAGAGCGTAAGAAGCTTGAATGTACTGCACCTTGATATAAAGTTATAACACTTAATTTTACTATCAAAATATTAGGAATCAATTTGAATTGCATTTCATACACAAGTTATAAGACTTTTAGTGTGCATATCCTAGTTCTAATACTGGTAAGACTCACCTTATTAGAACTACCAAAAGATCCCCCAATCCCCCTAAATCAGGAAAACTGTTAATCACTGAAAAACATGGCCTAAGCTTGTACTTCAACAGTAAAAGACAAGTAGACTAATGAGCCATGCGAACTGACAAAAGAACAAGAACTACCAGAGGCAGTTTCTCTACTATTGTTGCTGCCCTTTAGGAATATAAGACTTACTAAACCCATCGGCTCATAGCATCATAAAGTTAATGTCAACCAGTCTGGCAGTCCATAGCATCATTTAGTTTTAACAACAGATGAAGGAAGGAATAATATCAAATTGAACCAAGAAAGGATATGGGGGAGTGCAGCAAGAAGATATTAATGAGAAAGCACTAAACAGAATACATCACCTCTCAATGAAAAAGCTTTTGCTGCTGGAGCACAACTTGAAGGAGTACCAAGAGCTAAACCCCGTGGATCAAACATATAGAAGTAGCCCGAAGAGATGACATATAGGAGATCACAGAGAGTGTAACAGCTTAGGAATCCCAAACCATAATTTAGGGTATCACCACATAACCTCCATGGAGGGCAAAGTTGAAGACTACCTATTTCCTCAGTACTCAAAGTAACTCCTTCAAGAATAGCCACTAAACCAGGACCTTGGAACTCCGCTGCAATTTTTCAACAATATAAGCACGATAACATGAAAAAAAGCAGTCTCTGCTGATATGACCATCATTACTAAACCTAGAAAATGCAGGCAAGGATCTCACGGGTGTGGCAAATTCTATTCAATACTCCTTCAAATAGCAATCTCCTCCATTTTGAAAGCAAAGGAAATATCCTAGGCAAGAAGAAAAGAATTTAGATAAAAAGCATAGGCGTGGCTAGGACATACCAAGATTATGCTGCATCAGAGACTGGCAAGCATGTTTTCGTTTGTCAATTATCAGATGCAGTTTCTTAGCTCTACAGCAATCTGCCAATTCAAGAAGGTCAAACAATAAAAAGTCACCACCCCCAAAAAAAGCCAAAAGCTCCTTTATTTTGCCATAATCCATGCATGGTAGATCTCTAGTCGTCTCTTCATCCACTAATGAGAGGCAGCGAAGTGATTGGATGCCCAATTTGCTTGCCAAATCATTGCTGATGCAATCATGCACAAACCGTTTCTCTAGAAGATTAGTAGTGTCGATCCAAGGTGCATCATTATAAACGAGGTCCCCAGCCCACCTCAAAGCTCCTGAAGAATCTGGAACCAAGATGGAGGTTCTAGATGACTCAGAGAGAGGTATATCCAAGCAATGATCAACAACAGCTTCTAGGATACGCACAACAAAGTTTAACTGATCTAATGATAGTGTAGAGCCTTTCAAATCATTGCACAAAACTTGTAGAACACGAAGGTAATCCGGAAAATCAAAACTAGGTTTAACACCTAAGGCCAAGAGCAAGTCCCTAAATTCCACCAGTTCAGATGGAACAACATGTAGGTAAGGATAGAACTTCACTGGCGAATCAAAAGCCAGGGCACTAGCTGGTACAAAACTATCTCCTGTCCAGACCCAGGAAATACCATCAAGTGCTGATTTTAGCACCTCAAAATCATCCGTACCAATGAACTTTTGTAACATTCTATAGAGGGATAGGACTCCCTCTTGTAGAGCATCACAAAAAACAGGTTCCACAGAAGAATGTAATTTAAGTTGACCATAAAGCTTGGATATCTCAATCAACTGCGTCAATAGGACTGTTGCATTTGGAGGATCCATCCAACCAAGTTTACCTATCAAGTACACTGAGCAACAATCACCATCTAGTATGTGCATTGTTGAAGATACTATCCACATCTGTGATTTAGGCCTCACAATGCTTGGTGCAGCAACTTGAATGGTCGATTTCAGCCAGGGAAAGCCCTCAAATGGTGGATCCAAACAAATAGGACACCAAGCAATACCCTTCAATTCAGACCAGAACTCTTCTTCTGATATATCATCAACTACTGTGTCAAAGAATGAAACAGGATCTACTTTGTCTTCATCTCTATTGGAGTCAAAATTATCATTACTTCCATAAAATGCACCGTTGCCAGGAAGTGTGCTCAAATTGGATAACTCATTGGAAGATCTTCCCCCTCCATCACCTGAGATTTTAAATGCTATATTATCTAGCATGCCAAGGAGCTTTGTGCCATAGTTAAGAGCCTCCAAACTTCCACTATTGTGGAGCAGTGATACTGATCTTGCGCAATCGACCAAAGTAGTATAACTAAACGTTCTTCGAAGTCCAAGATCAACTAAGATGTCCAAAATATCAGGATCTGAAAACTTCTCAGAAGGAAAGAAAGCTTCTATATGCAGTACCTTCTGCAGCTCAGACACACGAGGGTCATAAAGCCTGACAAAATATTAGCCAGTAATTAAAAGAAAGCATAGAGTAGTTGAATTCGATGTATTTATTGCCCACTAATTAGGAAAAACCATGACAAAAAACTCTTACCTAGTAGCAGTTATGTCCATAAGAAATAATTGGAAATATATTATTCATTTTTTATTATCAGTAGAAAAAATTGCAATTGCAGATATACATCTTATGTTAATAAACAAACGTATACTTATACTTATACACCTCAATTAACTTCTTAGTAAGCAACAGCACCCTGAACCAACTTTTTCATTTAATAAAGAAAATGGCATGTATGGTAAGCATATGAAGCATCAGAAAAACAATGGTAACTATAATACATAACCTAGTTAAGTAGTGTTTATTGTTAGAAAATCCACCCTAAAACCATAAGCTATTAGATGGAGCGAGGCCATAATAAATCTTGTATACAAGCAACGTCATTGTGTAATGCCCTCAAATCACATGCATGCGGAATTGAAACCATATGGAGACCAGACTTGGAATTGACGAATTGGGAGCAAAATAAGCAAAAACCATATGGAGCATTTATTGGACCATGAAGAATTGAAACTTGACTCTTAACCATGTCAAAAAATCAAATCTTAAAGCTTAATACAATAGTAGGAGAGAGAGTAGTAGAACATTTAGAACACAATAAAGCATCCCTAAGAGATTTCAACCACATCCACTAGCACTAAAAGAGGTTCTGAAGAATAACCCAATAAAGTACCTGGATGGCTCAAGCCAACATCCGTCCGCTGTCAAAACAAAAGGTATTGCACAAAGAATAGATTTAATAGAATTATCCTCATCAATCAAAACCTTAATGTCATGCAGTATTGCCGATATAGCTTCTGGCTGACTAACATAGTCTGACATGTGCTTGAGTGCATAATTCTTGTAGAATTCCAACTTTTCTGGCTCTTGAACTTCTAAGTACCTTTTCAGAATAATTTTTTCTCTCTCCGTCTCTGTACGCACGAAGTCATCATTCAGGAGATCATCACGTACACCATTAGGTTTAAGCAATTTAATTGGTGTATTCAAGCTGACAAGTTTTCTGCTTCTATATGATTCAAAAATCGGAAGGGATCTGATAATATTGATATGGTGGTCATCCACTTGCTCCTCAAAAAACCATTTGGACTGAAGAATGAAACTCTTCAGTTCATGCAGCTCGCCTTCTGACGCTTCACTGAAAATGCTATGGATATTCTTGGGCTGACCAGCAATAGAAACAAAAGCTTTTAATATGCCAATTGCTGTTGGAGGTTGCACAAACTTGTCCAGCTGTGGATGTTCAATTATCATGTCGGGTCTTAAGAACTGACATCCTACTTTCACCAATAGACAGGACATATTCTCACTCCACCCATGATTTATTAACACATTGGAATTTTCTGTGAGTCGACAAAGAAAATTGCTGCCAACGGGCAGTATGGGCCACTTTGAAAACAATGACAGGTCATGACAACTTAACTTTAAGTAGCTCCAAAATAGATTCATCCATTCGATACTTGGGTGGCCTTCATGACCAGGCAACCAGTTCACCTGTGTAGCACACTGCCATTCAGCTGGTAAAAATTTCACAAAAAGTTTCTCAAGCAAATGGCTTGAGAGAAATGATAAATTTGAGTCCCCCCTTTTAGCTATATCACAGAGCTTAACATGGACTTCTTCAGGAATCCCAGAATCAACTAGTTGATGCGGAAGGAAATCTTTCAAGAGGCCATATTCTTCTCCTTGGGCAATGTAAATTCTTTCCCCAACCCCGTTCTTATCAAAAATTGTAAATGAACCATTAGCAAGAGGCAAAAGAGGCAAACCATACAAATTCTCAGTTTGAACTGTTCCATTTAGATCAAGCAAGCAATACTCAAGGGTCAAAATAACTCCATCTCTATTGCTGAAATTTCGTCGCCGTCGAATCAACAAGGTCCTTAGAAAATGTGGTGTAAGGAAATGCAGTGAAGGGCAGGTCTCCGCAAATTTCTCCACAATTGGCTCAGAAACCATCACTAAAGGTAAACCAGCATCCGACAATGCTTCGGCAAGCTCATATGCCTTATGAAAATTAAAATCAGGAAAAAGAGCTTGTTTGGCTGCTATCCACTGGCCCCCCCTAGCCTTGGTGTGCAGTACACGAAAACCAAAGTTAGCAATGGAAGCATAAAGTTCGCGCACCATTGATACCCAAGGTTCTAATCTTACTGCCGTCGGCCAAAACGAGAAGAACAAATCACATGGACCTATCTCCACTGCAAGTTTCTCGAGCAAGTGACCATAAGCTGGGGCAGCCACATCCTCAAGGAGATAAAGATTCCAGTCAGAGCGTTTTTTACCATGCCCTGCCATGTCATTCCCAAACCAAATGTCTCTCCTGTTTGATGACAACTCAAAGTATGCATTAACATGTGCAGGAAGACCTGTGCTGATAGGAAGTGGAAGAAAACAGAAGGCACGGCCCTCAAAATCCTGCTTACCCTTAGTTGATGCCACAACTACTTGAAATAGCTCCGGGGTGATCAAGGAAGCATCCTCCTTCAAAGAATCAAAATCATTTTTATCTTCAACTGTTTCAGAATGTAGATGAGCAGCAACACAAGCCCAAGGAACAAAATTAGTAGACTTGCCAGTAGAGGCTGCTAAGGTGTCCTTAGGTCTCCCACTACTCAAACATTCACTGGTAATCCAGAAGTGTGATAGAGCACCACACGAGCCTTGCTCCCTGACAATAACCTTTTGACATCTGCAAGGGCGATCCTTACCGATGGATTCAACCAATTTTCTCACAAACTGACCTTTATCCATTCCACTGTGTTTTTTTCCATCAATAAAGCTAAAGATCTGATGCAATGCCTGATGTTCTGCCTGTGGCTCTTGGATAACATGCTTTTGCACACGATGGAAAAGTTGTATCTCATGACCAATTCCCTCCTTGACAAAAATGCTGATAGTTTTGACATTGCGTAAGAAAAGCAAAGCATCAGAAACAACCTCGGAAAAGGAAACAAAGAGAGACATGACATCATCAGGAGTGTAAGTTTCTTTCTTTATTTGGCTTCTAGAAGCAACAGTTGCACTCCTAAGGGGAAAGCGGAAGAAGGTACCAGGAAATGGATGTTCCAAGTCACAGCCAAAGTGCAAGAAAGGAGAGAATTGATCAGGGAATTGTTCCAGAATATTTCTCCCTGCAAACCTAATTCGCAAGCCAGGGTGAGAAGGAGTGATCCCGGGCAAGTTACAAGCATGGGGATCAAACATGACAAGATTTTCACCCGAAACAAATGCAGGAATGTCTGTAAAATGGTATACACAATTAAATCCCAGCCCAAATCTTCCAATAGCAAAAGGCTTTTCTAGTTTGCTCTCCTGACCAATACGTGAGATGGCATATAGATCTTGTGGACTAAAAACAGAGTCATTAAAGCAGCACAATGCAGGGCCCTGCCATTCTACCATTTCGGGAGAGAGAACAGAAGAAGTCCCATACTGCGTTTTATCCAAGAGAAATGCCACCTCAGAAGCACCTGCATCCTCTGCATTCTGGACCAGTTCAAAGAGGACTCCTGGTCCATCTGCATACATTTCTAGAATATGTTTAAGTCTCGTTGTCAAGGCTTCATGCTGTCCAAAAGCTTCAGCAGCTCCATATAAACTCAAATTCATGGAATCAGCATTCTCAGCTAGCAAGTTCCTCCGGAGAGAGCAAACACCAAGCTTCTCTGCAACATCATTGGAAATATTCCCATGAACAAATGTTTGAACCCTTGTCTTTGCATTTAAGACAGAGTTAGATCCACTGCCAAATGAGCTATCAGAATAATCCGGGCTTAGCAACCAGGGTGCATCATTATAAACCAATTCGCTTGAAGGGAAGAGTCTGCCGGAGACATCTGGTAAGTATATCGTAGCTTGTTCCTGGATCTGAACTTCAGATAGATGTTGCACAATCAGATTGGCGGCCCTGATTTCCCGGGGATCAAGAGGCAAGGACCCTTTTCTCATGGCCATTCTGTGTAGGATACTAACATAATCGACAGGCTTCAAGAACTCCCTAACACCAAGCTCTAAGAACAATTCTCTAAACACAGCTAAGTCAACAGGTATGACACGAATATAAGGAGCCAAATGAAGAGGACCATCAAGGACAACCTCATCTGATGTTGAAAATCCATCTCCAACCCAAATCCACCTACTACCTTCAAGAACAGCCTTCACAATGTCCATTTCATCTGTGCCAAGCAGACCTTTCAATAATGAGTATATCCTCGGCATAGCCAAAGCCAATTCTTGCCGGAACACCAGGTCATCGACAGTCTCATTATTTTTCCCAAGTTCGAGGAGTTGGGCAGCAATCACACTTCCCCCAGGCAGGGAAGACCATCCAAGCCCGTGTGACAGGGCAGTGGATGAGCACTCCCCATCCAGTATCCGCATGCTTGCAGAAACAAGCCACAGGTCTCTCTCCAAACGTACAAGCTTTGGAGGAGCCACATTGGAAGAGACAACAGGCCATGGCAAAGACTTAAATGGGGCAGATACCAGAACAGGGCACCAGCAGATCATTCGAAGATCAATCCAAAACTTTTCGAGGTCAGACTTCAAGTTGCGAGCCCTGAATGCAGTAGCAGCAAGAGAAACTATTTTATTTACCTTTCCCTGTTCATCCTCCAACTTATCTGGCAGCCACTTCATTGCATTCACCTCTAGAAAAGAAAGCAGCACTTTGCCTCTGTAATATGCCTTCTGTGGATCCTCATGGACCAACCTCTCCACTTGTCGTGCACTTTCAATTATTGTCTCAGGGGAAATAGATGTCCTTAGACCCAAACCTTGCAGCATGTCCAAAATCTCAGATTCTCGAAAAGAACCGTGCGGGAAACAGTCAGAATTTTCCAGCAAAGCATATATTTCTTCTACACGAGGATCATATAAGACTGAAGGACATTTGATCAAACCACTCTTGGTTGGAACAAATTCCAAACTTCTCAAGCATTCCCTCAAAAAAGGGTCCTCAAGACACAATTGTGGTAGATTCTTCAACGCCGAAAGCATAAGGCCATCGCGGATTTCAGGTTGCAAGTCCCTGAGTCTACAAAAGACCTGCTCTCTGTAAAAACGTGCCTTTCCCATTCTCTTGATTCCATAATACTTTGAAAGGATCTCCTCTTCAGTTGTTGAAGAGATCATAACAAACTCAACTCCCAGAAAGCTCTCTGGGACATCCAATGGGGGTAAGTACTTGTGAGGAACTTCTAAGTTAGCATACTCAAAAGTCAGGTCAGATCCCGCCGAATATACCTTGTAAATTGGAAGCTTCCTGCACCTTTGAAGGTCAAGATCATTCACACAGCCTCCAATGTACCACTTAAAATCGAGAAGAAAAACTCGAAGAACATCCCTTTCTTCTGCTCCGACACTCTGAAAAGTTTGAGTTATTCCACCATTCAAAGAGATAGAGTCAAAAATAGATTCCAGGACACCTGTGATGTTACTTTCCCATATAAAGTGCAACAAATCGTGATGTTCAACCCCGAAGTCAGGACTGAGTATCTTGCATCCAATCTTTGCTAGGATATCTTGCATCTTGTCACTCAAATTGTTCCCCCTGATCAGCCTTGAGCTTCTAGAAGCTCTACACAGATGACCAGATGTGGATGGTAAAATTGGCCATTCACTAAACAAAGACAACTTTTCACACTCAGCTTTTACATACTGCCAAAACAACAAAAACCATGAGGGAGTCGGATGGTCCCGACAATTCTCTGGGTCCCAGACCACAGTGTTCTTATACTGCCAATCCCCAGGTACAAGGCTGGGAAATAATTGTATGAGATTATCAATGCTGAAAAGAGTAAGATTGGCCTTTGAGGATTTAGCAATAGATGTAAGTCTGCCCAGTAAGTGGAGAGGGATATTGTGATCAATCACTCTATCCAAGACTTTCTGAAGCAGCACGAACTCAAGTTCGTTGCAGACAAAGTAACATGACCCTTTCGAGGCATCTGATAACGAACCAAAGTCACCATTTGCAAGAGGAAGCAAAGGAATGTCGTAAGCATGAGTGCCAACGTCATCATCAATCAAGTCTTCCAGACAATATTCCAACAAAACAAGTTTGGTGGATTTGCTCAAGGATCCTAGAATTCTGCATCCTTTCAGGTGCTGCCGCACATTATATGGAGTGACTACTTTCTGGTGAAAAATGGACGCATAACTCAAGATCATATTAAACAACTGATGGGACAAAGAGACGATGGGCATTCCTAGCTGAATCAAGGCTTCCCCAAGTTCTTTACTTCTACCAAATTCTGCATCATGAAGAAAAGCCTCAGAAGGTGAGACCCAATTTCCTCCTTGAATCTCAGAAAATAACACAGGGGCATTGGCAATGTTTCTGAATATGTACTCGACTAAAATATTCCATGGCTCTTCAAATTTACCAACAGGCCATAAGGAATAGTATAAATCGGTCGGACCAAGTACCTGTCGAACACCAAGCAGCAACCGCGCAAAAATAGGTGCTACAAGATCTTCCAGAAGAAGCCTGTTCCAGACAGAACGAACTTTTCCACTTCTATCCATATCATCTCCATACCAAATTCCACGACGATTTGATGAGACCTCAAAATATGCATTGACTTGCACTGACAGTCCAGTTCCCACAGGCAACGGAAGAAAACAAAATGCACCACCAAGCTTGAGAACACTTGTCTGCTAAAATAATAAAGAGCGTGAATTACTTCTCTAAAGGAAGCTCCTCAGGAAGATACTGAACCGTGAAAGCAAAGAGAGACTTAGACAGTTTCAAGGACATGTATTTAGCAAACTGGCATGGCAAATATGAGCAGAAAAGTAGAAAAGTTTCCCCGAAATGACATGAAAAAGAATTTGTATTTTAAAGAGAATACATTCTACGAGTGATAATCAATGATCCCAGTTATTCCCATTGACATAAGTGAACAGGAACTTCGTAGACTTGATTTGAACTTAACAACTGATGCAAGCAGTGTGCCTCACCCTACTACAAATAACCCCGTGATTGAAACATCTGGGAGGCAGATTGTAAGGAATGTCATGTATATGATAAATACACGTGAAAGTGTAAGAGATTCTCAGGAAAATTGTCAACAGTTTTTTAACACATTTCAGCAAAGCTGCAGGGCGCAGTTTCAATTATTTCTTCTTCTGATAAATATTATCAGAAATAAGGAAAAAGACAGTCAAACAGCTAATATTCCATTTACAGCTCAGATAACAAGTCCATGTAAATGAGTGACGGCAAAATATCCCCTCACTGACTAAATTACCAACCATGGATTAGTTATAAAATCATGCCAATATTGTCTTTAGATCAGCTTGGATTTGATCACATTATCCCCTTGAAGACATCAACAAAATGTACAAAATGAATGCAAGTTCTACAAGAGAGCTCCTCTTAAGATAAGTACGTCCTGCAGTCCCATTGAACACTCCCCATATAGATACAGAGCCGCAAATAAGTATTCTTTATGTTGAGAGAGAGAGAGTTGCAAGTTACATCAGATGGTGATATGCAGGCTGCAACTGATGCCCACGGCAGAAGGTGCATATCATATTCTCTTGAAGCGGTCGATGCAAAAGAAGAAATTCTACTAGATCTGGCCGCCATTGCTTGAACTATGTAGAATGTATCTATCTTCTTCTCAAAATTATTCCCATTGGACGCTTCACTCAGGAAGTCCAATGAGAAAGAATCCATCTCGCTCTCTTTAGAATCAGTTGATTTTGACAGGGTAAGAAATGCCTGACGATGCAAAATTGTCTCACTATTCGCAGAACAGACAGAACACGAATAAAGCTTCATAGGTTCAGGTTGTCCAACATCCCAGATATACATTTCAATAGACAGAACACTCTTAAGAAAAAGCAGTGTTAGAACTCCCTCCTCATATAGCTGAGCGAACATTGAACGGATATCATCCTCCTCATAAGCTTGCCTAGAAAGCTTACTGTTGACAGCCTGATCTGCATTTCTCAGTGGAAACCGAAATAAAGTTCCAGAAAACGAACTTTGCATGTCACAACCAAATGCACAATATGGAGAAAACTGATCCTCATATATTGAAATAGCTGAAGAATTCACAAAGTCGATCCTTTTTCCAGGATTTGCTGCTGACACCTGAGGAAGATAAACACCCTGAGGATCGAACAACACAACATACTTCCCACTCACGAAAGAGGGCAAATCAGTTAAATGGTACACCGAATTGAAGCCAACCCTGAGTGACAAAATCATAGTTCGGGTAAAGTCAACAAAAGATTCAAAAATCAATGGAATGTGACTAATGCTTCTAAATTATGAAGAACATTGACAAAAACCAGAACATCAATGGATCTATTTCACTTAATAAAAAATATATGACAGGGAAACAAAATCCAAATCGCATGCTTGCAAATCAATGAAGGCACGTCGAGATGATAACCAAAACCAAACAAAAACACAAAATTCATTCTAAAGCTAAAAATCAATGATGCCATGGAGACTTGATTGCCACTTCGACTTCAATTTTGGCATATAATCAGGTCACTATGGATGTCTATTTGCCTTACCTGGAAATCTAAGAACTTTGTCATTCTTCTGGTCAATTTATTGGGCCATAATCAGAAAATTCATGGGGAAGTCGTATTGTTTTGCAGTGCATGTCCATGTGCTAGTTTCAGTCCATGATTGACCAATTGCTTATGTCGTCAGCAACTATAGATTGCTATTTTCATGATTATGCGACATAGCCTTAGGCTTATAGTGCTGATCATGAACTTTTCACCAAAAAAATACCAATCTTCTACTTGCAGATGGACTAATTTTGCTAATCCATTTTCATATAACAAAAGAAATGGCCTAGGTCATCTTTGCATGTCGACAAAAATTACTTCTTCAAACCAATTTGATAAACAATATCTTGTGCTTTTCATGTGAAATTCCTCTACAACAAATTATGAAGAAAAAAAAAAGATATCCCCATCTACATTTAAGGTGTGCGAAACTGCAGATATCTACTTTTACCAGAACCATGTTAAAAGTCGCCACTTGAGACAAGACACTCATTACACGTTCAATCAAGGAAATTGTATGCACTAATTCTGCTCGTGCCATGTAGATGCTTTGGAAATTGAAGTATTCCATATTGAGTATGCTTAACAAGTGCCCCAGGACAATACTTAACAAGACTCTCTTTACCAACAAGCTTCTGAAATGAGTAATTTATTTGTGAAGATAACAAGTACACAATCTCTAGTGAATGACTGAACCATATGATGTGAAATGCACCTATTAGTAATCCATATACCCAGCTTGCTACCCAATTTGAACCCAAATTGTGATTCTCTCAGGACAGCCAAACAGAAATCTCGCGATAGGTTATAGTTCTAAATCGGACCACCCATCTTCCGCATGCACTAGAAGTCCAAGAAACGTGCTCAGGACTGCAAGAGATCAAAAGCTGCATTATCATCAGTATTCATGACCTGCTCAATCACATCTAGCAACAGCTGAACCACTCATCCCACTGCAGGATCAGTACTCCCGAAAAGCATTACACAAAGAGGAGAGATTACTGTTACTACAGGGTTCTCATATTTTCAAGCAAGCTACTTCACTTCCACTCTCTTCCTGATCAGTAAACTCTTAACACTTCCATGCTACGGTACCAGAGCCACTCCCGCTCGAGGAAATACCGAACTCAGCACAAAACTCCAACCGCATTCATCATCCATACACTAATCTAACACTCCGTAATATCCGTCGAACGCACGTACCCGAAGCGGCCGGTCTTCCACGCCTGCGATTGCTTGCTACTCCCACCGATCCTCGAAATGCTGGCGAAATCCTCCTCCGAGAAGACGGCGTCGTTGTAGGCCAGCAGGGCGGGGCCCTGCCACTGCGCGAGGGAGCCGGACAGGAGCGACCGGGAGCCGTGGACGCGGCGGTCCAGGCACAGGCGGACGGCGGTGGCGCCGGCGTCGTCGGCGTTCTGGATCACCTCCTTCAGGACCGTGGTGCCCTCGGGGTAGTTGAGCAGGACCTCCCTGATCCGCCGCGTCAGGTCGACCTTCTGGCCGAAGTCCTCGATGAAGATCGCCGGAGAGGCCGCCATCTCCTCCGGTTCCCCGGACGGACGATCCGATGCCGCGGACGGCGATGGACCAGGCTCCGATGGCGGAGTCTCAAGGCATGGCGGTGGAGTTAGGGGAGGATCGGGATGGGGATCGGGAGGCTGTGGAAGTCGGTGGATACTACTGGATTGGGGAAGGGGCGAGGATTGGTTTTGGCTTTGGTTCGGGTAAAGCTCGAGACTTCGTCGGTGTTTACGTCACGGTGCACGGACAAAAAACAGGCCCCTTGATGGATGCACGGGAGTCGCCGTCGGTGGCTCCGCTTTGAGATTACGCTCGGTCCGCGAAGAATGTGATTAGGTGGTGGAGGAGACGGTGGAGTTTTTTTTCTCGGGTCCCGTTCAAGGGAAACGGGCCCACATCCCGTTTACAAAATCAACCCGCCACAGAGCGTATTCCCATGCGGTAAAAAAAAATTATAAATAGGAACTTCCCGTTAGGTGTACTCGATTTCTGGTCCATTCCGATCCCATCTAGGAACCGTAACCTGATCGGGAGAATCGATTCTCAATTTCTGAAATTGGGAATGAGACCGGACCAATCCGGTCCGGATCTTGAGCGGTCTAACGAATCGGTGGACATAAACCTTGATCGCTAAGTCGAGGGTCTAGCCGAGAATAAGTCGGAGAGAATGGTCACAGGAGGGTTAGGGCGAGAGGCAAACCATCGGGCTAGGGGGAGGCAGACGGCGAAGAGGGCGGAGATGATGGGGATGTCGATGTCGTGGATGTTCTCGACGCCCGGCGGGAGTTTTGGGTGGTGAGGGAAGTGAAGGATGTTGGGGTGGACGGAGCGGTGAGGGTTAAGGAGAGGGAGGTTCTTGGGAGTGACCGACAGAGTAAGGACGAGCCGGTGAAGAAGAGATATTTATTTTGATTTCTTTGTGAAAAAATCGATCTGATTCCGTTGGTCCAATTCCCACCTTGAAATTGGGAATCAGATCGGTGCCCCTAGGAACCAGTCACGGTCAGTTTGGTCTGGTTCAAATGATTCTCGGTTTTGGTGTTTCCCATTGCACACCCCTAATCTCGCGACTTTAAATGGTACTTAAATGGTAATTTATGATCCGATAAATGCCATTTGCAGTTTTTAGGATTTTTTACAAAATTTGCAAACCCAAAAGGTAATCTACGAAATAAAAGGAGTATCCCACGAACAGAAAAAATTATTTACAAATTTGTTTTGTCATTTACGGTACAAATGAAGATATAATTTTCCAAAACGAGAAAATATTTTACAGTGTTCAAAAAGTTATCTACAAATTTTATTTATCCATAACGATACAACACACAATATTATTACAAAAGGACTTACCATTGACTTGGTAATTTACAAAATTAGGAGGTACTTTACGAACTTTATTTATCATTTACAATGCAACAGAGATATTATCGATGGTAAATGCAAACGAAGAAAGTTGACTTACGCATCCAAAAGTTATTTTACAAATCAAAGGGGTGACTTAAGCAACTCTGTTCATATCTACGATACAATAATATTAAACCATTAGAATCTATTTGAAAAAGGAATTTTACAAAACTAAAAGTTTATTTTACGATCGACTCACATGTAATTTATAACAAAAGATAATTCATAAAAATTATTTAGCAAATGGAATATTATTGAAATCACTTCACGAAAAAGGAACTTACAAAATGAAAGGGTATTTTACAAACCCCAAAGGTAGCGTTCAAGCTAAATTTATACATCACGTTACCAAAGGGTGAAACTATAAATTACAAAATTAAAGGATTTCTACGAAATTTATCGAGTGTTTAAATTATCATCTGACAAAATCTATAACTAAGTTACTAGTGAAACAACATACAACCGACTTTACGATGAATTTAGGCTAACCACAATCAATGAAGATAAGCAAAATATTGTATTAATATCCAGAGTTAATAACTGATGACTACTAGATTTTTTTTTATTAATATCCAAAGTTGATATCTCATGAATACTAGATCAGCCCTAACATGGTGGACAAAAATGGTACTTCCAAAGGAGTCCCGCAAAATAATAATCTCTAATTCCATACATATGTCACAGAATCGAAATTTAAGTTGAATATCTATGACCCTAGCTATAACAATTTAATATTCATTTCCCAATAATAAAAAAATAACTTATTTTATTTCTTGTTTCGAAATTCTTGCGCGCGCGCAAACGTGTGTCCCTCAACTCTCCCGTGCCTCGCATCCCATCCTTTGGTCGCCTACCGACCCGAAAATCTTTGAAAACTAATTATAATTATCGGGA
>CM062262.1:6180185-6223826 GCA_031216405.1 Syzygium malaccense
AATTCCTCTAATTAATTATCCTATAATTAAAACTCCCCAGAAAGGTATTCGTCGGATTACCCGACACGGAGACTAGATGGACGGCCCAGATTGGCACACGTCACGCGTCTTCAGCTCAGCTTGCGTACGCTTCGACGTGGGCATCTCCGAACTTTCTTCTTACCATACAACGTGAAGGCTACCAAGCACCAACCCCTCCAGCGATCCCCCAAGAAACATGCAAGCCTCTCTCTCTCTCTCTCTCTCTATTTAAGATCAGGCTTGCGCGCACATTTTCTCAGCTGAAATTTTATAGAGAGAGAGAGAGATGGAGCTAACGATGAAGTCGCTCGCGGCGGGTTTTGCTGTCTCGGCGGCGATATTGATCTCGTTAAGCGTGTCCAGCAGCTCCGCCACGAGCTACGGTGATGCGGTGGAGACGAGCTTGTTGTTCTTCGAAGCGCAGAGGTCGGGGAAGCTCCCTACCGACCAGCGGGTCAAGTGGCGCGGCGACTCCGCCCTCCACGATGGCTTCTCTCAAGGGGTCGGTCTCTCTCTCATCGGTCGTCACATTCTGCTAGATGCTTGCGGTCACATGTGTACGTAATCCAAGCTAAGGAGACGCGGGAATGATCTGAACTTTGCAGGTGGACTTGGTCGGAGGGTACTACGACGCCGGAGATCACGTCAAGTTCGGGCTTCCCGTGGCGTTCACCATCACGATGCTGGCGTGGGGGGCGGCCGAGTTCAGGAAGGAGATCGCCGGCCTGAACCAGATGGACCACGCGCTGCGGGCCATCCGCTGGGGCACCGACTACATCCTCAAGGCTCACCAGCAACCCGACGTTCTCTGGGCTCAGGTACATACCATTTATATATCCCATTCACCTACCGGGTGCCGAACTCGGCACGCCTCTCGATTGTCGGGCTGCGTCTCTCTCGCTGCCGTTGATCAATACTCGATTGTCGAAATGAAAAAAGGCGTCGGATCCCGTTACATGAGCTCCCGACGATCAACCGAATTCACGTCGCTCCGTTTGATCTATCATCGCATTAAGCTCGAATACTTCTACTGAGATTAGCAGGATCTTTCAACAGAGACAACAAAAACGAGGTTGGACATTAATTGGTCAAACGCAATACGAGTGTTTGTTGACCAAACTCAAACGGCTAGTTAGTTGAGTAGAGTCTTGATTTCCCTCAACAACCTTCTTTGTATTTCGACAGTCTTGACGATTTGCTTCCATTATTAAGGTTAGGATTAATTCGTCTTTCAGGTGGGCGACGGCAATTCGGACCACTACTGCTGGGAGCGAGCCGAGGACATGACGACTCCTAGAAATGCTTACAAGCTCGATCACGAAAATCCCGGCTCGGACCTCGCCGGTGAGACTGCCGCTGCCTTGGCGGCGGCCTCATTGGCTTTCCGGCCTTACAACTCCTCCTACTCCGATCTCCTCTTAGTCCATGCGAAGCAAGTGAGTCAGCTCTCTAAAACAATGGAGGCAAAACAGTTAACGTGATTTCGAAAATCGGATAATTTCATATATATAAACTCGCCATTTAAACTAAGTTGTCCGAGGATGATATTTCTCTGGTAATTAATTAAAACAATCGGAAAAGCGATGATATTCTAATCATATAATAATCACATGCTGAAGCAAGTAAGTGCATATAAATGTGCAGCTGTTCTCATTTGCGGATAAATTCAGAGGCCAATATGACGACTCGATCGAGTCCGCTCAGCAGTTCTATCCATCGTCGGGCTATTCGGTAAGCAAAAAAAATTCTTTTTTAATATATATATATTGTTCATAATTACCTTTTAATTGGACTAATTATCAATATTTCGAGATTTATTCACCTACTTATAAACTTTTGAATATTGAAGGACGAGTTGTTGTGGGGGGCAACATGGCTGTACAGAGCAACAGGCGACCAGACGTACTTGAAATATGCAATTGACAACGCAGGGTCAATGGGTGGGATCAGCTGGGGAGTGAAAGAGTTCTCCTGGGACACCAAGTATGCTGGCGTGCAAGTCCTCCTCTCCAAGGTAAATGCTCACTAGATCCTATGTACAGGCGGGCAGGCGGGCGGGCTCAAAGCCCCCCTCAGCCGACGAACAGGCGGGCTTGGCTAGTGACCTTCCGGCCAGCTCAACTTTGGCGGCTAGGTCCGAACATTTCAATGTACGTTCAGGGCTATGGGCGGGCTTGGATAACACATTAGATCCACCTTTCGTGCCAATGATCACTTTTGAGATAGCTCACTTCCTGGATTTTCAATCTTAATTCACATCATCTTGTAGCCATAGCTACTTTTAATAAGGTGCTTGTCAGATCTGCCCTCCTCCTATGCGAGAATGATTGAACCGAGGCATCCGCTTCGCGAAGATTAAAGATCGGCTCTTCATTGATTTAAGATTTGCTGAGTTAGTTTAGTTCCATAACCCCAATAACTTAAGGCAATTTCATGTACTTAGTCACTTGGCCTCTGATGGCAGGTACTGATGGACAACCCGCATAGTCCGTATGCTTCGATTCTAAAGCAATACCAGGCAAAAGCAGGGTACTTCACATGTGCCTGCGTGCAGAAGAACGACGGTTACAATGTCAACAGGACTCCGGGTAGGCCGCGCAGCCTCTCTCTCTCTTCCAGTTCTTCTAGTGGCTTAAGCTACTTTCGCGTGGAAGTCTGATGGATTTCGAGTTTGTAGATGCGCCTATGTGACGATTTATTGTTCTATAATCCTCAGGTGGGTTGATGTACATGCACGATTGGAACAACATGCAGTACGTGTCTTCCACATCGTTCCTTCTCGCCGTTTACTCTGTTTATTTGTCTGCGTCGAAGGCCAAGGTCCCGTGTCCGAACGGGCAAGTTCAGCCTCAGGATCTTCTCAACTTTGCCAAGTCTCAGGTTTCCACATACCAAGTTACTTGCTTACCAAGGAAACTAGTTGATTACTGCATATTATCAACGAGAATGCGCTTTAGTCATATGTGTCCTAGTTTGCTGAGAAACTCGATATGCTTTCACATTCATTTTCCGATCATATATCAAACAGGGCGATTATTTACTATGTATCTTCTCAGTCTTTCCCGGATTGACTATATTCTCAATCGAATTCTATAGGGCGATTATATCCTTGGGAAGAATCCTAAATCTATAAGCTACCTGGTGGGATATGGACAGAGTTATCCCACGCATGTTCATCACAGAGGCGCTTCCATCGCCTCTATCTCTGTCCTGCAATCTGCAGTTGGATGCGTGCAAGGCTTTGATGCGTGGTACCACCGCCCCGAAGGAAACCCAAACGTGATATATGGTGCCCTTGTGGGTGGTCCGGACAAGAACGACGGGTTCTACGATGATAGATCGAATTATGAGCAAACCGAGCCCACACTTTCTGCCTGTGCTCCACTCATAGGTCTCTTCTCCAAGCTACAAAGCGCATACGGAGCGCCAGGTAAAAATCAGGGGAATTGTGTCCGACATAACATCAAACCAATGAGAACTGGGGGGATATTTGAGCTGCGCTGAAACTATACTGTGTTCTAATATTCCCTGCTTACTTAGTATGGCTCCTTGGTGTAGGTTCCTATCAAGATCAAAGACCAGGGACTCCTTCAACATCGCCCGGTGAGTAGACATTCTTGAAATTTTTTTTCTTTATTTTCGGTTGAACTATATGTTCTGAATTATTACATGTATCGACTTTCTTATCGTCTTAGATTACACTAATACATCGGTGTATTTTTACTAGCATAGCTCCAGGAATACTATTTTCTTCTAACCATCAAAGCTAAAAGTTCACTTCCTTGAGGGGAGATGAAGATGAACGATTCTTCTTCTAATTTTGCAGGCAGCTACTCCCAGAAAACACCACCAGCCTACACAGGTTCGAGTGAGTGACACAAATTTGTTTCTCTTGTTCCAGAAGGTGATTTAAATCCAAGTCACTAAAATTTGAATGTTGTGAAACTTTTCCCAACTTCTACAGAGTCCCCTGTTCAGTTCCTTCACTCGATAACGAGCTCATGGAACCACGGAGAGGCTACATATTACCGGCACCAGGTCATCATCAAGAACATATCGCAGAAGCCGGTCTCAGATCTTAAGCTTCAGATAGAGAATATCTCAGGGTCTTTGTGGGGGCTCACACCCACCCAAGAAAAGAACATCTATCAGCTTCCTCACTTGCAGGTCTTGAAACCTGGGTCGCAGTACATGTTTGTGTATGTTCAGGGTGGTCCTCAAGCTAAAATTTCAGTTGTAAGCTACCATTAATCACTTCAAAAATTGAAAAGTGAGTTCAGAGCAGAGGGAAGTAGACCTTTCTGTAATTTTTCTGATTCATGGAGAAGGATTTTCCTTTTAATTGGATCGCAACTGTAACGTGAAAGTTTCGTTCATCATCATATAATCATGAACTACATTTAGCCAAAGACCATGTGCAGGACAATCGGCATGCGGCCTAATGATATGGGGGGTTGGCGTGTGGGCGAATATCCAGGATCAAATCCCAGATAGAGCAAAAAAAAAACAAAAAATGCGCAATGATTCCTTCCTAAATCCTAATCCCATGCTATCTTGAGAAGTCTAACAATGGTTTAAAAAGGCACAGTTGAAATATCAGTATTGATTGTTAGATTACATGAAAAGTAGATGAGATTTCTGTTCCTTTATGTACATCTCATTGCAAAATATTCTCGAACTTCGGCCTTCTCCATCTTAAAAGACAATATTACAAGTCCGAAAAATATGTCCTCATTCTTGCAATTTGAAGGTGCAAGAAACCGCTTCAAACATGTTGCTCTTCCTTTCCCACTTTCTTGAGCTTTCATTTCTATATGAAGTTTGAAGGTTGCCAGCTCTTTAATGCACATAAAGCTGTTTTGCTGCACAAGGAAAGGGACTGGTGATTGGTGAAAAACAGAGCCCGAAGAAAAAGCTCCAAAGATTTGAGATTAGAGTTCTCAAAGTATGAAGTCAGAACATTGTCCCCTGCTTAATAAACCATTCTTGCATTTTAAGGTGCCAAAGTTCAAGGTGATAGTTTTAGGCTTGCATTTTAAGGAGTATTCACATGCTAGTAGTGTTGGTTGTCCGAGTTATGTTGCGAACAGTACTAGGCTTGATTTTTCATGTGCAGTCTAGAGAATTGATACAGTTATTACAAATATACATTGTGATGCTGTGAAGTGGATCCTCCTAAACTTGAAGGTGATGACAGAAGCGTTTTTCAGAGGATACAATTCAGATGGCGTAGTTAAAACCGGATTTGCAAACCTGTGGATCAAGTGGGAACTTCAACGATGGTTAACTTATAAGCAGTCGTACGTGTACTTTTTCTGTCAGTTGTGCTGCAAGTTGGAAGGGGTCTTTGAGGGACACAGTGATTTCGTTGACGACTTAGGTTGGAAACACAGAGACAATAAAAGTAGCTAAAGAGGCGATGTGGTCTAGTGACTTGGTCAGTGATTTTTGGCCTGGGTTGTCAGGGTGATGCGGTGTTTAGTGGAAACCAAAGATATTACTAGAGAATTGAGTTAATAGGTAACCATATTTTTGCATCAATAATTAAATGTCAGGAGAAGATGTGAATATAAAGAAAGTTTCTTGCGTGTCGAGAATTTGCAAACCTGTGGAACCAGTTCATTGCTCAAGAAATTTCCGACCGCGCTTATGTTATGCTAAGGTATAGATGTAAACAAATTTTGCGACCGCGCTTATGTTTTCAGAGTTGCAATTGTTCGACGTCTGTTCTAGACAAGTATGTTCTCCACGTAGACTACTTGAATGGCTTGCTTGCTATGCTATTTTTCAAGAATAGGGATGTTGTTTGTAATATTGATTTTTCTTAACATTTTGCGAGATATTCTCAAAAGTGGAAATATCAGAATTTTGTCCAAAAAAAAAAGTGATGTTGAGAGTCTGCATTAAGTGCAAAATTCTCAAAGTTTCTAATATCCATATTAACTATGGTTAAAAAAAATATTAACTATGGTTTCTAGGCTACGCTTCTAGACACGTATGTACCCTGCGAAACCGCAGCACAAATGAAATATCGGTATCGATTTTCCTTAAGAGTCTATGTTCTTGGTTGTGCTTTCTTTATAGCTCGTGCGTCATTGGATGGTTGAATTTTCCTTCTTCCACTTTATTTTTGGTCAAATTCCTTCTTCCACTTATTTGCATACAAAAGTTTAAGGGAAGTGTGAAGACATGAAAAGAAGATGAGATTTCCAGTTCCTTTATATTCACCTTTCCAGTTCCTTTATATTCACCTCATCGCACAAAATTCTCGAACTTTTTCCGTCTCTAACCTAATGGACATATTCCAAAGGCAAAATTGCAAGTCTGAAAAGTAAGTCCTTGAGACTTGAAAGTGGGAAAAACCGCTTCAAACATATCACTATCTTTCCCACTTTCTCAAGCTTCTATTTCCAGATAAAAGTTTACATATTGCCAGCTTTTCAACGCACATAAGCCTGCTTCCCTGAAAAGAGAAAGGGACCGGTGACTGGTGAAAAATAGAGCCCGGAAATATCTCCAGAAAGATGAGTTCAGAGTTGTCATATTATGAACCCAGAACACTGTCCCTACTAAAATCACCCATTCTTGCATTTAAGGTACCAAAGTTCAAAGCGATCATGAAGATTGACTCAAACGCTCATCCAAGTTCGCTACAACAGAAGATTGACAGACAAAAAAAGAATGGATCGGTTAAAAAGGCCAAAGGATCGATTTTGATGAAATGTAAGACCTCTGATATGTACATTCTGCTTAAGTACATCTCAATATTCACAAAGTGAACGAAAGAAAAAACAGCAAAATTTCCATTCTGTGATGGGCTGAAATGTGGATCTAGGAGCAACAACAGCTTGAGCATTTAAAACTTAATGAGATGACACGTAAATGAGATGGCTGACTAAGCAAGACGCAACTAGGGCACACCGAATGGGTTAGTTATGGAGCTAAGAACAAAGGCTGCAGAGTTGCACCAACTTTTAAATGCACCAACTTCCACTTCAATCATTTGGTCCGTTCTCCAGTGCAAGCATGGGCAAGATGTCGAATGACAAACCTATGTCCTGCCTCCTCCTTGATGTGCTTCCTTCATGTTCTCCACATTGGAATCGCATGTGATTCCGGAATCCATAAGCGAGTAAAGATATCCCTAATTCCAAAAAAACACTATGAACCTGGGAAGTGCAAATAGCATGTCAATATACGGAGACAATTAGTTTCACCAAAACGGGAGGCATTTACAAGAGAAAAACAGGGAATCTTATTACCTTCCACTATGACCCCCACAATGGTCCCAAAGAGAAATATTTCTCGCTTCTGGTCGGAGCAGCCAAAGGTCCGGGTGGAGGTGCATGCACTGTAATTGGAAGAACCCACTCGCTTTTGTCTCTTCCCTCTACCAGAAGAGGATGCTCATATCTAAATTCGCAAAAATCGAATAATGTATCAATTACTTGACTGTATACAAGTTTGGTCTGATTAACGTTCATAGCATGAACAAGATTATTTTCCAAATAGTAGGATGTCAGCCAGAACAATAATTCCGATATAACATAGGCTCATATCCTTCAACTTTCTCATCTAACAAGAATTAAGCAGAAACTAACATCAAGAGAAGTGAAGAGAGAACCACAACTGGTCGTCCAATAACGCATTATTTTGTAAGCTGACGAGCACAAAAGACCTTCATGTAAGAAACACTAACTCCCAAATGTAACAACAAAACACCTTCTATGCAGTAGCCAAGTGAAAATAAGATGCCTCACATCACTCGAGAATGTCATGCAGGAAAAAAATCAAGAAAAAAAAAGGAGCTAGATGTGTATATTGATACTACTTTGTCATACCTTGTCCAGTCCACGTTCTTTGGGGTGGTATAAAATTCAAAACGAAGAGCCCATTGCACAGAGATGCGGGGAGTGGCAAAGGACATGGGCCCATCCATAGGGATGGAAAAAAGAAAGCTAGTCTGCACCAAATCCGCAACAACCTCGTGGTGATCGCTCTGAACCTACAAGCAGAAGATGAAGCAGAAAATCAAAGGTAGTGTAACAATATGGGAGAAAAAACGAAAGAAAACAATCAATGCACTCAAAGTAGCACCACGGTCAGGCACTCAAAGTTCTTGATGTTGAAAATTAGCATCTCAAATTCCTCACCGTTCCTTCATCAGTATAATAAAATTATCAGCAGTGACATGCCAAAATTTTATTGACCTTAGCAGAATTAATCTGTATAAGGAGCAAGCTCTCTCTCTCTTTTCAGAAGTAAGGGATGCCAATTCCAAGGACGTGTTTCAAGATTTTGTCCGTACAGTAATCTAGAAATGTAAAACATCTTTTCTTTACAGAATGGATCCATATGTTATGACTTCCAAAGCTGTAGGTCCCCTTTCCCTCCATTCTATTAGAACTGAGTCACCCACTCACAATGCATCAGTATATGATAAACAATTTCAAACTCTGTCTAAGGTGTCGGAAGCCCTATAATATTGGTCATTACTTTCCTACTCTCCATAGAATCAAAATCCTTTGTCAATGCTCCCCAAGGGAGCCATAGGCAGCACTTAATGCTATTGCACCTTTTCTGTATAGAATGCTATATTGCAGCACTGGCAGCACAGTAATCCCCAAAGCATCCCTCAAGGAAAAGTTGTATGAGCAAAAAAATTCATTAAAACAAGCTTCCCAAAAACAACCGCAAAAGCAGAAAGGTGCATGAGCATTGTACGTCTTTGGACTTCTCGTGATTTTATATTTTGACTTAGTAAAAACTTGCAATGCCTAGTAAATTTTTTTTTTTTGGTAAGGTCAATGCTTAGTAAATTTACCTATGCTAAAGATAAAAAAAAAACCCTTAAGCTTTGAATCATCTAAATTTGGGACGTAGAATTACATATTTAAATATTGAAAAATTTACTCTCTTAAATCACCCATCAAATTTACGCACATAACAAGTATTTAATCAGAGAAAAAGCTCCAGGTCACATCATTCAGTTATATTGCTAGATAAAGACTGTGGGCCTATTTACTAACGACTTGATTTGTGGGAACAAACGTTTTCTAACATGGTATTTGAGCACATGTTAAACACTCAAATTCTGACAATCCTTCTTATAGTTATTCTGCTTGTTTTCCTACCTGCTGTGATTTTGTTTGTCTTTGGTTGTCCATTGGAAGTGGTTCAATCCACATCCTATATTCCAGATGTAAAATCCAGCTTACATGCGAGAAATAAGAAGCATCGCAGATGTATACTGTTGGCTTTTTTTCTCTACCAATTTAAACTTTAGGCAAAAACAGTCTCCAAATGCCAAATAAAAGTTCCCGAATTAACAGCATTACCTAATTTTGTTTTTCGAAACAGCAATCCTCTTTCTTTTTGGCTTTCTAGTTAGTGATAATCAGCAAATACAAACTTGATCAGCATAAAGAGAGATGCAGGGAAAACAACAATTTTGCCACAGAGATTGAATTCAGATCTCCTTGGTTCCAGCATTATTTTGGTCGCACATTCTTCTAGTTTAACACATAACACTCACAACGTGCACGATATGATTCACAGACAATAAATCGTGAAATAAGGAGGATGGACTGCCAATGCCAAAATGCAAACTCTGCTCTCATGCCCTCTCTTCAAGTCAGTTTTCTTTCATTTTATCTGACACTAGATATTTCTCAAAGAATTCAAAAGTATCCTTATCTTTCAAGATAAGAAAATGGAGTTACCATTCCACCACCAGCACATAAAAACCGTGTACTTGAACAATAACCACTGTCCTCATATATTCTCCGTCAAAGATACTGATGTCAACTTCCCTATCCCTATGACTGATTATGCAGAAAAATTTAGCTGGCTGTTCCATTCAGAGCTATATTAGACTCAACTATGATGAAAAAGTTTTTAAAAAATGACAAGAAATGTTAACAATATAAAAATGATTACAGTTGGATCTAAAGTTTTTGAGTCCCAGAAAAGGCGCTTAAAAAAATTTAAAGTACCTTTGTGATGGTAGGTGAATTTTTCCTGGAAGGATGAACAAAACGCCTATTTATAGTCTCTGACATCTCCAATGTTATGGAAACCTGCAATGACTCCAACACTCCATCAACGTGTTGAAGGAATACAGAAGCTGCCCTCTTATCATTATTTCTATGTCACTTCTTGGGTGCAATTACCTCAAGGCATCTCCGGGCTCCTTCCTCAGGAAAAAAGGTTAGAGTTCCACCAATCTGCGAACAATGACTTATTAGAGAGGAAAAAAAAACAGACTTGAGGGGAAAATGCCAAGTCATATCATTGTCATCACCACGTCACTGAAGTAATAAGTCGAGTCTGAGTTTTTTGGAGAGAATCTGAGCAGAACACGGTCATCCATTCTGATATTGTAGGATCTTGCTCGAATAAATCCTTCCTCTACAAAGAAACATTTCTGAAAATAAGTTCATTGACCTTTTGCCTCAAGCAGCTATGATCCAAGATGCAATGGTCTCGCAATCATTTAGTAACATCTAGAAGATGTTGCCACAGTTTACCTGCATTAGGGGAAAATGCTCCCTCATGGTTATCTGTTGAAAGAGATCGTCCAAGCTTTGACTGATCATTTGGAGAGGCAACAGCTGAAGTATGGGCTCCACATCCATTTGCAAAGTTAAGTCAGTTAGCTTTGTCTGGAGTTGATTGAGTCATTATGTATGATAAAGAAACAAAGAAGCTTTTCCTTCTTCATCAACTAACTTCCAAAGCTTCTCAAAATTACTGTGAGCATGGTTGTTAAAATCTCAATCTAGGTCTTACGATGCTATCCTAAGATCTAACACCTAAAGAGTGGCCCAATCCTAACTAATTCCTAATTATCTAGGATCATTTCCTATCCTAAGTCCACATCATAAGATTGGTATGGTCATATCTGCAGATTCAAAAGCCATTGTACTTGATATGTCTTTATTTTAAACTTTTCACCATGTTATGCTTCTATAAGTAGCGATCTTCGCTAAAGCACAAGAGAAACAACTTCTAGGATATTATAGTCAATAATCTGATCACAGGATATGATCCTTTAGACATATCTTGATTTTCTTGTTCATCATCAGAATTGTATACTTCTAATCACAACTCGCCAGCATTGCTATTATACAATATAAATCTTTAAAAGCATAATTACCAGCATCATTCTCATGGAGGATTTCCGCTGCAGACAGACGAGGAAGTGCCAAATTTGATGATAGACTCATCCGTTCACCTTCCGCGAATAATATATCTCTGCTTGAAGATCTTGCTATAGATGACTGCAAGGAGAGCGAACTCCCGAAGGCTCTGTGTATGTTTTCTCTACTGGGGTTATATGAGGAGACAGATGATATCTCATCCCTTGAACTATCATAACCTTCCTCAACTCCATCATATATGTCATTTGCTCGAACCTATACAGTATATCAAATTGTCAAGTGGTCTTCTCATTTTGATGCCTCAGCAAATGCTGTTGCTGAATACAAAAGCTATTAGCAATTCCAATGGGAGAAAACGGATAAGGGAAACAATGTAGACCTACCCAGTCTGACTCGCCATCCATCTCTTTCCAGTAAATATCCAGCAGAATGGTTGATAAAGGAACGATGCCTAAAAAGAGTTCAAAAACCAAAATTGGTCATACAGATAAGATACATACTATCCATCGGAAAAGTTTATATGAAATGTGTTAGCATAAAAAGAATTCAGCGAAACTGCGGGAGCAAATGTATTTTTGCAAGCAAAGAGGACCAGGCTTAGTGTCATCATCAAAAACCATATCTTAGAGAAAAGAAGAAACAGCCAAGAAATTGACAAAAAGAGAAACAGAAAATGGATAAATTGCCTTATCCAAATCTCAGTCAAATGAGTTACATCACATCTTAAGCTCTTGTGATTGCATATTAAATAGGGAAACAAAGTTTTATTGTCATATAGATCTGGAAGGCTATTTAAAGAGCTATAACCACATCATAATCAAAAATAACGTGCAGACATGGCTCATCTCTTACCATAAGAAATTCCAAAAGATATACTCACCTTCACTTTGACCTTCATCCAATAGCAACCCACTATTCTTCTGATCAACCCAAACTTGTAGCGGCACACGAACTTCCTGTAGTTTACATCATATGCTCCAATAAGAAACATATTGGACACACTACACAACAACAAAACCAGGGTATAGCCTTGAGGCTCATTAACTATACAGCCACATCATTCACGTATGTCTGCACATGGTGATAAACAAAAGTAAGTCGAGCTATAGACGAAATGAGTCCGATCTGCATGAATAGAAAAGCAGTTTTCACAGCAACTCCATATATATGAAGCACTCAGTACATAACCTTTGAGAACCAACTTAAGCACCATAAGGCTAGCAGGAGGTCTTAAACAGGATGAGCTACAGAAGCAGGTCTAATGTAACCAAAACAGATTTTAAAGATTTAAGCAAGGAAATATATATGAACCTGTACTGTGAAAACTAATTTATCTGCGCCAGATGAGAATCAGAATCACAACGAGAATCTTTAAAGGAAAATATGCTGCTTAACTTAAACCGCATCAATCCATTTCGTACTTGGTGGTATTCCACCTTACAAAAGGTGCAATCATATTGCTATTTCGTGAAAGCATGTGATAGATTTTCCACATACTGCATGTGTGCAATTAATAAGCAACTTAACTACAGAAAGAGCCAAAACTTTTCACAGGATCATCTACCAAAAGTTGGCCCCCTTGACTGTTCTGTTCTGTTGAACATTGAGTCTGCTCCTTAGTAAAAGGTAAAAGATAAAAGCACACTGCCTGTATTAAGACATACCACCATTACAGAGAGAGGAATAGCAGCCTGTCAATTGAGAAGCTAAACTTCTTGTCTTCTCCTTTCCACTTGTTCCTTGGTTTCAGTAATTTTTTCCCAAAGTTAAATTAGATCCCCTTTTCAAGTTTTCCAGTTTTCATGATTCTCACCACATATTAGTCCTAAACACGAAATTCAGCTCTTCGTAATCCAACTGGGAAGAAGAATGTCAATTTAGATAAATTGAAAGACTGACTCTGCCAATCATTATCAAATCAGATATATCGCAAGTTCAGAAGAAAGTGCCTCATAGGAATCAAGAATGACATAGTTGAGAAAGATAGCCACTTGTTCATCACTCATAAGAGATTTCAGAACTCAAAGAAACCAATTGATATTGCAACAGACTCAATGCCCTCATTCTAAGAAACAAAACAGGCGTAAAGTAGTGACGTGGAACTACTTGAAGTTGCAACCAAATGATAATTGAGTACAGTTCAAATGATGAACAGGATAACCAAATTGTTTAGCAATCTTTTGGATAACACAATATCAAATAACAAATATGAAGAATGAATTAAAATACAAACCAATTCAGCGAGATCTTTCGCTAATTCCCTCTGAGAGTGACCAGTTTCAAGAATCTGCCATTGTCCTGATAACATAGTCTTTATATAGTACAAGTAACGAATTGTAGCACCTCTGTATGATGGCGGTATGATGTTTGGCAGCACAGCTCGAATCACATCTACCAACAACAAGAAAAGCTGATTTGATGATACACTGAGAGATGATAAAAATTTCCGTATCACACCAAAGTAAAGCATGGAGCAAGTAACAATTTGAATGCTGAAACATGAATGAAAAATTTCCGAGACAACAATGGGTGATTTTTGTCCGTCTCATTCAAGAGTGAAATGGAACCTTGAGCTTTCTAGTACAAATATTATGAAACTAATCCACCGGTGGTATAATGAGCCATCTAAAATCATGTGAAAGAAGAATGTCTCACCAGTGACCTTATTCCAACTAACAACTAAATGAGGTCCATAGGAGCCTACTTCAAGGTGATACCCTTAAATTATGCTTTGCTTATGTAGGATAAATGCTTCTATCCCTGGATAAGAATCCCAAATCATCCGTCAATCATCAGAAATCCTAAAAATTATTGCTTCCAATGAAGAACATTGCACAACAGGATACTAGGGCGACAATATGGATACTGCTAAAATATCAGAAAAAAACCCAGCACCTTCAAACATACTATAGATTTGGTCATCTTTTGGACATCCAGAGCATGCATGCAATCTAGACTAGCTAAAAAATACTGATCTAGAAAGGGATTAGCCCTTTTCTATTATAGTCCCACTCAACTTTAAGTTTGTGGACAATCCCAGATTCATGTGCTTGGATTGACCAACAAGATGTGGAAGTCCTTTCACCAACAGTAAATGACTTTTCCCTTTTCTAAAGTATAAAAACTGTTTCCCATCTGACAATGTTTTCTTCCCTACCGGTACCAGACTTCATGCAGAAACAACAGTAAGGAAGGAAGATTCCATATTTGGTGGAAGAAAACTAAGAACATTCTTGTAGCTACAGAGTGCCATGTAAAATCTAGCTTAATTGTTTCTTTTTGCCATGCGATTTTCTTGATCATCAGTCTAAACTTTTCATGCAAATGGAATAACAGAGAGAAGAAAATGCACTCACAGGTTTTAGTGGTGCCACAGGAAACAATCTGATTCGAGGCAATGGACGACACTGAGCAGTCCATAAAAGCATATTCACCTGTAAACGACAAATTTTAACTCAGCAAACCTTCATACTCCATGATTAATCGCTACAAATTCCTCTAGTGGGCACCTGCTATACAGCCACTACGTATCGAGTTAAATTAGACATACAGTACAATCTTCCTCGCCCAATACTCTTTAAGACCCCAACTGATTCCTACGGAATTCGCAATTCCAGACATTCTAACAACATTCCCGACGCTCTCTCGTCGTCAATTACATCGATACCAACGGAATCCCAAAGCGTACCTCTGCGCTGTCTGGACTCCGGCGAGGGCTTCTGGGTGGCGAACCACTGAGCATCCAACTTCTCAATCCCTCTGATTTCGAAGCCGAGACGCTTGATCAGGAGCGAGCAAACCGAGCCGTTCCTGACCACGCCGACCGCGTCGGGAGTGACGATCTCGACAGTCGCGACCACCGCATCTCCGGGCCTGTACACTTCCTTGTCCGTGCGGAGCCTTATGGAGGGCGAGGCGAGCTCGCTCTTCGGGCCCCTACTGCCGCCCGACTTCCTGGAATCGCCGCCCCCGAAGATCGAGAACCTCGGCGGCAACATCGCCGGCGGCGGGCGCGGGGGACTTCCGGCGGGGATCGGACCGGGGGGACGCTTCTACAGATACATCGACGAGAGATCGGGGAGCTGCAGAGTCCCACGCGCCCGGGACGGAATCGCGGAGCAGTGCGGCGCGGCGAGGGAGAGAGAGCGAGTGCAGATCGGAAGTGCGTTTTGGATTAGAGGCAGATCCAAGAGGCGGAGATGGAGAGAGACAGAGAGAAATGACGATCTCGGCGACGAGACATGGCGGTGATGGACCGATGGTGGGCGGATCGGAGGTGAAATTCGACGCCATGTGTATCACGTGCGGGTCGCTAATGTCGACATTGTGATGTACCTACCGTGCCCAAATTCGATGATTTTTTTGCATCTTGTGTGTGAATTTGGGTACTAATTTATATCTTGATCGAATTATCATTATGGTTTTGCTTACAAAAAAGTCCTTTTTCTTCTAACTTTCCGAACCCGGATCACAGTATTTGCACATTGCTGTTGCTACACTTGAGGCTTGTCGCTGCCCATATTCATCATCTATTGCCACAATGGCCACCCGGCAAGCCCACCTGGCCCACCCCTTTCTCTCTCTCTCTTGATCTCTCTATCGATGAGGTTACCATGGTGACCGATGAGATCATATCAAGGTTGTCGGCCCGGGCGTCCTTCACAGGGCTGTCCTTGTCCACAAACACAACTACCATGTCTTTGCGGTCATGGTTGTCTTGAATGCACCCTTTCCACCTTTTTTTTTTTCGTAAGAAAAAAATTTCGAGTATGAAGGGTTACTCCCTGCCAAGAGGTCTTATAATAGATTTACATATCTCTTACCAAAGGAGACTACTACGTGATTCGAACTTAGGCATGGTGTAGGGAAAGTTTGAACCTTATCAATTGAGTTAACCTACTTTGACATTTTCATCTTAATTTGTATAATACATGTGCGATGCACAAAACATTCGTGCATCGAAATAGTATGATGATCTCAGTGCCATCACAAAATACACAAAACAAATCATACAATTTCTCTCAAATGTTAAAAAGAAAGATGACAAATCTATTGGGACTTTCACTATTTATTAAAGCTTTATCTTCATTAAGGTGCGCTTGCGAGAGTGGTTGGCAAAAGAAGCCTCACATTGAGGATAAAATGGAGCAATTAATATATTTTAGTTCGTTCATAACTTATCGATTAAAGCACTTTAACGGAGGTGAGTTCAATTAGATAACTAGATGGACTTAGGATTTGACTCTCTCTTTATGATTTTCTTTATGGAGGTATCACACTTGCATAACATATCCCCCTAACGGAAATGTTTCTTTTCCTATCATAGCTACTTTCTTCCTCACTCAATATGATCACACTAAGGCTCCACTTGTTTCGAGAAAAAATGACATTTCTAGAAAATATTTCCTGAGAAGTCATTTTTTAAGAAAAATAATAATATTTTTCAGTGTTTGGTTGATACCTGAAAATGGATTGGAAAATATTTTTCATATTTATTAAGGAAAATCTCATTTAATCACAAATTGCTGACATGGATGTTGATCGCTTTACGTGGCACAGTCGCGTTGACGTAGTCAATTTTTATAATTTTTTTAAAATCGAAATTTTAATATTTTTTTTAATATTTTCTTTTCTTTTCTTTTTCCTTCGTCCTCCACCGATCGCCAGCCCTCGCCTGTGGTCTATTGTCAGCCGCCGTTGAGGCCCGACAATCAACAAAGGAAGAAGGAAAGAGAAAAGAAACAAAAAGAAGAAAAAAATTAAAAATAAAATAAAAAAATATAACTCAACTTCACCCAAGACTAACCAGGTCGGCCGTCACTTACGAGTTGTCACCGGTTGTCGCTAAGACCCGACGACCAACGAAAGAAGAAGAAAAAGAAAGAAAAGACGAAAAATAAATCCGGCCCTCACCTATCACGAGTGTCATCTGTGACAAATTTACAACATAAACATCAGAAAATATCAAAGAAGGCATATAACCTCTTCGATACTAGAATTCATTTTGTGCAATATATACATTTTGTTTTGATATGTTTTCAAATGGTGGTTTTTGGTTAGGTACATAGCAGGAATAGCATTAGAGCGAAGTGTAGATGAGAATAGTAAAAAGAAAATAAAAGATCATGGGAAAGTCATCCAAATAGGCCATGTTGTCAACTCTTCATTATTCCCACCCCATTCGTCTTAATATATAAGGGAATATGCTATGTAGTAGAGTTAAATATTTAGTTTAAATTAAGGTTTCGAATATTATTTTTATTAAAATTTTCAAGGAAGAAAAGACTTTTATTAACGAACATCCACATCAAATGCACTCAAAGTTAATTTTAGATTAGGAGGTTGTGTAAATGCACTCAACAAAATTTAAATTTAATAATCAAGACATCGATGCACAATTTTTAAAAGTCAAAATGGCAAGGATCGATGAAGTTTCGGAATTTGAAAACCGAAACGATTTTAATGAAACTCATGCTTAACGTCGGAGGCAAAGCTCGAAATAAAGTTCTTACTTTATGTTAACAGAAAGATATTTATAAATACAAATACAGTACATGAATATATATATTTCTCCTAATTTACACTTTTGTTGCAATTATATAGCTTAAATATTTCTAACCCAAGAACTACATCGATTTTTCCATATTTGGAGTTGCAACTACAAATTCCTATTCATATACATAAAGTTTCTCAATTTCGAAATAACGTATATTGATATTTTAAAATTTATTAGTAAGATAAAGATAGATCGACTCTCTTGTTATCTTTGAAAAATTAATCGATGGAATTAAATTATTTATCTCTTTTTTTTGTCAATTTGATTAGGATCGTGATTAGGACCCCTTAATCAATCAATTACGCATTTTAATTTCAAAATTAACCAATTCTTAGCCTGAAGCTGAAACCCGTTAAATCTTGATAACAATGGTCGCGTGAAAACCTAACGTGTATAATAAAGGGGGCGTTCATCTCTCCCTTCCAGGGCTCCAACAGACAAGAGAGGGAGAGATCGAGAGAGATTTCTAGAGAGAGAGAGAGAGAGAGAGAGAGAGGCGGAGGCAGGGTTGCGACTATGGCAGCGGCGGCCACTGCGAGCGTGGTTCCGGCGAACCGGTCGAGGCGGACGACGACGGCGGACGACGAGAAGCTCGTCTTCGAGACGACGCCGGGCGTCGAGCCCGTCGCGAGCTTCGACGAGATGGACCTGAAGGAGGATCTGCTCCGCGGGATCTACCACTACGGCTTCGAGAAGCCCTCCGCGATCCAGCAGCGCGCGGTCATGCCCATCATCCAGGGCCGGGACGTCATCGCCCAGGCCCAGTCCGGCACCGGCAAGACCTCCATGATTGCCCTCACCGTCTGCCAGATTGTCGATACCTCCAGCCGAGAGTACGTCCTTCGCTTTCCATAAACCCTAGTTCATGTTTCTTGTTATTGTCCTCTGTTCTGCCGATTCTGCTGTCTTTTTTGGCTCGCCTGTGAGACGTGAATAGTTTAGGTTGGTTGTTCGTTATTGCTTAGTTTGTGCTCTGGGAAGGGTAGTCGACTTGATTAACAAATTTTCAGAGACTGTTCCTTTGGTTTCGCGTTAATTCCCCTTGTGAATTGGTAATTCTATTTTTCTGGTGATGCTCACTGAAGTATAGAAAGACCTATATTAGAACACTCTATCAGGAGCCAGGATTATGATGGCTAGAGAAACTAAATGAAGTTGCCCAAACTTTTTGTGTGTGTGGAAATCGCATTGAGGAAAACCTTTTGCCTGATGGTGCTTCACTTTTTAGCCTTTAGGTACTCCGCAAATGTCTGGCTAGTCTGCGCTGCAATGTAACATTTAGCGATTACTCGTACTGCACATTTTTGTGATTGGACATCGTGAATTTGATTTGTTCAACATTTAACTTTCCTTTGAAGTGTAAAAAGGCATTGTTAGAACAGAGGTAATATTCAGGTTTGCAGGGTTTATAATGTTGTAATAGCAATGTGGAATTTAACTGCAACATATGTCGTTATTTTTTTTACTGTATATCAAGCGACATTTTGGCGTTATGGACGACTTTGGTGGGCAGAAAGGACTAGTTTCTTTTCTTGATCATATAATATTCTTTGCTCTCTCCTGCACTTAGATCTAAAAAGAGTGGTTTGTTTGTTATTTTTTGCTCAGTGCGATGCACTTGGATAGATCTATGAACAGTGGTTTATTCCTATCCGAGCTGAATGTCATCTCTTCATTAAGTGCGATACTTATGTTGGTTCATGTGGTTATTACAGGGTCCAGGCATTGATCTTGTCACCTACTAGGGAATTGGCTTCCCAGACAGAGAAGGTGATTCTTGCTATTGGTGATTATATGAATATTCAGGCACATTCTTGCATAGGAGGCAAGAGTTTGGGTGAAGATATCAGGAAACTAGAGCATGGAGTTCACGTGGTGTCCGGCACACCAGGCAGAGTCTGCGACATGATCAAGAGGAGAACTCTGCGCACTAGAGCTATTAAACTGCTGGTTCTTGTAAGCGATTGACCTTCTTTGGCTGCATCAATAATTTTTCTTCTCTTTTCCATTAGTTTTAAATTTGATTTGTGCTTTGCCAGGATGAATCTGACGAGATGTTGAGCAGAGGATTCAAGGATCAAATTTATGATGTCTATAGATATCTTCCACCTGAGCTTCAGGTAATGTTTCTTAGCAGTTAGATATCACGTTCATTCTTTGAATCGAATGTGTTGTCTTTCTTGGATATGCATGGCATGTAGTACAGATGTCGTAATTCCATTAATATTTATTTATATGATTTAATGCGTCGCATCAACTTTCCTGGAAGATATCCATATATTGGATCGCTTCATTTTCTTTCTGTGTTAATTATCAACTTTGGTAGTCCACATATCTCTGGTTCATGTGCAGTTATGATTGTCACTGTCACAGTACTCCAAAAACATCTGTCCTGCTTATATTTCACTTGTACACATACAGCATCCACATTCCCAAAAAAGGGGGGAGGGCTTTTTATGCCCGTTGTTGGCATTGCAGTGTAGGGAGCAATAACTTGGTTGAAATCTAAACTTGTGGAATCTATGTGTAGGTTGTCTTGATTTCAGCTACACTTCCAAATGAGATCTTGGAGATGACTGGCAAGTTCATGACAGATCCAGTGAGGATCCTTGTGAAACGTGATGAGCTGACTCTGGAGGTAATCACTACGTGTGCTTATTATTAGTGTGTGCACAGGAGTGTGTGACATTTGTGGCCTTGAAGCAAAAGACTGAGGATCTTTTGTTTTTGGAAATGATGACAGGGGATAAAGCAATTTTTCGTTGCTGTGGAAAGAGAGGAGTGGAAATTTGACACACTGTGTGATCTTTATGATACCCTCACCATAACCCAAGCCGTTATATTCTGCAACACAAAGCGGAAGGTAACGGTTCCATCACTTTTATGTCTAAGTATAGCTATTTTTCTTGGTAATGAACAGATCTTTTGTGCAGTCTTATCGAAGCCTCATTCATTTTCTTTGATTTGTCCAAATGGGCAGTTTTTGTGTAATATGGTTGGTTGAGTATAGGCCTTTGGCATGAGGCTATGTTTGGATGACTGTTGAATTATGTTTGGTAGCATGATTTATTTCCCTTTATTTACAAATCTATGGTGGTGAGAAGTATATCTCTGGGAAAGTAGCCTGAACATACAGTTTACAGTTACATAATGTTTCCATTAGAATCATTAAACCTAGTGATGCTATATGTGTATTGCATACTCAAATGGCGAATAATAGTACTTGACTGATTTTTTTTTTTTTTGCATGAGTGTAATCCTTGAAGGATAAATTATGGTTAGCTCTGGTTTCAATAAGTTTTGGCACACACTGAAATATGCACTTGATGTAAAGTATTTGAACCTTCTGCTTCCCCCAACCCCACTCCAATGCTTCACTTTATATCATCCTTTCACATGAATAATCTACAGCTTCGAAGCATAGGAAATACATCTGTCAGAGCCATGGCTTTAGTTTGTTTTTTTGGTTAACAGTCACCTATAACTCCCTCCGTGTCACGCACTTGGATAGGTGGATTGGCTAACAGAAAAGATGCGAAGCAATAATTTCACTGTCTCATCTATGCATGGAGACATGCCTCAGAAGGAAAGAGATGCAATTATGGGAGAATTCCGGTCGGGTGCAACACGAGTGCTGATCACCACTGATGTTTGGGCCCGTGGACTTGATGTTCAGCAGGTTTGTCTTTTAGCAAGTATAGTGATACATAGCACGTATATATCTGAACAATTGCTGTTATGAATGTGTATGGCTATTAGTCAAGTTGCTTCTGCCTCCATAAATACTGGTATTTAGGTTCACTGGTACATCATGATTCATTGCTAATTGGCTTGTAGTTTTGGGTGATGGACATAATATGGCTGGATAATGTAGTTTCTAGCGAAACTTGTGCTTGTAAATCATCTGGGCAGTATTGTGAGCTATGAATTGAAATTGCCTGTCCTAATAATCCTCTCTGTTCAGGTTTCGCTGGTGATAAATTATGATCTCCCAAACAACAGAGAGCTTTACATTCACCGCATTGGTCGATCTGGACGATTCGGACGCAAGGTAACATTTCTCGCAATTCGATTTTCTGGGGTCTATTATGGTCAGCAGTTGTCTCTTTTCCTCGTGTTGCATTAATTAAGTCTATATTTGTAAAGAAACAGAAAAAAGAAGAGCCTTTAGTGGTCTGGGATGATATATTCTTGTTCTGACTGCCCTTACAAGTCAAGGCATGCCTTGCCTCTATGAAACCAATACATGTATAAGCCTCATTTTTTGTTAATGAGAATCAATATGGGAGTGATGCCAACAAAATGCTGAAGTTCGTGAGTTACTTTTATGGTAGGGCATTTGGTTCTTAAAAGCAATAGCAGTCTATTTCCGTGAGTTCTGACCTTGGTGGAAAGATTATCCTTATCCTGTAATGCAGGCATTATTGGCAGATTAGAAACCAAGTGGTGCGATGTCTTTCTTGAAAAAAAAGAACTGAAGTATGGCTGTGCTGCTCTTCAGAGTGGTTTTAGAATATGGCACTCCAATGACCTCCCCTAAAAGCATACTGATAATATGGCTGTGCTGCTTTTGGTTTTAGAATATGGCACTTTGATGGCACCCACGTAGTTCCATTTTGGAGCTGCTCACGAAATATAAGTTTAGTTATGTTCACTAACTCCAAACCCCAGCTTTTTTCCTTCCCTTTTCTCTCCTTTAGTAAAGTTGCCAGTCTGGGGTTTGATCTGTACCTTCTCCTGGTCCCCAAAATCATGACGATTTGTGTAGGGTCAACTTTATTCCCCAACTTTGTTCCCCCAAATTATTTGGCAGAGAAAAGCTGCCTAATTTTTCTTCAATTTTAGCAAGGTCATTTCCTGTGTACCTAGAAATTTTTGTGTTTGTTTTTCCCTCTAATGAAAGACAAGGGACCATCTTTCAATGAGGCTTTTGTGTTTGTGATGCTCGATGCACTTGGTTGTCCCGCAGTGTTTAATATTCTTCTTCTGTCTTTGTTATTTTATATTGAAAGGGATATTTCTTTGCATAAGATTGTAAGAACTCTATGAAGTTGATGCTAATACCATCCTTTTCCCCAATGATTGCGTGCTGCGTTGGTTTATGATGTTTGTCCACTTCAGTTGGTGTCATGGACATTATGCCCTGATTATGGCCCCGAAAGAATTATATTTAGACACTTCTGCATGGTAAATGATTGAAACGACATTTATCCTTTGTGTTTGGCAGGGTGTTGCTATAAACTTTGTAAAGAGTGATGATATCAAGATCTTGAGAGATATAGAGCAATACTACAGTACCCAGATTGACGAAATGCCCATGAATGTTGCTGATCTTATCTAATTGGGAAGTCCTAGGTTCTGCTCACTGGTCTGGATGTCGATGAAGTGTGCTGCTCTATGTGGTTTCGATGGATGCAACGTTGATTTCTTTTTTCCCTTTCTCTCCATGGTTTGTACGATAGCAGAGTGCGCCAATCTTTTTGTTTTGGGAGGGTGACTTGTTTAGTAGTAAATATCTTGACATTGTTGGTTGACCTGCGGATCTGTGACTCATTAGCCGACTATAAACGGATTGAACAGGAATGCTGAATGTAGTTTGTTACGAGCTTCAATTGTAATTTGTTTGTGATTGTCTGGTTTGCAATTTGTTGAAAACAACGCAGCACAATATTCCGAAGTTTCATATAGAACAATAGATTATGAAATCCGATAGAAGACTTCTAGAGTTCGTTTATTTTGCAGAAAATAAATAATTTAAAAAATAATTCCCAAAAAGATTGCTTACATCATTTATAAAAATAAATTTATAAAAAAACATTTTTTGTCCACGAAAATTTTAGAAAAAAATTGTCATTCAATGGTCCAAAAAAATTCACTGATCAAATTTTTTTAAGTAATATAAATAATTATTTAATCATTTATTTTCATGAAACAAATGGTATCACGAAAGTCCTAAGGGTTGCGGATTTACTTATTTCAACATTTCGGGAAAGTCAAATTCAATGGTGGCCTCTAAGATGAAAGCTTCACATTGTCTCTTTCATACCTTCCGTTAGAGATGAGATCTATCATTCAAAGATCATTGCTGGAAAAGGAGGCTCTCTCTCTCATCAAGTTCACAACCATGGGTATTGATGATGCAGAAATAATAGCGCGGCAAACAGATTGCACAATTCCTTTTCTTTTCCTAAACCAGATTATTCTGAACGTCCGGCATGAACTCGTGGAGTTGAAGATTATCTGGGACAAGATTTCTACCCCGACCTCTTTCCACGAGCAAAGCAAAAAGAATATCCACAGAAATGTTGTCGGTTTTAGGGTCAGAAGGATCTTTGCAATCAAAATGAATTGTCAGTGTTAGGTCTCAAATTATGTCTAGGATGACGCTCGCCAAAACAGATATTACCGAACTTAGTCATGGCATTAACAGAAAAAGGAAAACACTATATGACAAATTGGTGAACCAAAGAGAAGCAAAGAAAAAGGAGCAAAAGAAAGGTGGCCAGCAAACAAAAATATAGCCACCTTCATCAGGGACTCTTCGCGTCCAACATCAACGACGGTATGCAGTGTCTTCTTTGCAACCGGTAATCACTCGGGAAAAAAAAAACCCAAAAGAAAAGAAAAGCAAAAGGAAAAAGCACATGCATATACATACAATCCCTCCTAAGGCAAGGCAATGTACAAAAGGAAGAGACACAACTAGCCAAAAAGTAACCAAAAAAAACAAAGAGATCACAAGACGGTATTGATGTGGAGCGCCTTGAGAAGGGACGTCGCCATCTGTTTAACTAAGACTTGACCTCCGGAGCTCTGCCCATCTCTGCGTTCCTCGATCAGGTTTTGAAGTTTCTGGGGTAAATTGTTTTCCACAATCAACTGCTTGGGCCGAGGGTGGTGCTCGTAAACAGCCTGCGGCAGTAAAAAGTACAAAGTCAGTAATAATGGCATAAGCAGGACCTCGAGACACTCTTCCAAACTAGATTTTAGGCACAACAAGCACTATTGTCAACAAGAAAGTCGTCAGCCTGACAATCAACAAAGTGGTCTGTATTTTGTTCACGTAATGGTAAATGAAACCAATTTCAGATACAGAAATTAGACAGTAAAAAAATAGACACGCATCGTCATGGCGGGAAAGTTGACAACTCAATTTTCTTTTAACCAAGCCCGAGAGTTTAAAGCTTAAAAAATGTAACTCGTTTCAACTCGCTAAGCTGCCGCCCCATTTTCTGAGCACACATAAGAGGCATGGAGAAAAGCACTAAGCAAAATATGCCAATAGAAACATGCAAATAAATCATTGCTCATAAGCAAGAGAGGAGTCGAGAGATACGCACCTTAATTAGCTTGAGCAGATTAAGACGGGCAATAGCATCCTGATGGTCTAGCCTTGCAATGAGCAAAGGTGTCAGACCATTAACAGCTAACGTTGTATTGATCCGAGATGATTTGCTGCATGAAGAAGTATACCAGTCATTTAATAAACAATAAAATTTAAAAGGATGCATAGGCAGATTTCTTGCCAGCAAATCAATGACCTCCCACAGGATATAGCAGATTGCACACTACTAAGAGGTAAATAGAAATAAGAGGAAATTGACCCAAATCAGCTTTAAACTAGCTTCTCCTGCTCCAATCTACTTCATATGAGAGCCAGGGATACAATCACTGGATACCTCTTACTTTCTATAAAGTCCACATGGCCGTCTTCAGCAACCAGACTCATGATCAGTAAAATCATGGATCTTAAGAAGAAGCCGCCTCTCCATATATAGAATTACTATCTTAAAAATCCTACGGCAAAAAAACTTTGAAATAGAGGAAATACCTGTCTTGCTTTTCCTCTCTTTGGACAAGTTGCAGAGTAGGAGAGGCAAGTGAAAGGAACAAAAGTCACAGACAAAGAACACTTACGTAATTATTTTTAAGAAAGGCTCCAAAATGTGGACAAAATGTTGCTCTGGACAACTCTGGAAAAACTTCACCAATTTCTGAACCGCTTCCTTTTTCAACAATGCCTGCTCCACCCTCCGACTGTCATTGTCATGAGCCAAGCATACAGCAATGGAATCCAATGCTGTTACAGACCAGACCTCGTCATCTAGCAGACTTAGATACACATCCAGTCCCCCATGGGCCCTTAGTTGCTCCCTTGAATTACGTGACGCATGAGCCATATCACACAATAAAGGCAACGCATGGGGCTTCAATGGAGAATCTGTCACAATAAAATGCATCAAGTGTGGAATGATTCCATTTTCCGCGGCTTGCTCTTGTCTCCTCTTATTTATCTTGCACAAATTGAAGAGTGCATGCAGAACCTTGCAAAATAAAGAATAAAGTTCATAAGCACATTACAAGGTGTAAAACTGTAAACAGCAACTAATCAGAATCCATAGAACAAAGCCATGGAAAGGCGAAGGAACTGAACAGTAAAACTAGATTTGCTCTTGGATATTGAAACTGAATGAATCTGGCAGAACACAAAATGAGAATAAAGAAACATGCTTGCAGGGAGAAACATCATTTGTTAAATCTTTTGTCCCATGTAAAATGGTTAACTAACAAATACCATCCAAACAGGCATTCAACAAGAGAATGACACTCCCAAGTTGGTTAGAGCAGTCAATACGCCATTGTTTTTTTAACCTCAGCCAATTGCTAGACCTTAAAACCCTAAGCATTAGTCTGTCTGCTTTAGACCTGCTCAGAACCACTCTGGTTAGAGTTAGCATGCCACAGCCTGATATTAATACCTTTCGGTTACTATAAAAAATTAAGTGGACCAGTTGAGAAGATTAGTTTAATCAAGAGTTCATTACAGTAAATACACAAGTTCTGACTCCTTAAATATCAAATACGTATGATTCTTCTCTTTAGGACATAACTTTTGGAGTTTCCTGCACTCCAAAGCACACTTACACAATGAGTATTTTCGGAGTGAATCAGCACATGATATATATAATCGAAATTGTGGCATCCTCCGCCAATTATCTTTCAGAAATCAAACGAACCCTGACCAATTCAGTTAAACTGAAAGGAGCAAGACCACTAGAGTTCGCCTTAAAAAGGGTATAATTAAAAGAATAAAATGAGTCCATACCTCGTGATATATCTGCGATATAAGTGGCCCGTCTTTAAGTTCAAGGTTTGGAATCAGATATTTAATTGCCTCTGCACGCTGGAGACTTTCTAAGCAATTTGGGTCCATTGACAGATGATTTATGCACTTCAGTATCTTTGAGATCAAATGAAGATGGACAATTATTAGCATGTTCATGACACCTAAGGAGCATAATAATTTAAAAAGTGGACAAGTATGTGCGCGATAAGTGTACCTTCAAAAGAATGGGGCGCTCTATCCGGTTAAACATCTGGAAAAGACGGAGGAGCAAACCCTGGCTACACATGTGTGATTTAACATTTGTATCTGCTTGTGCAAACTCAAGTAGAAGGTCAGCAACCTTTTCTAGGTAGTCTCGGGCTACATCTGCATTCAGAGTTGAGACCACGTGCGAAAGCAACCCTGATGAAGCTGCACTTCCTGGTCTAGCATTCAAAACGCCAGAACCAGATAGCACACCTGAAGTAGTCTGAGATGCAATTCCAGATGTGGAAGTAGCTCCCTCAGATCCAGGCAGTCCTGTCTTCTTATTTACTGTCTTGTATGAAGCTTTAGGAGTAGAGTCAACATTCACATTCTCCCTTCTGTGCCCAGTGACTTCTGCTACATAAAGGACATAAAATATAGATTCAGGCTTACAATTATATAGGAGATCAAGGCTAGATTTATGAGAAGAAATTTGAATCAGTACTATAGTATTAATGAAAGTTTATTCAAACTAATTACAAGACCTGCAAATTCAGCCATCACAAAATCTAGTTCTCCATTTGTCTTCTTGTCATTAGCAGCATGGAGTAAAGGCAATATGCTTTCGTGTCTCTCAAACCCAGATAGGTGCCGAACATACTCGAGTTGGCCAGAAAAACGTCGGGAAGGCGGCTCCTTCTCCAACAAGCTAAGTAGAGGTCGCACTTGCTCTTGCTGAGAGGTTATGGAACTGGAATGTCCATTTGATGCACCATCCGTCAATTTCAAAGGCTTATCTGTGGAGGTCCTATTAGCAGAATTGGGAATGCGATGTTGTCTAAGTTCGAGGTCTCCTCGCGAAGAGTCAATTGCTACACTGCTAGATTGAAGCCTATCTAGGTCTACGGGAAGATGGCGGGAATCTGATTGACTCGCATCCAAGGTCTGGGAATTCGAAATTGAAACACGTGAAGGTTCCTGCACTCCAGCTGGCAGAGAATGATCAACGATTCCGTGTCTAACCTTAAAATTATCTGGTTGGTCGGATGCAGAAACCATTGCCTCGCTCTGCAGAAAAGCAGGATGACTAGGATCTAATTGACCAGACCGTGGCCATCTAGCTAAACCATCCCCTGGAATGCCAGTCCCTCCAGATATAGAAGCCAAGCGAGCAGCCTCATTTAAGCTATATAGTGTATTGATTAGCCTCGGAAGGATTCCATTCTTAGCAGCGATGCGGCAAAATTCATTCCGAGGTGTCGAGCACTGAAGCTTAAATACCTGCCACATGCCGTCAATAGCCAGATGAACCATTTCCCTGTATTACAGAACATTTTGCCTTAATACAGTTCCAAATTTCAATCAATAAGGTCAAAAGATGGTGACAACAGCCCAAATTAAAGTCAAAATCTCAGGAGAAGCACATATAGATCATAAGTGTTCACCAAAAGGCTCAAGTTGTTAAAAACATAATTCAATGAGCACAAGGCATGCAGGAGAACATTATCAGCAACCTAAATGCACCACTATGGATAATCACTCTTCCTTGCTTTGGAGCCATGAGCCACCAGACAGGCTCTACACATAAATTACTTAACGGACTCCAAAATATCAAACTAAGCATCAAAGTAGAAATGAAAAAATAAAAAAAAAGGATCAAACTATCATAAAATAGAGATGCTAGGATCCAAATCGATCAATGAAACTTGGCTTTACCTTCATTCCAAAAGGTCAAATGGTTTGATTTATTTAGTGTTGTCACTATTACGGCGTATCATTATGGGATTGAGTATGGTAAGGTCCTAGTCCGACTATCTATATGAAGAACTTACCAATCATCACTTAGTGGATTTCCAAATTACAGAATATTAAGCAAGTCCACAAAAAATTACTTGAAAATAATCTGGTGCAGCTGATTTTTTTACAAAATTAAGTTGAAAGTCATGCAAAAATTATTGTTATGCATTTCACATTAACAAAGTGAGGCACCGGTTCACCGCATTATAGACATATTCTTCATAATTTAGATTGAGTAATTACATATTGGTCTATGACTGATCTTGTAGAACCATTGATACATGCTTTAACACATCACATCATCCGGCTTGAAAAATCTGACTTTTTTTCCCCTAGTTGTATAACCTTAAGTCCTCTAACCAAATTCATAGGCGATAATCCAAGGGTGCAATTCTGTGATTGGTCATCTGTCAAATTAAGAAATCACCGTCAAAACTCTAACAATTAGTAATTTGGTATCAAAGGTATGTGCAATACGATAGATCTTAATTTGCATCGCACATATCAAACTTCCTATCGTTTTTCCCCTTCATAACCTAATTCTTAGCCTTCTTGAATATAGCCTCGATATAAAGTCAGTAATCAGAGTAGAAGACTGCGAACCTGTGTTTAGCATAGTCGGGCTCCAGAAAGCCCACAAGGACAGGTATTCCCTTGCAAGCTAGGAACATTTGCAGTGTTAAGGAGCTGTACCAAGCATCAACCAACAATCAATCACCATCCTTAACTCCTCCCATCACAACACGACAAGCCAATACTAATAAAAAACATAAAAATACCTGGACTGACAAAGCTGTTGGAAAAAATAAGCTGCTTCCATGCGAATATCCCGGGGACGATCAGGGACGGGGACGGCGAAGTTCATTACCACAGGGATCTGTAATTGGACAGACTCACCAGTAAGGTATCCAATTTCAACAGCAAAATATCATGGTAATTTAAGCTGAAAAAGTAAAATACATACACAAAAGAATATTGAAATCATGTGCCTCACATATTTTTGCAATGTGAAAATAAATCACAATAAGTTTGTCAAAAAGACACGAGATCCAAAGCAAAAGCCTTTGAATATACTCGTCTTGATAAATATCTATCAAGGAAACTGCATATAGAACAGGTTTCTAAATATTGCATTAGATAAAGGTCAACCTGAACGTTTAGAGCACTTACCAAACCAACAAGACAAGCATTCTCCTGAAAGTCAGTGTTATCCCTAATTATCTTATTTATAAGTTGAAGCACCGAACATATTGCCTGCAATGGCACGAAAAGTTGTTTAATACTGCACTGCTTGCCATTATTTACGAACTGTTGGATAACCAAAGATTAGGCAAGAAATTCAAATGGCATACACGATTTTTAGGAACTTCTAGCAATTCTATTAAGGGAAGCAAGCCATGTTGGCTGACAAAAACGAGTTTCTGATCTGGGCGCTGGTGAAATATGGCAATAAGCTTTTGGCAGGCAGAAACAATCACGTCTTCTGATTCCCCTGGTGTCAAAGATCCAACTAATCTCCCAAACTCAACAGCCTGAAATGCAAAAGCACAGCAAAGACAGAGTTAATTCATGTCAACAAAAAGTGGACCACTGACAGATTCTACTGCACATGCATATACCACTATTTACAGCATGACTTGCAGACCAAATGCAAATACTCACCGCAAGTTTGGAATAAGACATCACAAATATTCTTTAGATGAATTAATTAAACAGCAACTTCAGTTATTTCCCAGCAGACAAGTATGGATCCGAATGGGAGCAAAGTACCACCAACTATCTATTTCCATCAGATGCTATAAATCACCTCTATGCATGATAGAATTCTCAAAAGTGCATATGTACATCATATCCATACAGCACGTTTTTATCAAGAACAGAGACTGCAGTTGAGCTGAGTAGAAGTGTTAGCATCTTTAATTGCTAATTCAATCCTATTTAACTAGCACAATAGCCAGATAGAGACTGCCTGTTCACGGCTGGTAAATAGAAATCCAACATTTGATCCAAATCGTTTTCACATTAGTTGTCCTCCTCAAAAAACCACCACCAATCAGTTGTACAGCTTTGACTATTGCTCATTTATAACCGCCAACCAAAAGGGACAATCCAATAGTATTGGCAAAATGCTACAAGACACGAAAGATGCAATTAACAAATTACATCTATACGTCAAATCGATGCATTGGTGGGCGACTAGGTTTTTCTACAGCTCGAGCCATCAAAGACTTCAAAAGTACATCATCTAAGCGATAGAATTAAAGCAGAACCAAAGAAGAGCAATAAACACGCAACCAGTGTCAGTTCTCTTCAGCTTCTACCAATGTTAATAGCAAGGAGATATAGACTGATGTGCTTATGATCTCGCTCTTTTTGTCATGTAAGACCATCATCAAATATCATATTCATTTCCAAATGCATCGTACTATGCAAAGGAAGACAACAGGGACACATTAGATTTCAGAAAAGGAACTAAATAGCCAAAGTGGTTAAAGGGAATCAAATTAAACCTGCAAAGGAAATAGATGTTCTCCTGGCAACTTTTCATCAAAAACCTGAACAAAAACAACACAAGCACAATAGTGAGAAGAAGAAATACGAAGGGACCAATAAGATTTGCTCGAGATCCTTGCTCATACCAAACCATCAATATCAATCACATCGTCCTTCAAAGCATCTATCATTAGGCGTAACAAATTACCGCCACCGTTTTGCTGCTCAGTTTCACTTTCCATTTGTTTTTGAACAATTGTAGCCCTCAATTTCATAGCGAGGTCATATTTCCCAGCTTCAGTCGAATGCACATTGCCTTGAGTTGCATGTGATGTGGATGCTGACGAAGATGAGGCTTCAGTTGCTCGACCATTTATGGTTTTGTCAATGGGATGGAATAAATCATCCAAGGAAGCATCTCCTGGAGTATCACTGAATCTACTCAATTCATTTGTAACCGGCATCTTTGCAGCCTTTAAAAAGATCGAGAAAACTGATTAGATCAAAATATTAAATATGAAAACTCAAAGATTGAGACTCTTGAGATGCAAATGTGTTTTTATGTTCAATCAGATGATTACAATATCAAAGAACTGGAAAGGGTGAGAAACATACCTACTTCAAAGGTGTTTCCTAACAGCCTTTTATGGATAAACAATAGCACTTCATTGTCAGAAGAGTAGAAGACTTAGATCAAGAACATTATATCCCTCCATTGATTTTTTCTATCAAATTTAAGGAAGTGGGAAATAAAAATAAACAAAAGGTCAGATGACAATAATGTTATCCACAGGTATTCCTCAAATGTAGGCTGAGATTTCACCTAAGATTCAAGCATAAATATTAATTTCATCATAGAGTAAACTAGGGCACCAAAGAGATTCAAATATAGAAACTTTTGCTTTGATACCATGTAGACATTGTGACATAACTGCCCCCTTATCCAAACTTTTTGCTATTTAAATGCTCTAACAGTAACAAATCCAAGTTGAAAGGAGCTCCTTCTCTACTTAATCTACCGATTACATGTAGAAACCTCGTGGTTATAACTCCTCGTTTATGAAGTTGATTGCAAAACTTATGGGGTTTTCAGACAGCATCTATCTATTTTGGAAAGGAGATGCAACTGAATAGTAAGGTGAACATATATAGCAGATGTACATGACAACCAACATTATGACAACATGCCAGTAACCAAAGTATAACAAATCCAGCTCCAGTAATTTATGCAACTTTACCTTTTTTAAACTATCTTGAGATTTTGAACCAAAACCAAATGAACTATTCTCGGCATGCTTCAAATTTCCTGTTCCTCCACCTTTTGTTAACTTTCTCCAACTCGATTCAGGAGATCCAATCTCACCATTAATGAGTGCTTCATCATGGTCACTCTTCTCTCGGTGCTCAAGAGCCAGAATCTCGCATGAGGTGTCTGTCTCCTTTTCAGTATTCTCCATTGTGGAACCGAGTTGTAGAGATGACTTTTCTAGTATGGCTAAAGTGGGAACTTGATATGACGAGAGATCATCTTCTGTATCATCTGGTTTGACGGTATGATCTGGAGAATTATCTTTATCAGATCCACCTATATCCACCTCCACCTTTACATATTCTTCTTTCACCAGATCCTGAAATTCAGGAAACAAACTATTGACACAAAAATAGAGATAACCATGAAGAAATGGATTCTCCGAGCAGGCACACATGGCAATAGATTAGTGTAATTTGCAGGCTCAAGGGGCACGATCATCCCAAGAGACATTACAAAGAAAGAAGAGTTACAGAGGTCCAAGAAAATTACTTCAACTTTCTCTGCGGCAGGACTTCTGCTGACACCCTCGTTATCTGCATCAGCACTTTCTGGATCCATTGAATCATCTTCCTGTATATTTCTAGGAGCAAAGAACTATTTCAAGATCAGCAGCCAAAAGAATTTGCAAGTATAATTAACCCAACAGTAAAATAGTTTTTGAGAGGCCCCTGAGTAGCAGCTCAAACCAACAATGCGGAACTTTCATGAATTATCTTATAAGAGAGTCAGTAAAGGTGTTACAAACCAAAAGATTACGATAGTAAATAAAATAGTTGTTGGCAAAGCCTCATGCACAACAGTTCTGTTAGTGCAATCATGTGTGACCTCAACACAAATATTCTGTCCCACTGAAACCATGCCCTAGTATCAAAAAGATAAAAATCTCCAAAAGACTGAACCATTAGATCCATTTCATAAGCCTCAAAAGAAGTTCATGTTTTGAAGATAAGTTTTCCACTATCAAATCCCCCGTCTTATTGGTTTTGCTAAAGTACAAAATTAAAACCACATTTCACTCAATGTGAAGTAAATGCACGCATGAAATTTGAAACATGTATCATAGTTGCTGGAAAGAAATAATTACATTAACAGGAAGATATTGCTTGAGGCCAAATTCCTATTTACGTTTTTTTTTATCATGAATTCTTATTTATGTTTATGATGCTTCTTTTTCATCTGCAACTTTAGTGCACAAGCAACCCCACCACAAGAAACAATTCAATTTGTTTTCAGAAGGATTACAGTAATGAAGGTCGTAGATTAGAGTTTCTTTGGACATTGGAAAATGAAGATTCCCAGTAAAAATGAAGTTTAATGACATAGGGAAGTCTCAGTTTGAGGACAATAGGTGCAGCAGACAAGGAGTAATTATGTTTTTAGTTCTTGCAATTAATGCTTAAAAGTAGAAGCCTACATTCTCAAGCAAAATTTTAAAAAACGAGCATAAGCTGATCATGAGCCCAAGCTTCATACACAATACAGCATGCAAAATTGTTATACAAAAAGATCCAGTTGACATAAACTATCTCAAGTTACCATTATTGAAAAAATATGTAGAAACTCCGATGCCTATGTCGAAAAGAGGGTGAGTTCGAGAGGAATCCAACCAGTAGACTTCAAAAAAGGCTATGTAGTTCAGTCAAGCCTAGTCATATCATCAAGTGATATCAACTCCTAGTACTAAAGGATAATACATGCAAGACTTTACCCACAAACATTTCCCGTACAAAGAATAGCGCCATAATTGTATATACCTCAATGTTCCACTATGACGAAGAGAAGATTGCAAGGCACGCCTACAATTTTGTATCCAAGGATGAGAAAGCAATGTTTTTGCATCAGGTCTCTGTCGAGCATCCTGGAATAAGAATATAGGTGTATGTAAAAGAAATTTAAAAACCATTGAAGTGTATTCTGCAAAATGTTTTAGACAAGATGGCACCATGAGCCTCCTACAGGAACATAATCGAACTTCTTGATAGTGTTTATGACAAAGTTGCTCCAGAATCACTCAGAAGATTTCCCCTCCAATTTCCCGTTATATCTCAGAACAGGGAAAACAAGAATCTAGATACCCAAAAGTTGAATCTGGCATCTATCTTCGCACTATACATGCCCGTCTCCCATTGAATTACATGTTTAGCCCCAGAGAAGGGGTTAGAGAGAGTAGAGAGAGATAGAGAGAACAGATCTCCAAAAAGATTAGATCGAGCATTTATTTGCTAGAAGAAATCCACATACCTTCTTAAAGCACTGGCGCAGAAAATCAGTAATATCGGGAGATAGACTATCAGGTATCGGAGGATGATCATCCTGAAGGGGGGATAAACAAGGAAAAAGCAATGTGAAATGATTCTATCTCCACAACTCTAATAATTAAAAGATTATTAAAAGGCAAACAGAATATCTTATTCAAACATTATCTAAACAATGGATCAATCACATGCTTCATTGCTCAAGTCTCTACATCATTACGCATAGGAAAACAAAAAATTTGATTGAAAATTCCCCCTTTCAAAAGTTCTGCAGTTACAGAAAAGTACAACACACCCTTCCAATTCAATCGTTAAGATTGCCAAAAGAAACTCCAAATTGCTATTTTCACCCTATTAATCGAATAGAAAAGTCATGTGCAGTACAAAACATACATACAATATCCCTCTTGATGCTTTCAGAAAGGCAAACCAATTATTTCTTAAGGAAACACTTTCCATAAAGTACAAATCTACAAGAAATTTCCATTAGGCTAGAGGAGATATCAAGGAGGGAAATCTGTCCAACTAAAAACTTCATCACGTATATGGCCAGACTAAGCAAAAAGGTGTAACAGTTACCCAACGTCATATAATCTTTTCTTCTGTGCTATTTCAAATTCTTAAGTTCATATTCATTTTTTCCCTGACAAATTTTTATTGTCAAATTTCTAGTTTGTTTTTTGCTTTATACCCACTACAGTTTTCATGACGACTCCGACATAGTTATCACATGGATTGCAAAGGGGCAAGACAAACTAACTTATGTTAGATTAAGTAGAAATGCAGGGTCGTATGCTCAAATTGAAAGGGTAAATGGGAAGAATGTCAAAAATCAAAGTTGATGGGGGTAGAATTATAAAAATAGAGAGTTGGTTGGGAAACTTCACAGTTTGCCACGGTTGAAGGTGAGAAGAAAACAATTATAAACTATTATTGCATGTAATAATTTGCCCGAGTTGAAATATTGAGGGTGATGGGTTGCCAAATCCAAAAGTCCTAGTGGAAAACTGTAAATAGTAAAATGTTAAGAAGTATCTTGCAATTATCCCAGACAAGGATCTCATATAATTTCAAAAGCAGGAAGGATTCTCCACAAGCACACTCATCGATGAAGGACGCTTTAAAAAACTATTTGAAAAACCTGAACGATCCGGAAAAGAGCTGGCATAGGTTGCAAATCATAGTAAGGTGGAACACAAGTGAGAAGTTCAATCACTGTACAGCCAACACTCCAAATATCAGATGCAGCGCAAACCCCTGACATTTCAATCACCTGGAAAATTAACGAGTTGCACAAGAATGAGCTTTACTGCATATCTACAATAACACAATCGAGAGAAGATCACTAGCAAGGATAGACTGAGTTTCAAAAAAAGGCAAAATTCAGCTAGTCTGATTAGTGAATTCCATGACCTGCAGTCATTCTAACCAAATTTGCTAACAAAAACACAGACCAACATGCAGTGCCAGGCGGAGTTCCAAATAACGAAAGACTTGAAGCATTACCAAAAGGCATTGTAAAAGCAACACAATGAGAGTCACATATCTTGACATAAAATTAAGCATGTCCAGACTATATCAACTCCAATTACCAATATTCTATTAAAACTTATACTTATTTACATGTCAAATGATAGTTAACATATACTTATCAATCACATTACAACGGATTTATTTATTTCTTCCAACTTGATAGAGCATCACAATTACAGCAGTTATCCAACCAGCAGAATTTTGGGTAATTTTCTGGTGAAAAAATAGAAACAAATCAATCAAGTCACCAACTGAAAGACCTTAGGTTATATTATTTCCGCAATTCAGCTCTGGAAGTTTTGGCCGTCATTACCAGATAAAGAAATTCAGGTACAATTTGTCAATAACATGATAAACAATTTTGTTATTAATTTTGATTACTTTGCGATGCTGCAGACACATATGTGGACGCAATGAGTATCTTACAAGATTACACAGCACTTTTCCCAAAACCTACAACAGGAATTATAAAACAATTATCTTCTTTCTGAGATGAACATGATATGTGAAATAAATCTGAATAATTTATACATAATATATAAGCATATATATACCTCAGGTGCCATCCAATAGGGTGTTCCAACGACAGAATGAGTGTTCACATCAGCCTCATTTAACTTTGTCGCAACACCAAAATCAGCAAGTTTGACAAGTCCCTGAGAGTACATATGAAGGCAGGAAAATCTCAGAAAGTGGGTAAGAGAAGAAAAAAGCCAAAAGCCATGGGAGATGTAACAGGAGATAATTGCATGTCCAAAAGCAGAGGAAAAGAAGGAACACGAGAGATGCAAAAGAAATAAATGATATATCATGATGCGTGTTTAATATAACACGTATCCAAGTGAAAACGAAATTAATGAAAGTAGTAAGCTATCTATCCCAATGGATTCTTCTTGTCAGCTGATAACCGTGTGCCTCACGGAAAGGGTAGACCTTACTTATGCAACTAGCTAGCCGGAAAAGAAGAGATCGAAGCAGACATAAACATGGATTACATGGAAGGAGTAGAATGAATGCTAGGGCTGGCACTGATGGAAGGTTTGGGAAGCATGAAAAGTTAAATAAGGGAAGAGGGCCTGGTTCCCACTAAAGAATAGGCCTATTGATAGACCCGGAAGATTGAGAAATTATTTAAGCTTACTTTGTCGTAACTGTGGAGGATTACCTCTTTGGTAGTCAAAATGTTTGCGCCCTTAATATCCCGATGAATGACACCCTGTTCATGTAGGTAAACCAGCCCTTCCAAAACCTGTGTAACATAGAATGATACAGCACTAGAACACACTATCAACAAATAGAGAAACACAAGCAAGGATATACTCAAACCTGAGCAATGTAGACAGCAACCAACGATTCTGGAAAAGGTCCAAACTTGTTTGGCTTGATAATGTTTGCAAGTGATCCATTCTCCACGTATCTATGCAAAAGAGTTTAAATTGAGTAAAAGCAACTATGAAGTCCCTTTTTGCTGAAACTTTTGAGACCGTTACAAGAACTATTTGAGTCTACTCACTCAAGGATAATGTGGAGATGCGTCTTTGTTTTCAAGGACCCCAGATATTTCACAATGTTTTTGTGGTTCAGATTCTGCAAGGGCATAGTTGCAATGCATACAGGTTAAATACTATCGTCAAGATGCACTCTCATCATAAATCAAACAAGAGCTTAGTTTTAGCAGTAGAAGAACCTGCAGAGAATCCAATGTCCTAAACTACAAGACACACTGCAAACATATAACCTTATCGAGAAAGCAGATTGCGGAAAAAAGTGCAATTCATATATTTACAGCAGAGAAGGTGAAAAGGTACCTTAAGTAAATCAATCTCTTGCTGATCCAGTCAAATATGTCGCCCACATGAGATTATATTGAAAGAAAAATAGCAATGAGACAGACTCGAAGCCAGTAAAAGAAAGCAGTACATAAAAAAAAATGGCCCTCAAGGCAGAAATACAGTAATAAGTTAATAACAGCTTATAAAATCGACATTTGTCAAAAAAAAAAACGTAGATACTTCTGGTTCCTAAAAGATATAATATACTATGTTATCTCCATCAGCACCCCTAGAAGCAACGATAGAAACTAGTCCTCAAGGTTCCGAAGCCGGTCAGAATGTCAAGAGAGGAAAGAATAGAGCTTCTACTGAAGTCAAAGACTAGTTCTACATTATACTAGTGCATATTGGCAAATGTTCCTTTAAAACGTAAGGAATCACTTCAACCACAGTTACCATTCCCAAAAAACACATGCTTATTAACATTATTATCCTATGCAGGCATATGAAAACTATTTGAATATCAGGACGGAAAAGGAAATATAAGTATTGGTTCAGTGCTTCCAGTGCAATGCTAATGACGGTGCAAATACGTGATCATGGTACTCCTTAGTATAAGAATGAGGTTTTTGCTCCTTGAGAGGCTACTGGAGTGTTCCCGCAGTAATTACTCTCTCTTCAGGAGGTAGAGGAGACCATGATTTTACCCGACGCCGCTGCCATGTCCATAGGACATGATGTATGTGCATATGCACATGTCTATCTATTTATTTACCCAGAACAGCCGCTCTATGCAAACGAATATATGTGATCAACGTGGCAGTGATTACACGACTAAGGGATCAGCATTTAGTCATTCCATGTGTTGTTGTTCATAAGTGACCAGTAACTTCTACTATACCAATTACACTGTCCTTGATGAGGAAAAATCAAAATAGAAACACATACATTTGAACAAAAATATTCAATATCAAGTGTTTCCTTGAAGACAATTTCCAGTCCCTTAGTCAAAAATGTCGTTTTCCAGGATAGCACCTACCTAAAATAATGTGGACAAGCAACAATCACCCATGCATTGAAAACTCGATGAACTAAGAAGTCATTTGTACCTTTTTATCTTTTTTCATTTTGTTGTTTTTCCTAGAATACTACAGCATGTCTGCAACCTTCCACGTTAACAAGAAAGCTCAATGAACAAAAGAACAGCATTTGAATTTCACAGATCAGGCAGCAAGAAATAATCTGGCCACCCATAGATTAGTCTTCACAAGATTTTCAAGCCATCCATAAAGCAATTTCACATATTCAGCCATCAACTTTCTCTTCTTTCCCTACAAGCCATTAAACTTTTATAGCTTAAATAAAAAATGGACAAGATGTTCCTTGGCTACAGGCTTAAATTTAAAAATGTTGGAGAAATGGAGCTATTGTAAGCTTTCACTCAAATTGAGTTATCAAAAGAGAGCATAACAAGAGTTAAAAAATAGCAAAGATCAATGTTGCAGACCATAATAATGTTAAGATCCTCTTGAGCAATGTTCTCCAATGAAACTTGCTTAATTGCCACAAAGTCTCCATTCTCCAAGTCCAAACCCTTGTAAACTCGACCATATGCTCCTTTCCCAATCTCATCTCCAAGCATCTACACCAAATGTCCACGAAAAATTAATAAATGCTAACACTAAGAGCAACAAGATATAACGCATCCATTAAAATTCCCCATTTTGCTGAAGAGAGGTAGCATGATACACCAAGAGATAATTACTGACAAGGGCCACACAAAATATCTACCATAGACTATTTTAAATGGGAGACTGAAACAGATCTTAAACTCCAAACTCAGAACAAAAGAATAATTTTTAAATACAATTCGTAAAACAATATTAGGATATAAATAGAACCAGCAAAGCAAAACACTTAAAAAAAGAGTGGACAAAACCATAACAAGATTTTCTTGTTCATCGGGACTTAACAAGCCTCACTCCACATTCTACATAGCAAGCAAATTCTACATTCCAATAAGAAAACAAGCATATTTATGACTATCCAGGAGAAAATTTCTGTAAATGTTTAACTTTTCTATTTTTCACCCACAAGGATGTTCAAATTCTGGATATATATATATAAACTGCAGCTCTTCACAGCATACACTAGTATTCAATCTGCTGAAAGCGCCACTGCCAGGCTTATCTTCCTATACTTCTCTCAGGTATAAGCAAGCCCCGGAATTACTAAAATATGGTACTTCGCAAAGTAAAACGGCGTTCTACATGCATGGTTTTATTAACTGGTCGAAAGAGTAATTGAGATGAGACTGTGCTATACAAGGGAAACGAAGTAAAGACCCAAAATGCTACGCATTAGCTCAGCCTCCGTGCAGACGAATGTGGAAATTGATACAGAGCGCTCTTGCAATTGGCAATGCCACCAAGCTTTGCCCGATCAAAAGCAGAATAAAAAACGAGCGAAACACCGTCGCAAACAAACACCGCCCCTCCCCCATCCCCACCGGCCAGAGAAACCACCCCCCCAATTCTACACTCGACCGCGCTCAGCACTAATTCTAGAACCCAAAACGAATCGCCGAAAAAAAAAAAAGGAACGGTTCTCGGCCGCAGCACATGCAATTCCGGCAAGTGATCGCGAGACGGAACGGCGGGGGAAACTCACGTATTTGTTGTCGAGAGTCTTCGATTTGTGGAAATGCGAGGTGGTGATTTGGCGAGACATCTCTCCTCCCCCTCCACCGGAGGTCGTCCCTCACATACGAACCGCGACGGAGGACGACGGAATCCGCGCTCGAGAAGAGGGAAGAAAACCCTAGAAATCGCGCATTGCCGACGGAATTGGCGCGACGCCGAGCATCAGTTTCCGGCGACGGAGAGAGGCCAAACCAAAGGCGCACGAGAGGGAGGGAGAGAGAGAGAGAGAGAGAGAGAGAGATGTTGGCGAGTTTTATTCATTTTTTCTTTTGTTTTCTTTATTTATATTATATTTATTTTGACTTTCCAAAATACGAAATAACGAAATTGGAAGCCAGCTCGGATTGCGACGAGCGCTTGCGAGGACCGGCCTGTTAAAGCGGTGGATGTCTTTGCCGGTTACAGTCTTTTATCATTAAGATATTTCCCAAATTGGACTTCTAGGTGATACTTTTTACCAATTTGAGAAAAATATTTTTTAAAAATTAGAAAAATACATCTAAGCCCTAGATGGACAAAAATGAGAGTGGAAAAATATTTAAAAAATTCTCAATATTCTCTCCACTTTCATCCTTGCTAAAAACTGGAAAAATTATAAGTTTGCACTCCCATTTATCTTTTCCTCATGCTCCGTTTATTTTGCGAAAAATAATTAATTTGAAAATTATTATTTTTAAAATGATCGCTCATATTATTTAAAATAATTAGCCAATGATAAGTGTCTTCATTATCGATAATAATTTACGTTTAAATATTTTCGTGAATGATGAAAGTATTTTTTCGTTTATTAAATTATCATCTTAAAGAAAATATTTTCCAAATCACTTCTTTTCAAGAAACAAAAAGAGTCTCCATTTTCCCTCACTTTCCAAACACAGCGAAACGAAAAGAAAGGCCGACCCTATCTATGATCCCGTGAGCAAAACCACGCCGCATTCATTGTGCTCGAATCCGACGGACAGTGTTGACAAATTTTAGATCAAACTGCTAACAAGATAGTAATTTGGTGATCGATGTTGATAAGCTTGAATCTAAAGGCTGACAAGGTCGTCCGCTATGTTTTCGTGCACAAGGTCCTAGTATAAGCATTCTACCTATCGCGATTAAAACAAGAGGAAAGAAATTTCCAAACCCGTATTAAGGTAGTGAACAAATTATTTTGAGATCCTTGTTGATTTGTTAATTTCTAGGATGGTTTTCGAAAATTTAAATTCGCATACACCATGTTTCATGGACCATCATTCATTTAATGTGTAAGCTATTTTATTCAAATAATTCGATTCAGTTCATCAAAAGAATCACATTTAATAAAATAAATCATCTTCGCTTTTAACAAATCGAAACATAAAACATAATTCTTCAAACTGCAAGTTATATTATGCTTTTTCTCTATAAAATGAGATAAGTTGAAATGTGCTTGGTCACATGAAGAAGCCGCTTCTGTTTCTCTTATAAGTCTAAAAGAGATTCTCAAAAAAAGGAAAAATTACTACAAGCATAAATAATCCAAGCTCATAAAAATGTATTTGTTCTGGGAAATGTGACGGCCACAATACTAAAGTTATTGTCCCATATTTATAGCACGTGGGATTTATGTTCCAATCCATGGTTCTAACATAAAAAAAAATTGAACATTTCATTATTAACAAGGATTATATATTGACTACTGACATAGTAAAAAAGTTAAATATTAAGTTTGTGTGATTGTGCAATTGAATTTCACAAATTAACTAAAGAAATAGGTAGTCGATGAAATTGTCTATGAACCTCACATTAGAATAGAATCACTCTATATTCTTCTCACTTTATTCATTAGTTTCTTGATAACATTCGCACGGATATGAATACGAATTGATTTGACGATGAGAAGAGTAGACGCGATCAACAAGCGGGCGGCCCACTAAGCCTGCCCTAAATCGAGAGGCGCAAAAAGGCTATTGAGCAGGTCGAGCAATATCTTTACATGTGAAATCTAGGCCTACCCAACTTTAGTTGCGGCCCGACCGGGATAACTTTACGTAAGTCTCGTGCCACCGGCAGGCTTAATCAATATACTGGTCCCGATACCTAGCCCCGGCCCGGCCCCGACCCCGACCCCGAGGACCACCTCTCTGTTTTGGAATATTTTTTAGAAGAAAAAGGTCAAATTTTCAGAAAATGGAAGACTGAAACGGTTCTCTCAAAGGCCATACTCATAACAAAACAATAATTCTCAGACAAACAAAGTCCTTCGATTGCACAAGATTATCGGAGGAAACGAAAAAATAAGAATCAGAGGCTCAAATGGATCAAAAACTTAGTCTCAATCTCTCATGTATAACCCAACAAAACCCATTCAACTAATTAGGGTCCGTTTGTTTGAAAGAAAACCTCTCCAGGAAATTATTTTCTGATTTTTCGGTATTTGGATGATGGAAAACTAGTCAATCTACGGATAACATTTTCTATAGACTGAAAACAAAAAACTTAGATTGGGGAAAACGACTTCCCCTTTTGGCAAGAAAGAAATCACTTTCCCCAAATCACCAACTCAAATGAAAACTAACCATTTCCCTTGCAAATGATTTTCGTGGGAAATACTCTCTCTTTATCAAGAAATTTTTCGGTGAAACAAACGCACCCTTACGCAATCCCAAATCATTTTAAGGATATAAATAGAAACAGGAGAGCATATTCTTTTAGAAAGAGAGAGTGGACAAAACCAGAACAAGCTTTTCTTGTTCAT
>CM062262.1:6224026-6306651 GCA_031216405.1 Syzygium malaccense
TCTTGTTCATCAGTAGACCTGTCAAAATGGGTGGGTCGGGTTGGGTTTGGGTCGGGTCATAAAATGATCCCATCCAAATTGACCTATTAACCCGTTTATGACCCATTTATGAGCAATGCAATTTTGTTAACCCATACCCGACCCGACCCATACCAAACTCATACCCGATTAGACCCATATTGCTAAAATACTTTCATATTTAATTAAATATAGGAAAATTCATACCCAAGCTGAAATGAGAGTGCGGAATAAGTGAGTGTAAGATTGAGTGAGGGTGAGAGAAATGCGTTGAGTTTAAATCAGTTGTAAACTCATTTATGACCCATTTGCGACCCATTTAACACTAATATAAGACTTCTACCCATTTATGACCCATTTACTAAATATAACTAACCCATTTATGACCCATTTACTAATATATGGGTTTATGACCCATTTTGACAGGTCTATTCATCAGGACTCAACAAGCATCGCTCCACATCCTACGCAGCATGCACATTCCAATGAGAAACAAGCACATTTATGACTATCCAGGAGAAAATTTCTGTAAAATGCCTAAACTCTTTCCATTTTCACCCACAAGGATGTTCAAATTCTGGATATAAATGCGAGCTGCAGCTCTTCACAACATACATTAGTGTCCAATCTGCTTAAAGGAGCCACCACCGGGTTTATCTTCCCATACTTTTTTCAGGGATATAAGCAGCAAGTCCCGGGTTTCCTGAACTACGGCATTCAACAAGTAAAAACGGGCGATTCCCATGCGTGGAAATGGTCGAAAAAGCAATTGAAATGAGACTGTCACACGAGGGAAATGAAGTAAAGATCCGAAATGCTACGTCTTAGCTCAGCTTCCGGGCAGATGAATGTGGGAATCACCGATACAGAGCGCTTTTTGCAGAATCAAATTTGAGAGAAACGGCGTCACGAAGACCAAACCCCCCCCCCCCCCCAATTTCTACAAATTCTACACTCGAGCGCGCTCAGCACACGAAATCCAGAACCCAAAATGAATATGCAATTGCGACTTGCGATCGCGAGTTGAAGGAACGAGAAAACTCACGTATTTGTTGTCGAGGGTCTTCGATTTGGGAAGATGCGAGGCGGTGATCTGGCGAGACATCTCTGCTGGCTCCTCCGGAGTCGTCCCTCACACGGAACCGCGGCGGCGGAGAAATCGCGCCAGAGGAACGATGAAAACCCTAGAAATCGCGCATGGCGAACGGAATCGGCGCTTCGCGGAGCATCAGTTTCCGGCGAAGAGAGAGTCCAAAGCAGACGCCGAGCATCTGGCCCGTCAAAGTGGAGTCTTGTCTTCTTTTTGTTTATTTCGCGAAAAATATATCAATCCAAAAATATTTTCTAAAAATGCACATCTCATCGTTAGTGAAGAAGATGAAATATATTTAATTTTGTAAAATAGCGCCATTGCAATTTCACAATTTAATTAAAAAAAATTGACGATCAACACTCTTCGTTGAAATCGAAATTACTCTATATTTTCTGGCTTTATCCATCAATTTTTTTTTACAAAATAATCACATGGATGTAACTCGGTGCGATTGGCTCCTGGGTTGGGCTAATTCCAGCTTAGATCTGGGAATCGGACTGGTCAATCCTAGTCGGCTCCCAATTTGGTTCGATTCCCGGATTTGACCAGTTTGGTTTAGGGTTTTGTCAATTTTCTTTTCTTTACTCAAAAGAAAAAGGAAAAATAAAATAAAAAACACATATCGATCCAGGTGGCTCGGTTCCTTGTTCCGCACCTGGAGCAGAGAACTAGATCCGTTAGTCCCAATTCCAAAAATCTGGAATCGGGGACCCGCTCATATCCTGTCGGTTCAGTCCGGTTCTCGTGTACACCCCTAGATGCAACGATGAATCGATCCGACGATGAGAAGATTTGATGGGACCGACAAGCGGCCGGCCCGCTAAGTCCGCCCCGACTCGGGAGGCCCAAAAGGCCAAATTGCGGCCTAGCCCAATTTTAGCAGGTGCCTTGCGGGGCGGGCTTCATCAACATACCCGACCCGACAACTTTCTCTGTTTCGGAATGTTTTTGAGGAGACAAAAGGTCCGATTTCGGGCAGATAACCGGCGAATCAGCGAATAAGAAGTAGAAACCCTAGTCTAGTCGTCTCAGCTGCGGAGGAGCTCGCGAGAGCAGGACCGACCCTCCGCCGATTGCTCCGCGTCGCGCTAGCTCTCTCCGTCTTCGCTCGCTCTCGAGATCCTCGTCCTTCTTCGGGCTCCGTCGTTTCCAATTTCGGGTAAAGCTTCGATTTTTTGCGCGGATTCTTGATCCGTTACGCGTTGTGCGAGCTCGTGTTGGGGGGTTTTTACACGTTGTCCTCGATCCATCTGTCCGGTCGTGTTGCTGCGTGATTTGATTCGTCCTCGGTTGGATCGTGTCGTCGTGTTCCGATTTTTCCGGCAATTTATCCCGTTTTGTTCTTCTTGCTGCTGGGGAAGATTGTGGAGTTGAGGTGCTCTGGGTGTGATTTTATTCTGTTGTTCTTCCGACCCTTTTCAGCCACTCGTGTCTTTGGTTGAATCGCAATTGAATCATATTGATTTCTTGATCTGGATCTTTCATGGCATCCGTGTGTCCGATTCGATATGTTCACTCGTGGTTGTTTATGTTGTTCTCTTTCTTTCCTTGTTCATTCCCAGCGCTAGCTCAAACTTATATTAGGAACCCATGTTTACCTTCGGATAGTTGCGATAATATCTGCGACACTGCCTTTTGTTCTTGTGGACCTGATGGCTTGAAGTACTTTTTTTTTATGTCTACAGGTTTAGACAACCTTCTTTTTCCCTTTTAAAAGTGGAGCAACTGCTGCCATGGGGAAGAAGAAATCCGAGGAATCTGCATCGGTCGCGAAGGTCAAGGCAGGCAGCAAGGAAGGAGCAAAAGATGGCAAGAGAGAGAAGCTATCGGTATCAGCCATGCTAGCCAGCATGGACCAAAAGCCAGAAAAGCCGAAGAAGGGATCGTCATCTTCTTTGAGCAGTAATGCTGGTAAATCTAAGGCAAAAACGGCTTCAAAACTCCCATCTTATACAGATGGACTTGACCTTCCTCCTTCTGATGAGGAAGAAGAATATGCATCTGATGAGGAAAGCAAACGACTCAGCCGGCTGCAGAGGTCCGAAGTAAAGGCCCTTGAAACATCAGTAAGCGAGAAAGAGATGAAGAAGAGAGAAAAGAAGGACACGCTTGCTGCGTATGCTGTAGAACAAGCTAGACAGGAAGCTCTGAAGGATGACCACGATGCCTTCACTGTTGTTATCGGTAGTCGAGCTTCTGTTCTTGATGGCGAAGAGGAAGCAGATGCTAATGTGAAGGATATTACTATTGACAACTTCTCCGTCTCGGCCAGAGGGAAAGAACTTCTAAAGAACACATCAGTGAAGATATCTCATGGGAAGAGGTATGGTCTGGTTGGACCAAATGGTATGGGCAAATCTACATTGTTAAAGCTGCTTGCTTGGAGGAAGATACCAGTCCCTAAGAATATTGATGTTCTTTTGGTGGAACAAGAGGTAACTGGTGATAATAGGTCCGCTTTGGAAGCAGTTGTATCTGCTAATGAAGAGCTGGTCAAGGTTAGACAAGAGGTAGCCGTATTACAAAACGTATCTTCTGTTGATGGTGCTGATGGAGAAGGTGAAGACAGTAATGAAGGTGATGCTGGGGAGAAACTGGCTGAGTTGTATGAGAAATTGCAGATTTTGGGGTCAGATGCTGCTGAGGCTCAGGCGTCAAAAATTCTAGCTGGGTTGGGATTTAGCAAAGACATGCAAGCTCGTCCGACCAAATCATTCAGTGGTGGTTGGAGAATGAGAATATCGCTGGCTAGAGCTCTTTTTGTGCAACCAACTCTTCTGTTACTGGATGAACCCACCAACCATCTTGACCTTAGGGCTGTTCTATGGTTAGAGGAATACTTGTGCAGGTGGAAGAAGACTTTGGTTGTTGTCTCACATGATCGAGATTTTCTCAACACTGTGTGCACTGAGATCATTCATCTGCATGACCTGAAGCTCCACTTCTATCGTGGCAACTTTGATGATTTCGAAAGTGGGTATGAGCAGCGGCGGAAAGAAATGAACAAGAAATTTGAGATTTATGAGAAGCAGGTCAAAGCTGCCAAGAGGTCTGGAAACCGTGCTCAGCAGGAAAAAGTTAAAGATCGAGCAAAGTTCGCTGCAGCCAAGGAAGCATCGAAGAATAAAGCAAAGGGCAAAGTTGATGAAGATGAACCATTAGCAGAGGCACCGAAGAAATGGAGGGATTACAGTGTGGAATTTCACTTCCCAGAACCTACTGAGCTTACCCCGCCGCTCTTGCAGCTAATTGAGGTCAGCTTCACCTATCCAGGTCGAGATGATTTTAGGCTCTCAAACATTGATGTAGGTATTGATATGGGGACTCGTGTTGCTATTGTTGGGCCGAATGGAGCTGGGAAATCTACTTTACTGAATCTCCTTGCTGGGGATTTGGTTCCAACTGAGGGTGAAGTACGGAGGAGTCAGAAGTTGAGAATTGGCAGGTACTCGCAGCACTTTGTGGACCTACTGACTATGGAAGAAACACCGGTTCAGTATCTTCTCCGTCTTCATCCAGATCAGGAGGGTCTTAGCAAGCAGGAGGCTGTCCGAGCAAAGCTTGGAAAGTTTGGTCTTCCCAGTCACAATCACCTCACTCCTATTGCAAAACTATCTGGAGGTCAGAAATCTCGTGTGGTCTTCACTTCGATATCCATGTCAAAGCCACATATATTGCTGCTGGACGAGCCCACAAATCATTTAGATATGCAAAGTATTGACGCTCTGGCTGATGCACTGGACGAGTTTACTGGTGGAGTTGTCCTCGTGAGTCATGATTCCAGGCTTATATCACGTGTTTGTGATGATGAAGAGCGAAGTGAAATTTGGGTGGTCGAAGACGGAACCGTTAAATTTTTCCCAGGAACGTTCGACGAGTACAAGGAGGAACTTCAAAGAGAAATCAAAGCTGAGGTTGATGAGTGACATGCCATATAAAGTGGTCTAGGTATTGCTAGTTCCGATACCATAGGCGCAAATTTTCTCACGTATATTATATCTGTACTCTTTTTGTTTTAATGCTTAAGAAGAGATGCAATCTTCATTTGATGAGTGTAACGGGACGACCTGTATCACATTTTAATAAAGAATGGATGGAACATTATTTTTCCAGCATAAAAATACACTCCTGCAAAATGAAAATATTCCTTATACTAGTGTGCGAATTGATTTCTTTTGTCTTGTCAAATGTCAAACTTACTATACCAATTAACATCTTCATCTCTTTTTATTTTCTCTTAATGCAGTCCTGGCAGGACCCTATCTGCATTTTTGGGAGAAGTTAAGAAACATTACTGTAAGTATTGATTTTTCTTTTTCATATGTCACACATGTGCATATGCGTTGACCGGACCGCAGTGTGTTCATTAACATTTTTATCTGTCCATGAAGTTTCACCGAGTATAAACCTCCTGGATGGAATATTTTCAGGCAGTAATAGCCATAAGAGAGGCAGGAAATCCTGGAATGTCCAATGAGGATGTGTGTATTCTATTCACCAGTCTTTCACATGCTCTGCTTTTACTTGTATATGAAGCTGCCAAAGATTTTGTCCCTCGTCACCTCTCAGGGTACGAAACCTCATCTGCCGTTGGCAACACCCGATTTGGAAGGGCCAAAAGGGTCATACCCTGAGTATCTCCTCGATGAAGGGAGAGATTTATTTATAAGGTGGCTAGGTGACACAAATCTTGAGTTTCTGTTGTGGAATATTTGTTTCTTTTGATGTTGGACCGTTTTTGCATGGTTTCGTTTTCAGAGCACGACAGATTTCTGTTGCAAGTTATCTGTACATCATATATGAGAGAGACGCATAAATATTATTTTTCCATTCAGCTGCACATAGATGGTCAGCTTATTGGAAGTTACTTTGTACTCACCATGTGTTCTTAAGCATAATTCACGTTTCTTGAGACGTGGAACATCTGAATATATCTGTTTGTTAATATTTTTTTAAAAATAATCGCTTATATTGCTTACTAAAATGAACGAATTAAAAAAATTTAGACATAAATTATTGTTAATAATAAAAGTATTTTTTATTTAATTAATTATTTTTAACGGTACATGAGATAATTTTTCCAATCCTCTCATTCTATAAAAAAAATCCAATTGAAGTGCTGACCTGGTCGTTAAGTGCCATGCTGGCTCTTACGTGGCATGGCCCTTGAGAGCCATTGGAAAGAGTAGGGAAGAAATTCGAAAAAAAAAAATTCAAGGAGGGGGAGAGAGGAGGGAAGCCGGTATGATAATTAGCAGCCTGAATAGTAATTAATCTGTAAACTACTATATTTGGCAACACCCTCCATAGGAACGTATGAATTGAATTCTACATCTGTAAACAACTATAGATAGTAGGAAATTAAGAAACCCTATAAAAATTGAAGTCTTATTTACTTTAAGTTTTTAAGGGCTAATTAAAAAAAAGCACAAATTTTACTTTGATAGACAATTTCGACCTGAGTTTTTTTTTTATCTAAATAAAAAGCATCAATTTTTACTCGAGTCCCAAAATTAGCTCCTTTAATGTGAAGTTTTCAAATTATTCATGCCAGAATTATCGCTCAAGATAAAGTTTGTATTTTCTTTTGAAATTAGGTCCAGTTTTTACAACATCGCCTTTTCTATCTTATTTTCATGTCCGAGTGCTATTTGATGTAAAGCTGGCAAATGAACTTGAAAAAGGGATGAGTATGTCACTCCCACAACATAGGTTTTATGCAAGTAACAAAACATGCCCCTAGCATTTTCCATTATGGCCGTGACGAGAGAGCAATCAATTCTTTTGATTTCTAACACCGGTTATAAATAACTACGATGTATGATCTCTTAGCTTCTTTCTTTTTTTTCCCTGTTTATCTATCAGCAATATTTACCACGTGATAATACTTCGTAAACTAAATGTCTACATGGTATCGAAGAAAACAAAGTCTAAAATCCCGATCCTGATCACGGAGAGTCATGTCTCCAAGGTTTAGGAGAAAACAAAACGACAACGGTTTTACGTTTCAATATTGATTAACATTCCACTCCTGCCAACGGGTCGGAACCATGTAAAGTCATGTTCCGCCCGCACAAGTTCATCAGGGGTATACGAGAGCGATTTGGATAAACAGTATCTATTGCATAAGTTTATCGAGTATTGAAGAAAAACTTGTTTTCAGAAAAACCCCTATAATCACACATAAAGCATGTGTCCACTGTAGTGCTTCGCCACTAATTTTCATCCAAATGGTTTATAGTAAGCAATCGTACAAGAATTGGGTTGTCAACCATCAATTCTTGACCTCGAGTAAATCCGCAATCATCTCAACTTCATCGATGCAAATGAGTCCGCCAGATTCATGGCCTCGTCTAGATGTGAAGCGTCCGTCCCCTAACAAACGAGTCAGCATAGAGAGGTAAGCTCGCAACAGAATAATCACGTCAGAGGGTCCAAAAACAATTGAATGCAAATTATTCTGGGGAGGAAGATAATGCATCATTCGGCACCAACATTGCATAATTGGAAGCAATCAGTGCAATTACACTTCTCTAGTTAATGCCCAAGTGAAGCGAACTTCAGCCGCTTAAATATTCCTAACTTCAGTCCCATGATTACAGGCACTTCTTCCACACATAAGTTCAAGGAAAATCAAATATTTTCGTATTTTATTTGTTTCTGGCAAACCATCATTCTCTTTTCCAAGCATACCATCCTTTTGTTTCTTGGGATCCGTGAAGATTCTCTCTCATGTCAACTAGCATAGCATCAAGGAACTAAAATAAAGCCTATGTGAAAGCTCATTACCTGGCCTGTGGCAAGACCCCCTTTTCCTTTACCGCATCGGCCATTAAGTGGCCCTAACGCTTCTTCCAACCATTGCGATACTTCCAACTGCTTGGCATTCCCGCCTTTCTCTGGCACACCAGCACACACCACTACCTTGTTTGTTGTTTCATCTCTACTGAAAACCATGGTCGAGATCCCCTGTTCATATTTTGTTAAAGCGGCATTACATATTTAGCAGGAGCAAACACACAAGTATACTTGAACGTCAGCAGGGGAAAAAATGCTACCTTCTGTTCCAGGACCTTAACGACAGCTTCACGAACAGCAGCTGCATCCAAACCAACATCGACTCGAGAGATGCAGAATCCCTTCCCACCCAAGATGGCAGCTTCTGCAGTCTCCAAAGAGACCTCCACAGCTTTCTTCGTATTCGCTTCAGCAATCTTCTTTTGTGCCTTCCTCACTTCGGACTGAGAGAATGCCATTAACAAAACGTGAATAAAAGTACTTAAAAGATACATTACCTATTCAAAAACAAAAGTACTTGATACTGCCCGTGAAATGTTTGCCAAAAGGAAAAACAAGATCAAATGTAAGTTCCAAATGAACTAAGATCTCACAACGCAAAAATCAACGAATTAGACATGGTATCCAAAGTCAAATTCAACATGAACATAGTCAATCCCTTTTACAAATCTACTATTCTTTTAATTTTTCACAAAAAGAACTGCAAAAGATGGAAAAAAAAGTTTGAACCGATGGAATGGACCGTATAAATAGACCGATAAAAAGTGGCCAGATTCTACCTGAAGAGCAGCAATCTTGGTCCTGATGTCAGCTTTTCTAGCTGCAGGTATAGGTGCCGAATCCACACGACTCTTCAAGGAAGCTACTTTCTACAAGGACGAGAAGCTTTAATCAATCAGTAAAAGCATCTACAGATTCATCACAAATATGATAAGTACAGATGAGATGACAAGGAAAAGGAGTTTCAGGCTACAAAAACATCCTTTGACCTGGAAAACAAATTCCAACTTACTGATTCCACCATTTTAAACACATGATATAAATGACATCTCTATGGCCAAGAAAATAGATAGACACAATATACAATGCAGGATGAAAAATTAAACGTTCTGAGATAGGTGCTCTGATTTACCTCTACAATGGGAATTTAAGAAAGCCTGATTTAAACAACTTAGTTATGGTTATATCTCATATCTGCTCAATATTAATAACATCAATCTAATCCTGCTGTTTGTTCCGCAGGAGAGGACTGCCCTAGATGGAAATTCAGTGATGTGATCTTTATGGTGTTACTCAAACATAAGTTAATGCCCAGAAAAGCACGAGAGGTAAGAAGAATTTGGCCTAAAAGAAAGAAAAATGAGAGATTGGTTAATTACTAGCTATCTAAAAAGCATGAAAGTTGCACCATTGCAAACTGGATGCGGACAAAGAACTAATCACATAGACAGTAATTGAAATGATAATACAAAACAAGCAACCAGAATACAATATATATGAAAACTGCACCACAATTCTCATACTTAACAAGTGAAGCACATGAATAATTGGCCAGATATGCTTAGCAGAGAATAATAAAAAGAACAGAATTCTCGGATGAGAATTGCTTCAACAAATGCCTAATGTACGTAATGCTTCTACAACAACCTTTTCCAGCAAGTTTCCCTCGCTTCTGTATGCATCGGTTACTTCCAGTTCAAGCGAGTCTGCCAACTCGATTGCCTTAAAAGCACAATCGGCAGTAACAGCAGTTACTCTTCTGATTCCTTTAGCAATTCCCTCCTCAGACAAAAGAGCGAATGCCTTAGCTTCCCGTGTATTTGATATATGAGTACCTATAGACATAAAATGAAAAAGTCAATTCATATACATAAATCTGGATCCAGAACTTGACGCTAAGCAACAAGATACAAGACAAAATTACCTCCACAAAGTTCTGCTGAAATCGATTGCCATTCTTCATTATCTGGATCAGCTAAAAGTTCTTCGACTTTTCGTCCAATAGACACAACCCTAACTGGATCAGGGTAGATCTGGAACCAAGAGCAGAAATTAATGAACTGCGATCTAGAAAAATACAAAATGGAGAAAATTAAAAGAGAAAAAAAAGATTATGTAGCTACCTCCCCAAAAACAGCTCGCAAACCGTTGATACCTTTGGCCTTAGGAAGTGGTGTCTCTTTTGCATATACATCTAATTCAGCTTTTATTTGCTCATTGACAATTGACTCTATTCTTCTTAAAACTTCAGGATCCACGGGCTTACCTGTTCAAGTTTAAATAAAAAAAAAATTAATACAAGTAGCTCCCCAACCAACAATCTTTTTTGTAATAGTGAGGTAATTCATTAAAAACGCACCAAAGGAATGGCAAACCATTTACAAAATCAAGAACAGGAGGAGTCTAGTATGTCTAGAATGGCATTACGTCAGACTGGATCTCTCTACATACCAAAATTTCAAAGTCAAAAGCCAAGAGCCACTAATTTTTACAATATGAATCTCTGTATTATCCAAAACTTCTCCTGTTTAGTTCCCTCCTATCAACAATATCTTACCATGAGAAAAGTCAAATCTCAATTTTTCAGGCAGAACGATTGATCCTTTCTGGTCAACATGAGTACCAAGCACTTCCTGAATTCACAATGAGAAGACAAACATCAGATACTCAAATATAGAAGTAGAGGAAATACAAATAAGTTTGTATCTAAACTTGAAAATTAATCAAATGGAATTCACTAGCTCCACTCCACTTAGCAATTAAGCATACCCTGAGTGCAAAATTCAACATGTGTGTACAGGTATGGTTTGGGGCTATAAGTTGACGCCGTTCATAGTCCACCTGCCCAATGTATAAAAGCAATAAGCAAACCAGATGAAGCGTGACATAGGAAAATTACCAAGTAGTAACTAATTTAATGTGGATGTACCTTACAAATGACTTCATCACCAACATTCAACTTTCCCCTCTCCCCCAATAGGGAACCGATGTGAAGAACAAAACCTCCAAAAAGTTGAACATTACAAACTTGGAATGTGCCGAAAGGCCCATCAAGCAATCCGGTATCATAAATCTACAGGCAATGATTTAGTAAAATGCAGAAGGTTTGTTACAAAATATGAATAAAACTATGTAAGGCAGATTAAATCATGACAAGCACGCAGCAATTTTGTAAAATGCACAAGGTGTGTTACGAATAGGAATGAAACTATAAAAGGTGAATTAGATACAGGCAAGCAGCTAAAAAAAAGATGTTACAAGGATGGGTTTTCTCAGCCCTAAATCCATGAAAAGGTATGAGCATGCAAGATTGTTACAGATTTTCACCACAAAGGCACAAGCTTATTTCTAAGAGCCATCCTATTTTAAAGTCGTACTTGCTGCAATACAAGCATGCACACTGATCAATCATATCATTCAAAATAAACCATGCAACAATTGGCAAAGAGTCTCCAATTAGATCTCGGCAAGAAAATAATTGATCATGCGAGCAAAACAATACCTGACCACCTTGTTCAGCATAGAAACTAGTGCTATCAAGAACTAAGCCCACTTCTTCGCCAGCAACTGCACCTTCCAGGAATTCATCAGAATAGATGGCTTTAATCACACTCTTGTGGTCCTGATATGGACAATCAAAAACCAAAAGAAAAACATTAGAGTTCCAGTTCCAAAACCCAAGTTATACATAGATAGATAGATAGATAGATAGATAAAATGTGTTCTATCCAGCAAAATGTAACAAAAAAGATAAAAACTTAGATTAGTCTATGCAAATGCTCAAGAATCACACCAAAGAGAGAGATGATAGAAGCTGCATTTATCTTAATATTCAAAAGACAATCAGAGAGACAGATAAACTGGTAAATAAGACTAGCTTCTCTACTTCATAAAACATTTCACACTTCAAAAACATTGGTAAGTTCAGATCCAGTGAGTAATAAAAAACTCTCAAAAGAGAGAAAATTTGCTTCTGTTAGCAGCAACTACTTTAGAGTTTGGCAAAAGAAAAGGAAAAAAATAAAACAGAACAGATCATAAAGCCAAAACAAAATCACTGCTACTATATGGCTTATTTTATACAAAAATAAAACTATTAGGAATATGATATATCCCACCCTGAAATAAATGTAACTAACCTGGAACCAAATAAATTTGAAGGAATCATCAGTTTTAGCAACTCCTTTCTTGGACAATGTAGAGGTTGCTTCAGCATCCAAGACAATAGCACCACCAGCTTGCTGTAAGATATAGTCAAAAATTATTTACCACTAACAAATAGTTAAAAGTTTAACTCATTTCCTGAACCTTCAAAGTAATAAATTCAACGTCAACCAGAAATTGAGAAAGCAAACCCTCCCCTCCCCACTCCCCTCCAAAAAACAAGGTGGATACACCGCCTTAACAAAACTCTATTATTTTTCACTCTATCGCCAATCACTTTGGAAGACTTAAGACCATTACGGGCAATGAAACGAAGTGCAAGCAGACACTACCTTATTTTGGGCACTTCTAGATCTCTCTCTTGCCTCGTCCATTGCACTGTTGAAACCCTCTACATCAACTAGCAAACCTCTTTCTTCAGCCATAAGCTGGATTAAGTACAGTAGGTCAGGGTACAAAACAACCAGAAACTACAAGTTCGAGCATACAGAAAACGTTAATTTTCAATACCTGAGTCAGATCTAGTGGGAATCCATATGTGTCCCACAGGACAAAAGCATCCTGTAAAAATTGATGAATAAAAGCAAACATAATTTGGTTCAGAATTATCAATTCAATATTTTATACAGACAAACAGAAACTCTTTAATTTAGTGTCATATACAAAGGAAGAGAACCACAGATTAGAATAAGTGATACATGGCAGGAAGAAGGGCAAACGGATAGAGGACAGAGAGAGAAAGCAACCATGACAGATTAACATCAGTATATCCCAATGCCTTCAAAACAACAAGTCTAAAATGGTTTCATATGAGAAACATATCTAGACAATTGAGCATGACAAAGTAAGAACTATAAGTAAGATTCAGCGAGTGAAGAACTTCAGAAATATGTTCTCGAAGAGAAAAGGCATTGATACAACTATCAACTACCGATACAATTAAAAAAGTACCTGTCCACTCAATATCTTTCCCTGGACATCCTGAGCAGCCTTCTTAAATTTCTCTATTCCCTAATGGTAAATAAGAACAAATCAATATATTAGAATATCTAAATAAAAAATCATACATGCACGGCCATTGACTACAAAATTTAAACAGTTGAAGTAAGCAAATGATTAGTGCAGAATAGGCACGTGAAACAACACCCCTGGAAAGCTTTCTTGATAAAAATTTCATGGGAGAGTCTTTGGATGGAATGGGTCAGGCCTAAGAGGCTTTGCAGAGATGATCACATCCAAACTAGCAGGAACTTGATAAAAGGTTTTCATTTCAGGCGGGCGAAAGAGAATGTCTTACAATGTCCCAACCACATAGAAGTATCTTTATAATCAACATCATAGGAAAAGGCTGAATTTTCCTATTGCAGAACATACAGCAGAAGGTGGGGACTACTTTTATTCTCAATTGAGTAGAAGATGTGAAAATAAGCTCAGTTTACTTGGGAACAATAAGGAATTTGGGAAGCAATGTTTATTTAAAGTACTGTCAAAACTGGGGCAGATCTGTATAACTGAATGACTTTTATTGAGCAAAAAAACTTCCAGAGATCCAACAGAACAATAAATGGTGAGAAAGGGTGTACTAAGAACTGGAGCTTTTTTTTTTTTAGGTTAATATTCACTAACCTTGAGCAAAGTCTTCCCAAAACTAGCTTCCTCATCTGCAATTACCTCTCGTATACGCAATTCATGTTGCTTCAGCTCAGGAAAAACATCGCCCATTACTTTCACCACAATGCTCACAAGACTGATTTGCCATCATTCACAACCAAAGTATGGCGACTTAGAATTTGCAAACTACAAAAACCAAGAGCTGAAAGTGCAACGCATCATCAAATACCCGGACAACTTAAAAGAGGTCATTCATATTTTAAAAATGGAGGAGACAGATACTTGTAACTGCAAAATTTGTCTAAAACACTATCATTTCCTACCCATTGAAAAATCCTTCCTCAGCTTTCAAAACCTCACTTCCATAACGAACAGCTCGGCGTAGAATACGCCTAAGAACGTACTCACGACCTTCATTGCCTGCATAAAACAGTATGAATTGCTAGATTGTTTATGAGAGGCAACATTAAGAGTTTTTAGACTTAGGACACACTAATGTTATCTGAAAAAAGACGCTGAGAGAATTAGGTAAAGGCATAACGAAATATGCCCAAAAATCAGACTAAGCAGTGGCAGTCAACCTGGACAAGAACCATCAGCTATGGCAAATGATAAAGTTCTAATGTGATCTGCAACAACCCGATAAGCCATGTCAACTTTGTCAACATCCTCTGCTCCAACTTTTCCAGAGTATGGTCGAGCTCCAGTCGCCTATACAAAAGTTGGAAGAGCATATATACTCAATGAAAATTGAGTTGAGCAATAATACAGCCATCAAAAGTTTCATCCTCAAGGTCAGAAAGCTGGAAGCTGAAACAGATCCTTTCACCAGGAAAGGGCAGAGAACCATTAGATGCATGCTTTTGCAATTAAGGGTAGAAAAGGAAAAGAGTAGTGGTTCTTTAAAATCCCAAGTAAGAGTATAGTATATAGGCAATGTACTCAAGTCAGAATTTGAAATCCGGTACTTAACTGATGAATAACACTATCATATTGCAAAAAAAAAATAAAAAAATTGATGAACCTTTTCCAAATAAAAATGAACTTATTAAGTTATTTTTAACACCGTACGATATACACATAGATAATGACTACTGAGAGAACAACCAATAACTAACAGATGACATCAAATCCCATTTAATAAAAAAAATAGTTGAGAAGTTGTATACCTGTTGGATAGAATCGAAGATAGGCATGAATACATCAGTGTCGTAATTGCTCATCTTGTTCTGAAGCACCGAGGTCAGTCTCTCAAACCCCATACCAGTATCAACATGCTTAGCAGGCAGAGGTTTCAAGGAGCCATCGCTTTCCCGATTAAACTATAATAGAGTAACACATAAGCAGAAAGAAACAGAGAATAATGCCAAGACATCAACAAATATACATGAGACAATAAGCACAGTGTGTAATGGCAGTAGCATTATCATTGATGTTCAAAGCACTGATTCCAAGTCACAGTCATCCTACTCCAGAAATCATGATGTATTAGAACAATGAGAGGTTTTATTGGAACCCATACCTGAATGAAGACAAGGTTCCATATCTCGATGCAAGTAGGATCATCATAGTTAACCAAGGAAGAAGCGTCACGATTACCAATTCTATCAAAATGTATCTCGGTGCAAGGCCCACAAGGTCCTGTATCACCCATCTCCCAAAAGTTGTCCTATTGAAGCCGTAAGAAGAATAACAAGATGAGCACCAAATCGAACATAGATGGAATAGTATGTAAAATTGACAGCTGTATCTCCTTCAAAAATCAAGCAAAATAGTTGGCTGCACATGATAAAAGCAAGTATACGAGAATATCTGCTAAGTTTTTCATTTTATGTCATTGGAGCTGCAGTCTATCAAGGAAAAAGCACAAGAACGTTCAACTAGTGAAACATATAACAAGGATCATCAGCTTGAACATGCAACTTCCGTCAATAGATATCAGTTCATGCCACCATATGCATGCATATAGAGGTCAAAAACACTCCTCCATGCAGACAGATATGTAAAATCATGATAACCGCACAAACAAGCCCACAGTGGGAATCGGGCAAAACAGGGAAGAATGAAACCACAGTTTTAGATCTCAGAGAGGACAAACCTTACAACCAAAAGGTAAGACACGCCCAGGAGGTAAAAATTTAAGCCATATTTCTCTAGCTTCATTATCAGGAGCAAGACCAGCTTTCTCATCACCACCAAAATAGGTGGCATAGATTCGATCTTTTGGCAGCTTGTAAACCTGTGAGACCACAGGTGGAAAACGGATGAGCAAACGCATTATACGAATGAATACATCATTTCCAAATGGTTTCATTTAAATTAAGAGACTTCAATCATTAAATGACTATGGTAGAAGGAGCTCAGCTAATATTAAATCTTAGTCTTGTAAAACTGGAACTTGGTCTAAAGCAAAAGGAGTTCCCCGACCATAAGGGCTGAAACAGTTTCTATCCTAAAAATAACAAAAAAAAGCACTTGCTACAAGATTGTCAACATTGTATTAATATGCACGCCTGTACAAGAAAATAATAAGTAAAAACAAAAAATGTAGCTATTGTCAAAGCACTTGCCACAGTGAGAAGTTCCCAGGCCCACTCGATAGCCTCTTTCTTGAAGTAGTCACCAAATGACCAGTTGCCAAGCATCTCAAAGAAGGTGTGATGGTAAGTGTCCTTTCCTACATCATCGAGATCGTTGTGCTTCCCACCAGCACGAATGCACTTCTGGGTGTCGCAAGCACGTGACAGTTTGCTCAAGGGATTGTTCGGATCAACTGTCCCCAAGAATATCGGCTTGAACTGGTTCATTCCTGTCAAAAGCACAAAATGCAGACCCAAATCCTGAAATGCCCTTTTTTTCCCAGTATCTACACGCTCGAGGAAAACATGTGATTGGTTGGTCCTACGACACCGTCACGCTGAGCGGAATGCGATAAATTAAACTAGAGATACAACAATATCTCCTGATCATACGCAAGCACAAAGCAAAATTGCTCCGAGAAATTCGGGGAAGTAACAAGAATCTTCACCAAATAAAGCAACAAAAGAAACACTGATCGAGTCCAATCTCCGTAAAACGCAGCACCTGCATTGGCGAAGAGCAGGGTAGGGTCATTGACGGGCACGACCGGGCTGGACGGCCAGTTGACGTGCCTCTTCCCCTCGAAGAACTTGATGAAGGTGTCCCGCACCCGGTTCGCGGGCCACTGCTCCTCCACTTGCGGCATGGCGACGGCGGCGGCACCCCGCGGCGGCGTCGTCCGATCGGGGAGCAAGTCTCGCGCCGGCGGCGAGGAGCAGTGGAACCGGAAGACGATCGGAGACGGAGGCGGAGGAGAGGCGGGAAGGGCGGAGAAGGTGGCGGCGAGATTCGAGGGGGAGAGGGAGGCGAGGAGCCTTAGAGCGACGGTGGCGGTGGCGGTGGCGGTGGGGCTTCGTCGTCTACAGAGGAAGCTCATCCATTTTTTGCCTCCGGTTTTTGGCTCGCAACTGCACGCTACGTTTGTATCGTGGGAACATATTCCCCACCCAAACCCTAGCGCCCGCAACGAAATCCCTCTCTCTCTCTCTCTTCCTCAAGCTTTGGGGATGGATATATATTCACTTCCCTTTCCTTTCCTTTCCTTTCCTTAATTAACCTTTATAAAGTGATTTTACGTTCGATTCCTTCTGCGATTATCTAGAGAGTTAATACCACGAATAATTTCAAATTAAAATATTTGTCAAAAATTTACTCTAAACGGGTACAAAAGTCCACGAGACACGTATCTATAAATATGTGATGAATATCTAATGATAAGATGTTGATGGGATTGCCGATCAATTGAACGAGCATGTTAAAATCCATTTCCAAAATGAACTTCCCGAATTACATTTTTAGGGGTCTGTTTATCTCACGAAAAGCATTTTTCGGGAAAATATTTTTCTAATTTTCCTGTATTTGATTCGTTTAGGAAAATGAGCCAACAAAAAATATTTTCAAATTTAGTGGAAAAAACTTTCCCACCAAAACTTAAATTCGGAAAAATGATTTCCTCTTTAAAAGAATCGGATAACGTTTTATGACGCTTGAACCAAAAATTCTATAATTGGACATGAGAACCTCAAAGTTGGTTCCGAGGTTCCATCATTTAGGACAAGGTCAACAGGGGCCAATCCCTCGTCGCCCATGCCCAAGTCCATCAAGGTAGGGCCTAAACCCCTAGTGCACCCAATGCTCTTTGAGGCCACGCTCGGGTCCTTGACTCACAAGCTCTTGTCCTAGCCCATAGGCTTGGGTCCTTGGTTAATGAAATTTGTTTTCATAAAAATAGTTTTTTTAAAATATCAAATTTTTAATTGTTTCTTTTATTTTCTTTCTTTACTTTCTTTTTCTTTTTGCTTCTTCTTTGGGCAATCACCCCTATGAGCTCGCAACCTCTAGCGGACGAGGCTTCAGCTCACCTGTGGCTGATCGCCGACCTTGTCGTCGTGGCTGGCTGTCGGCCAAGGAAGAAACAAAAAGACAAAAAAAAACGAAAAGAAAAAATATATAAAAATAATTAAAAATATGAATTTTTTTATAATTATTTTCGTATGATTTTCCTTACCAAATGACAAAAAACACTCTCCAGATCTTTTTTAATTTTAGCCAAATACTGAAAAATGAAGTTTGTTTTTTTAAAAAATATTTTCTAGAAATAATATATTTGTCGCGAAACAAAAAGACCATTTTATTGTTATTGAATCCCGAAACTACTTTTTAGTGTTATTGGGATTATATGTGTACAAGTTGACTTTTTTTATTGAAACAAGTTGCCTTGACTCAGGGACATACTTGCATTTATGACTCGTTTGACAAAATTGAAAAATAAGTGCGACATCAAGCCCCCTCACATTTGTTTTGCTTTTTGGAACTAAAGTGGATTTTTTATCGAGGGAAAATTATTCAAAAATTCATAAACTTACTATATACAGTGACCAATTCAATCTCAAATATTTTAATTATATCAATTTAATTCTAAATTTTTTGATAACTTGCCGATTCAGTCCTGCAAAAAAAAAGACACTTCATTTGTATTAATTTAATTCTAGATCTCGAAAATTTACTAATTTAATCATAAACGTTTTGATTAAATGTGCAATTTAATATTTGAATGTATGAAAACGTTCAATTTCAAGGATAATATCGATGACAACTATTTAAAATCACATCAAATAAATTAAAAATTTACCTAATGCATACGATAGAATGCTTCGAGAAGTTTTGTCCACGGACGCAAGGAAAGGCTGAGAACGCCCGCGCCTTCGGAAGTCATCGCGGTGGGGTTTTCTCATGAGTTTTCGGTCGGCCAAAATTGAATAAATACCCCGATGGAACTTCTGTGAAAATAACCCAAACATTCTTTAATCCAAATTTGCTTCGACAAAGCCATTGGCTCGTCACCTCTCAGCGACTCGACGACTACACAGCAAGAGCAGCATTGAGAGAGAGGGCCATGGAGGCACTCGCGCCACGGGGAAACTCTCCAGTAAAGTCATGGGCTGTTTCTTCAGCAGAGGTCGCGAGAAGACGAAAACCCAGCCACCCACTTGGATCCCCGCTCAACCGCAGGGCGGATCAGCCAAAAAGAGCGGCGTCGGCAGAGACAGCGGCATGGCTATTCTTGCTGGTGCAGGCGCTGCCGTACTCGCCCCCGCTGCTGTGGCCACGATCGGCGGCGGCGCCTGCGGTGGTTCTGGTGGAGGAGCTTCTGGTGATGGAGGGTGTGGCGGAGGCGGGTGCGGGGGAGGGTGTGGCGGAGGCGGGTGCGGCGGCGGTTCTGGCGGTGGTTGAACGTTTCTGTTTGTTGCCGTAACCGGTACACAGGTATTTTATGCTTTCATGCTGGGCAAATAGGCATGTAACGGTTTGAGTTGCGTATAAAAAACTATTTATATATATGATGTTATAGATGGAGTAGATATTTATGCGGACACCATGATAGGGGCTGCATGATTTATAATTTTATATGTTCGGCTTTTCATGGTCTATTTATTATTTATGTAACATGCAGTAATTTATCTGGTTATCTTGAAGTTTGTATACCCTGTCAAATATATCTTGCAAAAAAAAAAATTTGTTCATCCAATGGATTAGGGATGAGCTTTCACTTTTTTTTTGTCTCTGATACCTTCTTCTTTTGAAGTTCTATAGTCTGTCATTGGGGTCTAATGGTATAGAGAGCTCAACTTTAATAAAACAAAATTCCTTTCGATTTTTAACTCGGGATAGTTTTATGATTCGTCGAGAAACGGATTCTTGAATCATAAGGGCCGTAACTTCTCTCTTTTCTATTCATCTACAAAATATTACAGCACAAAAACTTACGGACCTTACGATCAATCAATGCGATTTACTCTCTTAGTTGCCCTTCAATCATTAAAGGAAATCCGTCTTCCAAAAACTCCTTATAATTACCGTTAATCAAGAGACTTTTACCCCACATTCTAGGAAGGCTTCTGAAATTAGGACCGGAAAAGTTTGGCAGTCGAAGCTCTTGACGTGGCCAAGTTGGTCGAAGTGTGGCCGACTTATTCGGTCAATGCAAGAGAAAAAAAAAAAGCAAGGGTTGAGAGAGAACAGAGCGAGTTGGACAGAAGCCATTTTTGAGCGAAAAGCGAGCTCGTGCAAGAGTCGGATGGCGGTTTCGATGACGTAAATTCTAGTTTGCTGTTTGTGGCGATGACCGGCACCAAATTGTTGGAAAGCCTCTTCCATCCGCGCATTCGCGACGTTCTCGCTCGTCGAGATCTGGCCGTACATTTCTATTACTGTAAATTTGTAATCCACCGAGTGGTGAGGAGCTTATTGTTGCTGGGATTCAAGATGGTTAACTTGATGATAACTTCGCGTAGCCTCCAATGGAACTCCGCAAGGCTTGTTGTAATCCTGCTCTGCATATGGCAGAAGTTTCTGGCTGAGTCTGGTTGTGGCTTTTCCCTGTTATGGTTTGCACGTTAAAATCTTGTGTGTCCTATTTTGTATCGTCCGATCTTCCATTAGATTATACTAATGCTTATTTTTCTCATTTAATCGCACAAAGATGGGAGGGGAAGGATCTAATTGCCCAATAAAGAAAATCAGAGACATTCTCGCGTATCCCATTCAGCGGTTAGTAGTGCCTCTATCTCAAATTTTATATCATTATCACCATTTAATTGTGTCGGTAAGCTTCAAATTTTAGAGTGATATTTTCACTAGCTAGTCTGATGAACATCCCAATGGAACACTCTGGTAAAATCTGTTCAATATGGGTGTCTCTGAACTTAAGGAGGTAAGTTAAATTGTTGGTGTATCAACAATCATCTCAAGAGTCCAAACTCAACCGCATCACCTCCTTTAATCTAACTTTGCCAAGAAAATGCCTTCTAACGCTACTGCAAAATTATGCACCCAACCATCAACCGACTCTCTCTCTCTCTCTCTCTCTCTCTCTCTCTCTCTCTCTCTCTCTCTCTCTCTCTGTATGACCGCAAATCTCTACTGGAGACCTAATTTGCTTGGTGGCGACCATACCAAGCCACCACCGATCTGAGGTTGCAAGCTCGGTCGCGAGGGCAAGCAAAGGGAGCATAGGCAAAGCGGGTACAAGATCCTCCTTCTCGAGCCTAGCTCGAGCCAAGATTCGCGGTTGCAGAGAGGGGGAAAACAAAGGGAGAGGTGGCCGCGTCGGGTGCTCTAGGGTGGGCTCATTGTGACGGCGGTGGCGGAGGTGCTGTTGTGGCCGGTGGTCGAGCTGTGCTCGTCGTCCTGCACAACGAACGAGGGGGTTGGCCTCATGCTCGGTGAAGGAAACATTTACACCCCAATCTGAGCCGTCCAATTTACTTGGTGCCAATACATTTCGATATCTCAAATTAAGCACTGTTAGCATGATGTTCTAAACTAGCGGGTCCCCAAAACTTTAATTTCAGTGTTATTAATGATGGTTTGGACAACCGACCTGTCTAATATTTCTCTTCTAGCCAACCCATTACCCTCAAGTTTCGGCAAAGTCCAGATTCCTTCACGCGTCTATTGTACGAAAGAATATTTCGAGGACGGGGACGCCAAGCATCCTCGCTCATCCGTTGACCAATCAAACCGAAAAGAACAAACAAAGTCGGCTCATGTCCAAAGAAGAGAAGTGCACAGGAAATTCCCACGAACTTTTGTCCACAGACGCAAGAAAAGACTGAGTTTTGACTTGGTGAAGTCGACATAATTCTTCCGTCGAAAATCAGATGAAAGTAACACGAACATTCTACCTCCGACGAGTCTTAATGCACATTGCTTCGACGAAGCCATTGGCTCGTCAACTTTCAGCGACGCGGACTGCTATAAAACATGAATAGAATTGAGACGGAGCGATGAAGATACTCGTGCCACCGTGTTCTTTTTATCGGCGATTGGAACGACGTGAAGTTTAACTGAAGTCATGGGCTGTTTTTGCTGTGGGGGACGTGAGAAGACGAAGAAAACGAAGCCACCCGCTGCTCGACGGCCCGTCTATCAATGCGGACCAGCCAAAAAGAGCGGCGTCCGCAGAGACAGTGGCGCAGGCGCTGCAGTAGCAGGCGCTGCTGCTGCGGCCACGATCATTTACAGTACTAATGGTGGTGGTGGCTGCGCTTGCGGTGGTTCTGGTGGAGGAGCTTGTGGTGGTGGTGGAGGTTGCGGTGGAGGGTGCGGCGGCGGTTGTGGTGGCTGAGTATTTCTGTTTGTTGCCGTAACCGGTACATGTATTTTATACTTTCGTGCAGGACAAATACTGTAACGGTTGGAGTTGCACATAGGAATAACATCAGAGCAAGTGCAATTCTATTTGCATCTCATCTTACCCTTCTCTTATACCCGAAAGTGAGAAAACAATTATATGATGCTTACGCCACGGCGATCAAACTTATCTGAACCCATTATTCGTGTGGACTCCATGGTAGAGGCCACATGATTAAACGTTGGAATGTTTGTGGTCAATAAGATTTAAATATCGTGTAATTTTGCTGGTGACCTTGAAGTTTTATGTCATTTCAAGTAACTCCGACAAAGAAAAAATAAAATTGACCATCGGATGGATTAAGCATGGACTTTGGCTTTTTCGACACTAATATGTAATCCCTTCTTGCAAGATTCTATTATTCGCCATCCACAAAATCTAGCGGGCGAGGCTTCAGCTCATCTGTGGCTGATCGCTGACCTTGTCGCCGTGGCTGGCTGTCTGCCAAGGAAGAAACAAAAAGACAAAAAAAAAAAGAAAAAAATATATAAAAACAATTAAAAATATGATTTTTTTTATAATTATTCCCATATGATTTTCCTTACCGAATGACAGAAAATACTTTTCAGATCTTTTTTAATTTTAGCTGAATACTGAAAAATGAAGTTTTTTTTTTTTGCAAAATATTTTCTAGAAATAATACATTTGTCGTGAAACAAAAAGACCATTATATTGTTATTGAGTCCCGAAACTACTTTTTAGTGTTATTGGGATTATATGTGTACAAGTTGACTTTTTTTATTGAAACAAGTTGCCTTGACTTAGGGACATATTTGCATTTATGACTTGTTTGACAAAATTGAAAAATAAGCGCGACATCAAGCTCCCTCACATTTGTTTTGCTTTTTGAGACTGGAGTGGATTTTTTATCGAGGAAAAATTATTCAAAAATTCCTAAACTTACTATACAATGACCAATTCAGTCTCAAATATTTTAATTATATCAATTTAATTCTAAATTTTTTGATAACTTGCCGATTTAGTCCTAAAAAACTCTTCATTTATATTGATTTAATTCTAGACCTTGAAAATTTACTAATTTAATCATAAATCTTTTGATCAAATGTACAATTTAATATTTGAATGTATGAAAATGTTCAATTTCAAGGATAATATCGATAATAATTATTTAAAAATCACATTAAATAAAGGAAAAATTCCAATTAAGAATCCCAAGTGGGATCAAATTCTCAAAAAAGGGCTCAAAGTGAACATTGTGTCAAATAAGAGCCTGAAGTGCTCAATCAGTCTCAAATAAGGACCCAAAGTTCCCAAAAAGTCTCAAATAAGGACCTGGGTCCCTCGCCGGCCAAAATACCTGCCGTCCGGCGAGAAAGTTACTATTCCGGCACCGGAACAGTAACTTTTTAATTTTTTTATTATTATTTTTTGTTTTTCCTTTTCTTTTTTTTTTCTTTTCTTCCTCCGCCGACCATAGCCGGGGCCAGCGGAGGTTGCCGGCATCGGGTGAGGCCGGCCTTGCTTGACGCCGGCGAGGTCGAGCCCTCGCCAGATCTAGCGAGGCTTATCTGGCGAGGCTCGACCTCGCCGGCGTCGGGCAAGGCCGGCCTCGCTCAGCCCAGGCGAGGGCCGCCCTCGCCCGATGCCGGCAACCTCTGCCGGCCCCGGCTATGGCCGGCGGAGGAAGAAAAGAAAAAAAAAGAAAAGGAAAAACAAAAAATAATAATAAAAAAAATTAAAAAGTTACTGTTCCGGTGTCGGAACAGTAACTTTCTCGCCGGACGGCAGGTATTTTGGTCGGCGAGGGACCCAGGTCCTTATTTGAGACTTTTTGGGCACTTTGGATCATTATTTGAGACTGATTGAGCACTTCAGGACCTTATTTGACACAATATTCACTTTGGGCCTTTTTTTGAGAATTTGACCTCACTTGGGGTCCTTAATTGGAATTTTCCCTTAAATAAATTAAAAATTTTGGATAATATTACGTATTGAGTTAATATTCAGTTCAAAGATCTTATTGTTAATTGGCTGACGGTTGAGGAATTATTTGTATGAATATCCCAATCGCAAAGGACGCGAAAAATTCGGTGACCACCGGTGGATCGCAGCCGGAGCCTCTTCCTCTTCCTCCGCAGGCTCGCGACGGCCAAAAACCCCAGAGCGAACCAGAGGAGGCAAATTCAAAGCCTCTCGAGCTTCAAAGAGACCTCATCGCACTTCGCGTCGCCGATCGCGCATTACCGAAGAGTTCCGATGAAGCCGCTGCTCCTGCTGCTCCTGTCGGCCCTCGCTTCCATCCCAACCCCCGCGTCGCCGGCGACCCCCGATCCCGAGCCCGGCGGCTTCCCCGAGTGGAAGCTCGTCACCAAGCAGAACTTCTCTTCTCAGATCAGGCACCACCCTCACATCCTCCTCCTCGTCACTCTCCCTTGTAAGTTCCCTGTGACCGGACATCGCCTAAGGGCCGATCACTGGCGTGCCGAGTCCTTCGTTCGACCGAGCTCGAGTGTTTCCGGAGCGCTCGGTTCGAACCTCGCATGTGATTGACGCTTTCTATGTCGGAGAGTCTAATGATGCAGCTTAATTGTTGGATTTTCTCAATACCCTTTCCTTGTTGAGTTTTTCAGCAGCTTAGTTTCGCGCGTTCGTCGATATTGGTGCAGTGCAAGTTTTGTCCCTGGTTGGCTATTTCGTTTTAAGTCAGTTCAAGTTTCGTTTCGTTAATTTGTATTGTATTGCAGGGGTTCATGTAGCAAACATCCTTGCAATACCCATGTCGTAGAATAAAGAGCTTCGTGTCGAACTCTTTGGCTTTGTCATTCTGACTAGTTATAGGGGCATGGTGATTGGTGTATGTGTCTGATTTGATCGATATCTCGATTTTGAACATTTAGTCTTGAAATGTAAACACGCTAGTTGTGGATGCTATCGGTTGAGGCGAACATCCGGAAGTGCAAAAAAGAGGACTAACAATTCGTGGACTGAATGAGCTGTATGAGTTGTGACGTCCGTGTATAGTTCCATGAGGAGGGCGGTGGACAGCAATGGCCTCGATGCATTACCATTTGGTGTTGATGCACATTGTCTTTGACCTTTTTTGTCGCTTTCACTTGAAAATTATGTCTATTTTGTGCTTAAAAGTTTTATGAAGATGTGTTGGTGTCCAAGATGATTTCATAAAACGTCAACATGACATGCTTGGTATGATAGTGAGTCACCACACCCGTGACTGTCACTTGTCATATTATATACACATGGCCATGTTGGCCTCAATTAAAGAGTCGAAATAAGTTGGGTTGTAGGGGTAAAAGTACGCCCTACTACAACAAAGCCTCTTTGTAGATCTTTCATCTCAGCTTTTCACATGTAGGGTCTGGTGAGTCTCGATCCCTCATGAAAGAGATTGCTCATTCGCTCGATAAAAGGAAAGAAGAACTCGGCTCCTTGAGGCTGATGTTTATGTACAAAAATGTGGAAAAGATGCTGGCGGATGCTGTAGGTGCTTCCCAGGAACAGGAAACCACCATTATGTATTATCACCATTCTACATCTTACAAGTATCGCGGAAGACTTCGGGCGCAGAATATATTGTCGTCACTTCATCCTTATTTGACAGTTCCTCCTGAAAATCTTCCCCTCGAACTTATCAAATTTGAACAAGACTTGAAAAGCTTCCTTGAATCGACAGACAGAGCTTTACTTCTTCTGGAATTTTGTGGATGGGCTCCAGAATTGCTGATTAGGGCAAGGAAGAATGGTACTGAACATGGCTATGGTTCACAGGGTATGTTTATCTTTGCTAGCAATGCTAAACGAAGTGTTGTTGTATTAAATAGACAGATTTCCTGGTTTTGACTGGACATGCTGATCGCCTTATTAAGGTACTGTTGAATAGTCGATGTTACTCAGATAATACTTAATGATTCTGTTTGTGCTATAAATTATATTTGCCCAACATAATTTGAGTCCACTACTTTGTATTTTACTAGTCGCTGTATGCTTTGGCCCTAGAGGCAAAGGAAGTTTGGCAATGGCATGCACTCATCCTAATATGCTGAGGATAACCTCTTCCATTATTCTTTTTGGTGCTATCTAATCACAAATTTATAAGACATTTTGTCGTTCTTTTTACGTGGTTAAGTCCCCTTTTTGTCCCCTAACTTGTAGTGCCTTTTCAATTTCCTATCCAATTATTTCTGTAGTGGTATGGAGTCCTTCTGTTGCCATTCATTACATCTAATGCTGAATTTGTGCGATCAAGTCCTTCCGTCACCACTTGTTGCTTGACTCTTCAAATTCTAATGTAGCGAAAATTGACGTGGTTGAATGCCTGGTACTCTTTCTCTCTCCTCTTCGTACTATATTCACCACTTGTCAATTGCCACATCAACAGCTTGACATGTTAGTTGTCGGAAGGACTTGATTACGCCAAAAAAGATATAGAGACATTGCAAAAACACTAAGTTAGAGGTTAAGATGTGGGCTCAACCCTTCTTTTTAGCCACTTATATAAGTTGATTTTAAAAATTCATATCAGGCTTGTGGTGACATTGATTTTTTATCCACGAACTCATATGATACATTGTTACGAAATGTTGCTAAAGACCAACAGAACTGAACTTTTGCAGGGGATATTGTTGAAGCCAATTACCATGAAAAGACAGACAGAATGTCAACATTTATTGAAAACAAGAAGCAGAAGGTGGCTGGTACTTTACTTGCACTTGGTATGATTTTGCTTTGTGAAAAACAAATCAACGAGTTTGTCTAATGATCCCTGCATATTTTTGGGGCAGAGTTTGGAAAATGGTGTCGCACAATGTGGGATCCAAAATGGATTCTATGGGATCACTTCATTTGGGGAATTAAGCTCGGTCAATGATAATTCCACAATGGACAGTGCTGAGGACGAGAGGCACGGGGCTGGAGTCTCATGTAATTTTGGAGAGTTTCAACAATTTGAATCTTTCTTCTCAAAGTTCATGACAGCTGCAAGAGAGTTTTTACTGCCACCTGAGAGACATAGATTTGGTCTGATTACAAATAGATCCTTACTTTTGTCATTGGGGGTTGGAGAAATTAATTCATGGTCAGCAATGATACATTATGCTGGATGTCCCAGTTGCTCAAAGTATCTAGAGAAAGAGGATGACTTCGAGAGGTTTCTGCAGATAGAAGATCCGGCAATTGCTGAAGTGAGTCTTCCATTAAGATGTCATCCTTGATTTCTATAAATTCTGTAGCACATGTTGCTTCGGTAAGCTGAACATTTAAGGTCCTTGATATGTATATGTATATGTATATGTATATGTATACTGACTTGGGGCACTCCTGATGACTTAGACCAAGTTTATCGAGAAGAAAAATTCCAGATGAATAGAATGTATAGTCATATGCAATTTTCCTGGCCTCAGAGATAGAGCTGAGTGGTGAGCTGCAGTTCTGAGCATTAGAGTAGTCACATCTTTGTTGTAGAGAGGTAATAATAGATTCCAGTTATGCTAATTGGAGACTCTTAGAGCGTGTTGAAATGCATTCTCCGGAGAGATTATGTATCATGAACCCTATGGCTGCGGCCAGGTTGAGCTAGTCTGTATTTTTAAGTGGAATCACTCACTAGTTTAGGTCAACTTTGACTGTAATGCTTATTTTTAAGAAGAGGAAATTTTTGTTCTAGGACCTACAACTACCTTACCCTAATCTTGGCTGAGTCTTTAATTTCCTCTTGATCTACTACGTCAGCTTCATTTCTGAAACAACCATTTAACTTGAATATTCTGCAAAAACAGAAAGTTCTTTCTGCTACAGATATACGAGTTATGGAAGCTCCAGATACTTATTATGGCTTTTAATATTTCTAGGCCTAGAAGACTCTCTGGGCATTGTGCATTTGTGTTTTAGTTTAGTGGCAGCATGTTTCCATTTTTTATTGACCTAAATACCATTTTTATATCTTGTAGTTGGAAGATAACGAGCGTAACTTAGAGCCTGCTTTACCAGCAAATAAGCCATCGATACTTCTTTTTGTGGATAGGTCATCGGACTCATCAGAAACGAGAATTAAGAGTAAGGAAGCATTTGATGCTTTTAGAAAACTGGCGCTGCAGTACCATATTCCCACTCACATGCGTGAAAAGAATAAAGAAGAGCCGGGAAAATTTTTGGCCCATTCACATCTGTCATCAAGAAGCATGAGTAGGCAGCCCAAAGCACCGGAAAGTACATCTAGGCATCCTAAGTTAAAACTATACCAATCATATCAGAGTGTAAACTTAGGGGATAAGGTGTCTATCATGATGGTGAATGACGAAAAGCATGCAACTTTAGATAAGATCACTACTGATGTGCAAGGAAGTTCTTTGCATGAAGTTTTGGAAAATCTTCTTCAGAGAAACAAGGGAGCCAGGTTGAGCTCACTCGCCAAGAAGGCAGGCTTCCAACTTCTGTCTGATGATTTTGAGATTAAAATATCAAATCCATTGTCGTCTCAGACAGAAATTCAGCCTAACCAGGCTTCAGTTGAACTTTCCAAGGAAGACCTGGTAAGTCAGATTGATCGGGACCAGGAGAAAGTAATAAATATTATGAGCACATCAGCTGCAGGACTTGGGGAAAATATGATTCCCACTGGCTCAGAACCTTTGCGTTATGACGAAGAGAAGATAGACACTGCTAATTCGAGCAATGATTTAACATCCGCTGAGAGTGAGCACATTTTTACCAATACTGAACTTGATAATCTTGAAGATATCAGGGTGGATGAAATACATTTATCAAAGGTAGATAAAATAAGGGGACAGCTGCAGTCACGAGGCTTGGAAGGTTCATTTTACTTTTTGGATGGTAATTACCGGCTGCTGAAGGCCTTGACTGGAGGGTTGAAGGTTCCATCCTTGGTAATAATTGATCCGATTTTGCAATGCCACTATCTGTTCCCAGATCAGATGCATTTTAGCTACACTCCACTGGTTAACTTCCTAGATGCGTATTTGAATGGTAGTCTTCTCCCGTATCAGCACTTCGAGTCTCTGATAACGATGCCTCGGGATGCTGCTCGCCCCCCCTTCGTAAATTTGGATTTTCATGAGGCTGATTCTATACCACGGATAGCGGTTAAAACTTTTGTTGAGCTGGTTTTTGGTTTTAATCATTCTGAGACTGGTAATGTTGCACCTGCTAGGCGGAAGGATATGTTGGTCCTGTTTAGCAATGGCTGGTGTGGATTTTGCCAGAGAATGGAACTAGTTGTTCGTGAAGTACATCGAGCTTTGAGGAGCTATAGGAACATGCTGTCTCGTGGATTTCAAAATGCTCAAACACAGTTCAGCATTGGTGAGTATCTACTTTCTTGCTTTCACTAGGCAAACTTCATTTCCTTTTTCTTCTGCATCTCTTTCATCTTGCAATGACATGCCATGAGCTACCCAATTAAAAGCATTTTGGTGTTTTAAGTGGAAGTTTGGACATTCAAGTGCTACTGAGTTGATTGTTGATCATAATTGGTGTAAGTTTGAGGGTAGACCTGAGCTAATCCATGTCTTTAGAGTGGCCCCTCCAGATCTGTTCAAGTGCCATAATACAAGTGTAGTAACCTCTGGTTAAGTCATGAATATTAGGGATCTGTTGGCAAACTTAATATTGGAAGTAGTTTGTGTTACAATATAATGTTAAATATTTTCTTCGGGGGCTATGTTTTCCTTCAACCTTGTTGGAGGAAACGCCCTCCAACCATGCCTCTGAGTGATGGGTTACAAGCATGGACACCACCCACAGGTAATTTTTGGTTAAGTTTGTATGTGAATAATGTCCATAATTTGTAGCTTATCAAGCAGTGGCATGGTTGGAGAGAGTTTCGTCCCACCCCTTTCTTCAGGCACCTGAATCAACATATACCATGACTTCTTATTGAGATTCACATTTGAATTGAATTCTAAATGTGGTTATCACGTTTCCCTTAAGACTTTTTCCTATATTACCGGGAATTGGGATATGAGTATCAGATATGGACAAGGATTCAAGGTTTTGGCTTGTCTAACCTCAAAATTGACATAATTATAATTGGCAGATTGTTAGAGAAAGCGATAGGGCTTTTTGGACATCTTATTCCCATTTCTTTGCTATTCCCTTTTGTTAACTTAATATAACTATTATATTACCTAAACCAAACAACTTAAGAGCAGTTATGGTGCAATTCTATTTTGACAAGAATAACACTTACATTGCACTCTTACTGTTACTATAACCACTCATTGGGTCTAATAGCACCTAAGGAAATAATATGGTATTCAACTTATGAGAGTACACTTATCGGACAGATATTACTAACTTCTCATGAAGCTCACTGGCTTTGCACTCATGCACATGCACACATAGAAGTGCACGCATGCATACATTCATACATGTTTGTTGTGGTTAGTATATGGTTGGTTTTGCCACTAAATATATGGACTTTATGTATAGTTGTTGAAAATTTGTTACATTGCTTGGCAAAAAAATGTATAGGTATATTAACCTGCCAATTAACTCTCTGTTTTTCTGAGATGGTGATCAACCATTATTAGGATGTCATTATAGGTTAAGCTAAGGTCCTGCTTATCATGGCCTTGTGGAGGGACTATGTAAAACTCTTCCAGTGATAAGACAGGACAAGACTCTATTAATACTTGTCTTTTTCAGAAATAAATTTTTACTTGGTTTATATTTTGAGAGACAAAAATGTATAACTTTTACCTGATTTAGGAAGTGCTTCATATATGGAAGACGACATGGAGGGTATGGCTCAAAAGCTTCCTCTTGTTTACTTGATGGATTGCACTATGAATGATTGCAGTCTTATTTTCAAAGCAATGAACCAGGTATGTCTTGTTTGAAGTTCATTCATTGCTTTTTTCTCATTTCCTCTACTTTTAGATGAATGATCTTGATTCTGTCTTGGTTGTTGAAATTATTTGCTTAATCCTTCATCTCTGAATTTTTCCCGTAATTTTGTCAATTGTTCGCATGTAATACGGGGTGCAAAACTGCATATGGACAGGGCATCTATAATAAAATGCGTGAACTGTTTCTAGAAAACTCCTTTATTAGATAAAGAAACGAAAGACCTGGTAGCATTTTCTTGCGAGGATACTATCCTAATTTCTTTTTTAAACTACTCACTCAAAGGAAGGTCTGTGAAGGAGCCATTTGCCAATTTGAACTAAACAATGCTGAGTGAAGTTAGGCCATTCTTTTCTTATTGATCTTTAAACTACAACACTCTTTGTTCAGCTTAGTCAGTAATCCAAAGTTGATGGAGCCATATTTGATACTCAACAATCCATAAATGACCCCTAAAGAATCTCAACAGCCATTTTCTATATTTTTGCATGTTATATCAACGATCTTAGTGCGTTAAACTTTTGTACCTTTCTTTTGTGATGAAAGATGTATTGGCTAAATGCTAATTACATGGGCAATATCCCATGCCATCATACATCCAGTCCAATTCTGGATTCAGAAAACCAAAGCTGGCAATCAATACCTTTGGGAAGGGCTAGGTGTAATTAGAGGGTTGTGCATGTAAGTTAGCGAAAGCATAGGGTTGCATTGTGATCTTTCAAAAAGCTTTGTGCATAATTTGGAAATAACTAGTTTTTATCAAATTAGATATGATATCTGCATCTAGAAAAGCATGAGTTTACCTTGATCAATTTGCAAAGGCAATAGATTAGTGGTCCCAAAAAACCTAGAGCAAAGCTTGTGCATTCTGAATCGAAGTATATTACTCTATGATCTGTTTCCTTTGGAAAGAGGCACCCAATCTAAGGAGCAAATTGGCAAGATGCAAATTTGGAATTCTTCTAAAAATTTGCTTCCATGCATGGATGACTCCTCTCATTTTGTTGCTGGCGGTCTTTTTAGGTTCAATATGTTGACTTAGACAGCTTTGTATTGCTAAGAAGCTATCAATATGGTCTGCAAATGTTCGATGACAACAAGACTCACTTTTGTGATTTGGGATTTGCAGAGAGAACTTTACCCAGCTTTGGTGTTGTTTCCAGCAGAAAATAAAACTTCTGTGTCTTATGACGGCAATATGGCAGTTGCGTCTATTGTCAAGTTCTTAGCTGACTATGGAAGTTATTCTCATAACCTCATCATTGAGAAGGGTAATGCTTTCTTCTTCTGCAGGGAGCTCTGCCTATTGTAGGACATCGCAGTGTTTATTCGATGCCGAAGATGGATGAATTCGCAGGATGGTATCCTATTGTGCGAATTGAATAGATCCTCCTCAAGAGCATGTCCAGTTTCTGTATCTGTTTCTGTCAGAAATTGACCGTTTCTATTATTCTTAGAACACAGTTTCCCATAATTGCAGAACATCCATTATTAGGTTCCATCCCCTTTTCTTCATGATATCAGCCAGTGTTGCACAACTTTCTGGGCTATATGTTCCCTTTTTCCTTTGTTAAAAAACCTTAAGTTTGAACTCTGGTTACTGTTATTCTACCTCGGTTGATCTGCATTCCTCAGAATTTACCGTATTGCCTGTTTGTAGATTGGTCGAAACATTTTATGCTGACTAGAAACCCAATTACCCTTTTTCATAGGAATCCTCTGGACTTCACGGGCAAAATATGGCGTGGGTCAAGATTCTTTCAGCACAACATCATCTAATGTGGTTCATGAGGAAAATCTCGCAGGAAAGGACCAGTCACAGGACTTTTTGCTGCAAAATAAGGCAGCAGACAGAACAGTCGAGTACAGTTGGACCAAACTGCCTAAATCGAAAGGCCCAGATGGAGCAGCTTCCCGTGTAGTGGTGGGTTCCATCCTTGTTGCTACTGAGAAACTTCTTGGCATGCGCCCATTTGATAACTCCCTGATTCTCATTGTGAAAGCGGATAAAGTCACTGGGTTTCAAGGTCTGATTATTAACAAGCCTATTAGCTGGGATATTCTGCATGAACTGGAAGAAGGGTCTGAGTTTCTTAAGGAGGCACCTCTTTCGCTTGGTGGGCCCCTTGTAAACCGTAGACTGCCTTTAGTCAGTTTAACTCGAGCCGATAAGAACCAGTACCTGGAAATCCTACCTGGGATGCGCTTCGTCGACCAGTTGGAGACGATTAGAGAGATCGATGAACTCAAGGCAGGAAATGGATCTGTTGCTGATTATTGGTTTTTCTTGGGGTGTGCAAGCTGGGGTTGGGACCAGCTGTTCAATGAAATTGATAAAGGAGCTTGGAACGTCAACCATGACGCAATGAAGGAAGTTACTTGGCCGAGACCATGATCTCGTTCATTTTGTCGTACCATCCGGTTAGAAATCCTTTCTGTCGGGATAACTTTGGAAAGCTCGTTATAGGAATTTTGAAAGAGCGTCTGAAAAATGGATGCGTCTTGTCCTAGTTGTATTTCATTATACGTCCCCCATAGAGATGTTGAGATCACATTCAGGTATCCCTTTCAGATGTTTAGTTTCATTCAAATTGTCGGTTTAAATGTACATATAGCCTTCTGCTTGAGGCATTTTTTCCTCTTTTCTTTGGTTTTTTTAACCAATCAGTCATTTCAGTTCGTGAACTCCTTTCCGGTCGATCTACATACAACATTGCAATGATTTAAGCACCGTCACGATTTGCTGAAGACTACTAAAGGCCAATTGCAGAAATTTCGAATAAAAAAATGAGTAAAGCAGACATTCAAGATACGAAGATCGCTTAAATAGACAGTCTTCCGCAGGTAAGAAATGCAACTATGCATCCAGGTTTTTCGGTGTCAAATGATGTCCTTTATACCAAAGAGAGATCAATTGATGTCCTTTACATCAGATGCCCCAGAGCCATCTCTAGTTAAATTCTAAGGCGTTTCGAATATTTTATTACTCAGCTTCTATATACAACAGATTACCCAGGTCACCGTCCGTTTTAACTACCGTTTATTAAGTTACAGACATTTCTCCACAGACCCAGAACCTGATCAATCTCATAGCTTCTCACTCCCACAGGATACCACGTTCGACCAGGAATTGTACGGGTGGCTCTATTCCGGCTAGCAATTCCTGTAGTTTGCCCCCATACAAGTCTCTTACTACGTTTTTCGCCGGGAAAAAGATCAAGTATGCATACACGAGCTCAACCAATGCAGGAACTAATAGTAACTTTAAAGAGCAGGTCAGTTGCAACCAAAAAGTGCAAGCTAACTGGCACAGCCAAACAAATAGTTGACCTATTATTAGCTCAGTGAACAAAATCCTACCTGCCATGTTATACAAGAGAATCAGTAATTTTCGCAAAACATGTCACTCCACAAACAATGAAATATCCTGTTTGAGAGAGCGAGACAGACGAACGTCGTGCTAGAAAGAAGAGATATTATGAGAGGACAGCCATCGTACAACTGCCTGCTATTGCTAGACCCAAATAAATTGCGCCAGAGGTGCCCAAGTGAGACACCAGCATCTCCGGAATACAAGGACTGTTCATCTCCAGATGTTCTGCAGGTACCAAATTAGACAGTGTAAATCCATCCATGTCACAAGAATGGACCCTACAAAAAAAGAAGCTAAATCTAGAGAAAAGACTTTCATCACGACTTCACCCGTAAAAGCCATAACCGACTCGTCGTTAAAAAAAAAGACATTTCATACAAAGATCTTAACTAGCCCAAACAAAAGCTCCATTAGGTACAGGAGGATTCTCACTCCAGGATCCATCTAATGAAAATCAAAACCAGCATCTCAAAATGGCCACAAACTTCCAGTAAGCTGCAAGTCCAAAATGAGCAGATTAGTAGCACTATCAGATAACTCCTACAGCCTAGATAAGAATACTTCCCAATGCCCTTGAACAGAAATTCCAAAGGTGCCATATCTGTAGTAAATACCACAGCATCAGTCTAAAGATTGGGGAAAAAGACAGAATTCAACACTGCTAGTACATTGCCAATTCAACTTCAACCAGAACATTATCATCTGGTACTATGTGGAGTCCCACAAAAACACATGGGCTATAATCATGGCTATAAGAAGTTCCAGAGACAACCTTTTAACATCCTGGTGGCACCAGGGATCTTTTCATCGCTTTCTACCACCACGTTCCCTCAGAGAAAGTGCAAGAGTTTCTCCATCTCTGATGTTGTAATGCGCAAGAGAAATATTTTCCTTGAGGAAACCAGGTTTTCCACTCAGTTTCTGTTTGTTTGCTGGTAATTGTATCTCCCCAGCAATCTTTTCCTTCAGACTGCCCACAGTTTCAGATAAAGACTGCACTGCAATTTCCAAAACCTGGCCCTTAAGATTTCCTTCGTCAAGATTGGGTACAGATACATTAATACGAGCAGGGCCCTGCAACAATTCCAATCAAAGAATTTCAATCAGTCCATGGACATCAAAATACTAAAACAAATATAGAGAGTCAGAAAATAATAGGTACAACAGAGACATGCAAAAACAACAGAGGTCACATACAGGATTTTGGGCCAGAAACTGATCCTCCGGAATAAGGGCAGTGTCATCAAGCTTCTGCCTCTTTGGCTCTGGCTCTTCTGGAAGAGGTGGAGGTGCCTCCTCAGGAGGTGGGGGTGGAGCCATTCCCTGTGATGGAGGCGGCGGCGGCGGCATCATGGGCAAACCAGTTGGGGGAACAGGCATGGGGACAAAAGGTCGCGGAACCGGCATGGGTGTAAACTGAGATCCAGGAGGAGGTGGTGCAGGAATTCCAGATGGATTCATATATGAATGAGGTGGCATAGGTGGCCCATTAACCATCATGGGCTGCTGTCCAGAAGTCATGGGCATTGGAGGTGGTGGTGGACGAACTGGAGATACCATTGGCATACCAGGAGGCCTGGGAGGAGGCACCGGATATGCACTGCTAGTTTGTGCATATTGGACTGGGTTTGGAGGGACACGAGGAAGATTTAAGGCAAGTCCTGGAGGAGGAGGCAGAGGGCGAACAGATGGAAGCATAGGCCTTGGTGGAGGAGCAGCAGGACCAGGAAGAGTCCTTGCATCATTTCCAGCATCGTTCTGTTCGTCCATGTTAGCATTCTGAGACAAAGCTTGATTTGCAGTGCGTCCAATGCTGCCAGTATGACCATCCCATATAACCTGCTTTGGTTGCTCATCTTTCTTCTTTTCAATCTCAGCCTTCACTGCATTAGAAACTTCTTCCTCGGTCGTACCAAAAATATCCGGACGAGTCCTCGCAAGTCCAACGATGTTCCTAGATATTTCATCATCCTGTGCAAGAGTTGTCTCCCTAATCTTGGCGAACATTCTCTCCTTCTGTTCCTTGTACTTTGGATCAATGAGAGAAATTCTCATGTGTTCCGACATTTCATTAATCAGAATCAGTTCGCCAGTAATAGGGGAAACAACAAATTTGGTTGGGTCTCTCTCAGCAGGTATTCTCTCTTCCGGTCTCTTCCAGTTCTTCACTATTCTCATAGGTGGTTCCTCCTCGTTGTCCCTGGCCATGATCTTCCTGTCATCATCATTTTCTTCAAGTCTAGCTGCCCTCATACCCTCTTCAACAAGTTGTACCTCCTCCTCATCCATTTCCATTTCTACCTCCCTTCCAGGCTCAACCATTTCTTCCTCTTCCAGATTAGACATCTTACTTCTCCGTATAACTTCTTCAATAGTCATTGGAGGTGGAAGGTCTTCATCCTCATCATCTGCAAAATCTATTGTCTCGACCACAACAAAATCATGCCAATCTATCATAGCCATTTGCATCCTCTCTTGCTCAATCTCATCTTCTGCTCTTTGCCTTGCCTGCTCTTGCGACCGTTCCCATTCTAGCCGATGCAAGCACCTTTCCAGCACAGTTGTCATATCCGCAACACTCTTCTGAAGCTTATCTGTCAACCCCTTTGGAGGCATCAGCACCTTTGAATAGGCATCAGCCAGTGCAGTGAAGAACATAAACATACTATGAGTTGGCTTGAGAAAATGAAACTGAGGATTGTTAATTTCCCTGCTAGTCAACCCAGTTAAGAACGACTTCCCATTTCTAGCCACAAACTGCGCTGTGAGCTTTATAATGTCGAGTTCTTCCCCAGTAATACCCTCAGGAAGCCGGACAGTGTATTGTTCTGTCTCTGGAGGCTCAAGAACTTTACGTACAGGTTTCAACAGGGCTAGGATGTCTGATTGAATAGACTCTGGAGCAGCCTGTGCAGCAGGGGCAGTTGGAACTGACTCAGGTACGGCAGAATCTGCAGGCTGAGGTGTCTGCTGCGCTGAAGCCTGACTCTGTGCCCGAAATTCAGATAATCTATGCTGGTAATATGCATGGTAAGGGTCAGAAGAGTTCAGAAAATTGAACTTTGCATTGCCAGCATTATTCGCAATGATCCTTCTCTCAAATTCAGGTCCATTCTTTGCAACAAATTGAGCAGTTTTATCGACAATGTTTCTGATGTCAGGAGGGGGATGTATAATTCCAATTGTCCTTGTGTGGGTTGCAACTGAAGCAGGCGTTGCATTACTATTCTCCTCATTTTCCATATTATCCTCCTCCTGCTCCTCAGGCAGTTGAGACGGAGGAAGAGGACCAAGATTTCCATCCAAAGGTGGGGCAGGAAGGGGTAAAATAGGTGTTGCACCCAACATTTTTTCACCTTGAATAATAGTTTACTCGAAGTAGTAGATAACAAAAAGGAAATGCGTTAACAAGTTCCACGCCTTTTGCCCAGAAGCATCTCAATCAACCTGAAAAATTTTCCAAACACGGAAGAGCAAGATAAGAAGGATGAATTACTTCCAGCTTACATAAACCACAACAGACTGAACTGGCAATTGTGTTACAAGAAATTAGAGGATAATCATGTTGACACAGGCAAGAGTTGCCACTAAATCAGAAGAAAAAATGTAGAAGAAGAGGAAAAGTGTCATCAAACATAGATAAGATAGCAAAACAGCATATTACCATCATCAAAGTCCACAAAATATAACCTCATTTTCCAGCACAAATGTCCAACCAATAAAGCCTCTTAGACGAATCTATAAAGCGAAATAGCTTGCAAAGAACTGAACACATTAATTTAAGCAGATTCTTTTCATAATTAGCAGATGAGTAATTTGCTAGTCCCAACGTACAAGGGGTGCGGACACATCTGTTTAGAGAAACAGATCTAGAAAGCCAGGACTCCGAGCAATGTGGCACAGAGAGAACATTCTCAGCATTGACTGACGGGTATGATGAGATAGTATGACTGGCAATTTCCAAAGCATGGTAGTCATATCAATTATAAAGCAAACTATATAGGTACCACACTCCTATTCTCTCGGTGCAAACAACATGTCGCCCAAGCACAGGATGGCTAATCAACATGTTGAACACAAACGGCAGATTCGGGAATCTTAAAAACCCCGCAGAGCATAGTCTCAACAAAACTCATCTAGTAATACACGCATCATACACAGAACGTAAGACCCTAAAAACTCCCCCCCGCCCCGTGCCTCGCATATTTCCCCTCCCAGCACCAAGCCCTCACGAGGTCCCGCCCCAAACCACCAAACCGTCCTCGCTCCTCCAAGCAAAACTGCAAAACTAATGCGGCCTAGCCATCGCTATAACCAGATCGACACTGCTCGCAATCGCCACGTCGTCTACAACACTCGAATTCGCCGAACCCAAAAGAAAGAAACAAAAAAAAACCAATAAAAACCTCGAAGTCTCCAACTTTATCCGGAAACACGGGCGAGGCGAGACACACACCTCCCGCCGCCACTCACAACCACGCGAACCACTCCATGCCGACAAAGCCCCACCCCGCCGTCGTCCACAACGCCTCGCGACAGGGCGGCGAATCGGGAAAACACACACAAGAAAAAGGGAGACGAGACAACGAGAAGAAGAATCGAAGAGAGAGGCGCGCGCGCGCACCTGCAGCGGCGGAGCGGAGGTACGGCCGATTCGGTCGCCGGAGGCGGAAGCGCGAATCGGCGAGCTCAAACGAGCAGAGAGAGAGAGAGAGAGATGGAAGACGAAGAGATCGCCGGCGATGATCGGAGCTCGAGAGTTCAGTCCGCCAGGTCGCGGGAAGAATGGAATGCCCCTCCCCCCCAATTCCCAAATCCGAAATGTAAGCCCTAATTCCTCCCCACGACTTCCCCCCTTTTTATATGTGCCGCTTTAATGCCCAGGAACGGTAGAGATAGAGAGAGAGTGTGTGTGTAGTTTTTTTATTTTCGCATTTTTTTTGGGTTTTTTTTTTGTAATATAGTCTTGAGATTAAAATGTTGTTTGTTCAAAATGATAAAAAAAAGGTTTTTTTTCTTCTTATATAGAAGATAAAATCGGTAGTGTAAAGACCGTACTATCAATTTGTCGAAAAAATATGACCCAAAAAGATTTGTCGAAAAAGAATTATGTAATTTTGTTTAGTAGAGATAAGTAAATTGTTGCTAAAGCGGCACGATCTGAGAAAGCGATTGAATTTGGAAAGATGATCGATGGCTTCAATTGCGTTTTCATGGAAAGGATCATGTTAATTCCGTTATGGACAGTTGATGGTTATTTAATGATATTAGTTTTTCATATCGTTATTTTTCAATTGCGGTTTTAATATGTCAGACTCATATTGATCCGTGTGTTGAAAAGTTGAATAACATGCTTCCGAAAGTTCATGTCTCTAGGCTCATTAACAAAGTTATGTGTATTCTTTGTCCAACACCATATTGGGTTTTCATTCCTCAACATCCAACGAGTTGCGAACGCATTGCGGGTTTTCCTTTATCGTACTTAGAATAGCACGTCTTTTTCTAAATTCTATACCGCTTCTTAACACATCAATTGTTAATTTTCTTTTCCAAACTAAGATAGGTTAGTTTAGAGTGCTAAATGAAAATCACAAAAACAATATGCATAGACATTAGAATAGTGACAAAAACCTCTTTGGACTAAAATGGTAAACCAGCAAATAAATAATTTGAAAAATATTTTTATAAAAATGATTGCCTATACCGCTTATAAAAGTGAGTGAACGAAAAATATTTTCACTGCCCACGAAAATATCTAGACATGAATTATTGTCAATAATGAAAATATTTTTTATTGATTAATTATTTTAAGAGATATAAGCGCTTTTCTAAGGTAAATATTTTTCAAATCATTCATTTTTCACAAAATAAACTGAGACTTAAGTACTTATTACGATTTCATCATCTCTTATTTACGATCGAAAAAAGTGTGAAACTCTTATAGTAAAGTGTACGAGATACTTCAATTGGCTCCAAAAATATTTTGAGAAAGTCAATTTCGACACCTGTCCATTTCTCTATAAATGGCCACTTACAAAAAGGAAAAATCGAACAAAAAGAAGGGTGTAGATTGATTTATTATACTATACTACCGAAATAAGAAGATAATGTTTTCCTCCATACCTTGCTCTCACTCGTCACATGGCAACAGCCGCATATTCTTCTTCTTCTTCTTCACTGTTCTGTCGCTTCCATGAAACGGGAGGTAAATCATCACCATAAGCCCAAGAGCTGAAGCTTCCATCTTTTTGCTTTCTGCTCAAATCCCACTTTCAGATTTATGTTCAATGTCCATCTGCTTCAAGAGTTTTAGGAACTCTTGTTATCAAAGAATGAAAAGAAGTTAGGGAAATTCAGCTTCATGCCTTGAATCTCTCTCTCTCTGACACTTGTAGGAAAATGGCGTCCTTTGGTGAGCAAGCGATGGAGTATCAACGCCTCCGTAAGTCCATTGCTTGTTCTCTAGTATGAAGCTGGGAATGACTATGCCGAAAATAGTTGGAACATATGACATCTCAATCTAACGGAGAAGAAACAGTGTTGTGTTGGTCTTGGTGATCAAGAGAATTGATAATCCTACGTCTTTGTCAATTTGTGCCAACTTAATCGGGGTTCTTTTCTTCCCCACTGTACTTGCGAAACTTTGAAAGAGCTAGCTTATCTCAAGAAAATGCAGCTTTTCGTGTTGACAACCTTTCTGGGAGATCTTGAGATTCAGTGTGCTTGTTTCTTGCGCTACTGCTTGAAAATGGGCTCTTCTCTTGCGATGACGTTGTTGGTGCCATTGCTATTCTTCTTTGTTTCCAGAATTCTGGATGGCGGGCATTTTCAGTAGGCCATCATTGGTAAGCTCAAGGTCTATGAGCTAGTACGAAAAAAAAGAAATGGGTTGTTTCTATGTGGTTAATACAATTAACCTTGAGTTTCTCGGGCATATATTCTAGCGATGTAAGGCGATAAACAAGTGAGTGGGAGTCTCTTCCTATTCATAATTAGTCTCGCGAGGTGTTGCTCACAACAAAATCGATCTTGGACCGTGTTGTCTGAGATCGACTTGGAGAGCGGTTGAAACTCCAATAGTTGCCTTTTCAACTTAACAGAGTTTCTGAGCTAATCTTGCTTCCATGTCTCTGTCGGTTAGAACAAGGGCATCTTGTCACAGTTAATATGAAGAATGTTGTCCAGTTAGATTCTTGATGATCTGAAGGGCACGTATCTTACAGAAACAAGTGAATGATTCTGTGAAATTGGAAGAACAATTTAACTCGAATTGAAAAGTTGCTTAATGATGATGCAGCCCTAATTTTTATCCAGATTGCAACATTGCAAAGTATGCAAATCTGTTGTTATCCGGACGGCATAGTGTAATAAGTAGAGATAGAATGATTAAGAGACTCTCTTAGAACTACTTGTTTTGAGACTTCTATAATAGTCTCTAGACATGAGAATCCATCATATGTTCATACTCTCCTATGATTGCCCGGCACAGATTTCAAGAAGAAGTCAAAAAGCACCGCGCCGTCTGATCACGATCGGAACATCGGACAGAAGGTGGCATGGGAAATGGACCTGCGATTATATCCTCTCTCTTCGAGACTTGCGGTTATTGGACTTGGTTGAAGACGACCAGAAAGACACGAAAGTTTTCGTCAACCTCAGCATAGAGAAGGTGAAGTCCTCTTTCCCTTATCTGTTGGAAATTGCTCGGGGTGTTCAATAAGCATGTTATGCGACAGTGGCAATCCAACTGGCTAATAATAAACCTTAAAACCAAGTTTAAACATATATTCCAACAATCATTCATAGTTTTCGTCTCCGTTTCCATGTATTTAAGGCCCTGCAAGATATACTCTCATGTCAAAAAGGATTGCCAGCTAAATTTCGTCATGCTCTGTTGAATCAACTTCTATCTCTAAGTTTGGTCATTGGCTGCTTGCGACAAAGAACTGTCTGAAAGACCAGGCTCCCCTACTGGGAGAAGGATGTCTCGTGAGTAAAAACTCAGGAGTTTACAACCTGCTCAGTCGGCAATCACCATGTCCAAGTATGCTAAACCCTCTTAATCCTTGGCCATAAGCTAGTCAGCACACATAGTCAATAGGCTAGTGAATTAATAACAATTGTAAGATCTGTCTTCCTCACGATATGAAGATCAAATACAAAGTAGGATGATGTTTGCGTTCGCCCACGAGTGATATAGTTTACAAATTGGATGACTGGAAAGTCTTCTAAGCGCCAATACACCATTTGAATGGTGATGACTGCAAATGGAGAGACAACTCTTACACATTTCTGAAAAAAAAAAAATCCATTTATTCTCTCTCGTGCGCTGGCTTTAAATCGGTACCCCAAGTCTTCCAATTTATCGAGCTCTTTTCTCTTTTTTGGACAGCATGCCAGCTTCGGCTTATCAATCGATGGGAGGATCACTACTTCTTTCACCAGAAAATGCAGTAATTGCTCTTCCCCGTACTGCAGAGAGGTAAAGTTTTCAGTTATCAACAAGCAGACAAAGGAAAGCATGTCAGAACACAATGGACCAACCCTCTTGCCTACAATCAAACTTGACCTACCGCCACATTACCTTATAGAATTGGCGCCATTGTGTTTGTGATCATCCTTTTTCCTTGTTCATCAGATTAATACAAGTTTCAATGTTTGGGTTCTGACATCTAATAGAGTCAGTCATGCGACCAAAGTTCCTGAGATCGGAGGAGATGATCCATCAGTAAGTCTCTCATACCCTCTCTCTCTGTCTCTCTCTGTCTCTCTCTAACACGTGTGTTTCGGCAGGTCATCTATGTCAAACCTGGATATGAAGCTCATCTCGATCCACTTATTCAAGACACTCTTCGGCTTACTGCCTCAGTCAAAGTACGGATCCAACATGAGAATAGTTGTCCAAATTTTACCTTCTAATATATCTGCTCGTAGATTTAAGGACAGGAGCCAAGGCCAGAGTGATTCTAAAGAAGATTACTACGTGCACATGCACAAGCGGAAAACGTTTTTCCAAGTCCATTTGGTAATTCTACTTCGTGATTCCATTTGCAGGATACATGCTCAGAATCATGCGAAAAATCCGAGCCTACAATCCAGTGTAAGTGTTTTGGACTGCAAATCAGTTTACTTTGAGTCGCCTTCAAAGCCACAGGAGTCCTCGGAAAGGCCAAGATCCTGTCCGCAGGACGAAACCGGGTCAAACCCAGTTCCGATTCCAAATATTTTACCAGAACAAAGTGAACCGGACGATTAAACCAGTTCAAGACCAGCCGGTTTGGCTGGTTAAGTCCAGTCGGAGTTTGAATGCTTCGCCTTGAGTTGATTTAGAACAAACTTTTTCTTGTGTGCAGATATTGGTGATCCAAAAGCTGCGTCAGTTGATAAGAGGTGGGGCAGACTCTTGGAGCTGAAGAACACGAATCGTTGACCGATCGATGTCAATTTAATCTGTCTTGACATAAGAAGTATGCTGTACATGACTTTAGCCAACACCCTTTTCGTTTACCCTTGCCCTGGTCCTCCCTCTAGAGAGATTGATGACCCATTATATGAAAACATAATTGTCACACAGCATTGTGCAAATAGGTTGCAATAAAAGGTTCTTTCTCAAATAAATCAAGATTTTGACTCCTGTTCTCATTTCCCGTACTCTTGTAAGGTTTTATTGTTGTCGTAAATTTGAGGGGATAACAATTTTGATGGAAGCAATGCCACTAGGCTCGTCTGAGCAGAAGGTGAAAAAGGGAGGAAGATTGTATTCTGTGGTGAAACTCGGATTGCAGGCCAAATTGTCAGGGCTTCAGTGAGTAATTTCATTAACTATTTATTCATTAGAAGTTGGATTTAGACATTTTCTTGCCAGCCAAGTTGGGTGTCAATCCGCTGTTGAAATGGCCTCAAGAAGAGGTGGGAGGAATTAGTAGAAGCAGTCGTACAAATAACAAAATAAGCCCCCATCAACCGACAAATTGATATGATTGAAGTCGACACACTCTTCCATCAGCCTCTTTTCAAATATTTAAAATAAAAAATCAAGAACAACATCACGACAACATATGAAAGCAATACAATCAGACGGTAGATGTCCCTTTGAGCGAGAGATCTTGTCAAATCAAATTATGGCTTATCCTGTCAAGAATGCACACTTCCTTTCTAACTTGGCAAGGATGCCAGAACTTTCCAATAGGCTGCAATGACGGAAGACAAAGCACGACTGATTCACCACCATCAAGCTTGTCAGTAAGCCGAACTCTATGTAAGTAATTGCAAAGTGATTCATATATCTGCCGCCAGAAAGTTTGATGATAATGAGACCTGCAATACGTAATGAACATCCATTGACAGTCGGCTTTCAGATAAGCTAGTTGTGCAATCCAGTCTGGATGAGCGCGGACATAAAAAAAGCACATAAGCATGCACGTTATGTGTGTTCGTGCCTCTGTTTGTATTTGTGCTTGTGCGCGCGCGCGAGCGAGAGAGAGAGAGATTACCTTTTCACCGAGTTTGAATGGTGGAAGACCCTTGTAAGGGCATGTACCGCAGCGAAAGGCATCTCCCAGGCCACACTGCATAGCATGATAAATCAGTAAAATTATAAGCCCAGGATGAAAAATCATGAGTTAAAAGATTTCCAACATAGTATCCAGATCCGCAGAGATCTTCTATATACAAAAGCAGCCCCCCATGGCAGAAATGAACCGAGATTTATGCACTCCTAAGAATCTAATCAACGAAATCAATGCTCCAAGAGAACAAGGCATAGTGCAACTGCTACAGCTTTGCTAAGACAAGAATCATAATGAAGTCAAAAGCATAGATCACCCTGTCAAATACTGTATCGTGGCGTAAAACTTTCGAGCACCCGCAATTTTACTGTTACACTGAATATTTACCAAATGAAGGAAAAAAACACCCGGTCAGATACTATATTTTTGCATAAATCCTTCAGCATCCACAATCTTACTGGTAATTACACCCCATTTTAACAACCAAATAATAAAACAGCAAATAAGAGAGCATACATTGCCACATGCCGATTGAGGATTGTTTAGCTGGTCCGAGGTGAGTCCCAGTTTTTCCACTTTCTCCTCTTCTTCAGCTCTCCCGCATGTGCAATTCTTGCAAGCTTTCCTAGTGCTTCCAACTTCACAGTCCCCAACTACAAAAGTTGTTTCTATATTATGAAAAACTCCAAACACAAACCGATTCATTACTACTCTGCTATTATACCAGGTGGAAGTTGCGGTTTCTTCAAGTCCTCTTCAGTTAAAAGGCTGTCCTCATCTATCAAATCATCATCATCGCCCATTATTTGAACTTTTGGAAAGCTTTTTGCGCCCTTCTTAATTCCAAAGGAGGAGCCAGGTTTCCAGGATGGCTTTGTCGCTTTGACCTGAGAAAATTCGAAGGACATACCATTAGATGCTTGCAATGCATAATTCGACAGCATAAAATTGGTATTAAATTGTGAGGGATTGACAGCAAACTATATGAATTAATTCGATAACAAAATAACCAACAAAAAATCATCCCAGATACGAGAAACCTGGGAGGAAAAAACTTGGCCCGCCACTCTTTTCAACATTTTATTCAAGGAGCAGAATAATGAAGTGAAATCGAGATGGACAAAGATAGGTCATGCTAAAAACTGGCACTCACCACAAAATGCCGTACACCATCAGAGCTTGCCACTGATTTAATTTGAAGACTCTGTTGTTTTAAAAATCCAGCCAACAGCAACTCCCATTCAAGAGCAGAGGATGCCTAAAATCGAAATTTCATATGATGTTCAGAACGGCATATTATTCACTCACATCAAATAGACGAGTAAAGAGAAAAGCAGATGGTGATGATGATTCACCACGGGCATCATCTACCTTAGATGTATCCTCCGCTACGGACAATAAAGCCTTACAAATCACAATGGTTCCACCAGGCTTCAACACTCTTGAGATTTCTTTGAGCAAGCTATTACCAGGAAATTCAGGTGACTTGCAGATAGCGACGGAGAAGTCGACAGAAGAAGACTCTACCGGCAATTGACCTGTCACCAGCCAGAAAATAATCAGGGGAAGCACAATTTAAATCTCCAAATTAAAGCCATAGTTATCAAAATAAAAAGACAAAAACAAGACACTACGAACCCCAACTAAGTGAAGTTGGAGCATTTCATGCACATTACCAATAGCTCTTCTTACATTTAAAATCAGGTTGTCAGATAAAATCAAAGACAAAATCTGCACACTGTGAAAAAAAGGGGGCCTGCACCCTTGCTGAGAAACATGCACATGTGTGCTTGTGTATGTACATTCACATGATGAACCAAAGATCAAAGATCAGTCAACTTGCCCAACAACTTAGTTCCTTCACAGGGCCAATTAATACATAACAAGCACAAATGGAAGTTCCTAAAATGAAGTTCTAATTTTCATTTCGATTTATCTGTAATATGGGAGACGTGGTGACAATAAACTATGAGCATAATATATGAGATACCCAAACAGAGTAATCAAAAAGACGATTCTGACACAAACCTAGAGACTGACATGAGATCTAAGAAGGCTAAACACTTTTTTTCAAGAAAGGCTTGCATTGAGAGGTCTCAAATCATTAAGTTTATGCGATGAAGTTTTGCCTTGCCACCTGTCGAAGCCTCCCATCAAAAGAGCAATTGCCCACCATGTCAGTAACCGAGATTTCGTTCGTGGCAAAAAAACAAAGCCAGATATAGCGGATAGAAAAGGTAGCAATGATGTAAGCAACAGAACACCAGGAAAGTAAGCAAGACAGCGAAAATAGAGAGTGATCCATCCAACAAATGCTAAACGGGCACATGCAATCCCGAAAAGCACAACGAACATTATATGATACCTAACCGAGATGCCTGCGTGATGATTTGAGGATCACACTGCTCCAAGTTGTCACTCCCAACCTCCCTAATCAAATCGAAAACTGCTTTCATTTGCATAACCGCGTCATCAGTCAAAGCCAGCACAGCACACTGCGTTGCCATTGGATCCTACAAAGAAACCAAAAGGGAAAAATTCAGCATACAGCCCAAGAAACTCTTAGAGCACACAAAGACTGGGAGAACCCAAAGGACATACGTCTCCCCACGCTAATGAGAACCACAACGCCGCCAAAACTTTCCATGATTAGTTAAACCCAGAAAAACACGATCAAAAAAACCAAGGGCAACCCAGAAACTCGTGACCACCGATTTACACACCCTGATAAAGAACGAACCTCAAACATCTCAAAGTTCGCAGATTTAAATCAAATCGACGCCGGAAAAAAGCATTCCACTTCGTTTCCCACGTACTATTCTACAGCGGACAAGCGGAAACGAAGCGAGAATCGTCACACACCCAAAACGAAAAATCGGTCAACACCTCAAATATCTCAAAGTTCGCAGATTGAAACCAAATTTAACGCCGGAAAAAAAAAAAGCATTCCACTTCGTTTCCCACGAATTATTCTACAGCCGACAAGCGAAAACGAAGCGAGAATCATCACACACCCAAAACGAAAAATCAGTCAACACCTCAAAAATCTCAAGCTTCGCAGATTGAAACCAAATTTAACGCCGGAAAAAAAAAAAAAGCAGTCCGCTTCGTTTCCCACGTACTATTCTACAGCCGACAAAGCGGAAACGAGGCAAAGAGAGGAAAACCCAGTCAACGAAACGAAGGCCGGCGGTGAGGACGGGCCCAATCGGCGATGCGCAAAGACGCGCTGGCGCCAATCGGACAAGAGGGGATCGAGACGACTCACCAGTTTTCGAAGCGCGGAAGCTCGGGGGGAAGGCGTGGGGATCGATGTCTCGACGGCTGTCTCACGCGATGCACCGACGAATCCTTCGAGAGCGACTCGGAAAGGGCAAGGAAACGGGAGCCCGCGCCGGCCCGACCCGGCCCGAGATGACCCGGCCCGACCCTAAGGGTATTTTGGGATTGGGCTTCAGTTTTCTTCTAATAGAGCTTTTAGATATGAGTATTATTAGGATTGGGGTAGGGTCAGGCCCAACCCATTGACACCTTGAACCCACCCGCAAATCTCTCTCTTTTCCCTTCTCTCTCCTCTCTCACGTTGAAACCCTGGATCTAAGCCAACAGGAGGACTGTTCTTAATCGCCTGAGCAAAGAGGCGCCATGGCTTCGAAGCTCAGAGAAGCCACGACGGCACTAGCAATCGCGGCCCACCAGGCACCCCCTCACCACGCCGCTCCAATCTCGGCAGTCTGTCGCTGCCGCCGCCCCGTGACCGGCTCATTGACCGGGCCCGCGGTTTAGAACCGGAACCAGCCCGTACGCCATGGGCCAGTTCCGGTTCCAATAATTTTGGCGGTTCCTAGCCCGATTCCAAAAAAAAAAAACTGCAACTTGCACGTATGCAGGGCCACAACCCCACCTCCACCTCCTCCCCCTCTTCTTCTCCTCACCGCCCCCACCCCTAGCCCCGCCCCCGCCTCAACCGACAACGACCCCGCCGCCGCCATTTCCTCCTCCCTCATTTCGCCTTGAAATTCCTCCCGAATCTTGAAACGCCGACGCTAGCAACCAAATGGGTTTCTCGTCTCTCTCTCTCTCTCTCTCTCTCTCTCTCTCTCTCTCTCTCTCTCTCTCTCTCTTCGTAGCATGCTCGCTCTTTCTCTCTCTACTGGTTCGGCGATGAAGAGAGGGTGGAGTGCAAGCCCTGCTGCAGCCTGCCCCTTGGCCCTTGGCAATCGGCCGGAATTGGAACCGGCCTGGAACCGCCAATTCCAAACCGTGGCCATATCTAACCCCGTCTATTCCCCTCGCCGACTCACCCGACCCGTTTTGACGGACTTGCCTGGCTGGCGTTCGGATTCGGAAAGGTTCCTTGCTTGCTTGCTTGCTAAGGGCCGGTTTGACAACGTGCCAAATAGTAAAAATTTCTGTTCTTTTGTTTCTAGAATTAATTTGGAAACAGAAATCCATTTGTTAAAATTTTTGTGCCCAGGCACAATTTTGAGAAAAATTGATCCCGGAATCAGTTTTGAAATAGAATCAAGAAGGAAAAAAAAAGTAGTTTTTTAATTCTGGAATAATTTTTCCGAAACTGATTCTTCTTGGTTTTCTTCTTTCTTTTTTATTTGTTCTTCATCTTCTTCCCGCCCCGCAGCTAGCGATCGCCCACTGGCAACAGTCGACCGGCCAAGGCCGGCAAGGGTGGCCCTCGGCGACGGCGAAGTCAGCCCTTGCCACTCCCGACAACAGCGAGGTCAGCCTTGCTCAGATCTGGCAAGGCCGATCTCGCCATCGTCACCCCCGGTGACGACGAGCTCAACCTCTCTAGATCTGGGCGAGGTCGAGCCTCGCCCGACTATAGCGAGGCCGATCTTGCCGTCGCTGAGGGTGGCAACGACGAGGCTGGCCTCGCCTTGGCCAGGCGAGCCTCGACCTCGCCGTGATCAGGCGAGGCCGACCTCGCCGTTGCAACCGACGAGGGCCGCGACGCCCTCACCGGCCATGGCCAAGGAAAAAAAGAAAGAAAGAAATATTAAAAAATTCAAAATATTATTCAAATATTATTAATAAAAAAAATTTTGTGTAGTTACTAAACGCATTTTCGTTCTTTTTCTATTATAAGAATAGAAATTTTGGGCTGTTACCAAACGCCTTCAAATGCTTAGAAATTGTTCCTGGACATAAAATAAAAAAGAATCATATTTAACCAGAATCTGTTCCCGCGCATAGAATGGTTGCCATGCGCAATTGAAGGTTCTCCTACTTGGTGGCGGTTCATTTAATCGAATTTAATGATGAAAAAACAAAAGGATAAAGCGTAAATTTCACTTTTAGTCAATCTCATTTATGTTCATTTTGACTCAAATTCCACGTGAAAAATTATGGTTCTGCGTGGCAAGCATTTGTACGAATTCAAAGAACTGTCTTATAAGCGTAAGCGTAAATCTTTTGCGTGTTTTTAATTATGTCAATCTCCTCGTAAAATGGGAGCTTTTTCATTTGACCGAAATTTTTTCCCAAGCCGACTATTTTTCGTGAGCCAAGCGACAACATTTTCTTAAAATATCTGGTTTAAGCTTTTGTTTGATTACATAATAATATGTATTTTTTAAGTCTTTGAAAATGTTCTTTATTTTAGAACAGTATTTGGATGGGAGGGGAATAGGATTAATCATATTAGGAATTACAGTTAGTGTATCCATCATTTTGAAAAAAGAATTTTTTTTAATTTGTTGAGCCATTGACGGATTTAACATGGGTCAACAGGGCACTGGACTCCTCTAAGCTTCCTATAGTAGATACAGTATCTTGTATTTTTATTTATTGAATTCACCTATATATATATATATACACACACACACAAGTGCGAACTAGTAGAAGATTGGGCTTCATTCAACGCAGGAAGAAAAGAGGATTGTATTGAGATTATCATGGAAAATAATTTTCAAGAAAAAAAAATTCAACAGTTTCTAGATGTATGATGCCCGGAAAATATGTCCGAAAAAGAAAGTATTTTCAGCCAACAGAAAACTCCCAGTTCAAAACTCACAGAAATAAATTCCTATTTAAAAGAACAGGGAGTCATTTTCCCCAATCGAGAAACATTTCCCTTTCGAATCTCGTTCGCGCCTTTACTTGCACTACGTCACCCACACCCATCGCCCAGATAGTGCAGTACCAAACGTACACTTGAGAGATCATGCAGAGCAGAGCCCGTTCGCATCAGATGTCAGCAGCCACATCCGGCGAAAAAGAGCGCATTTTGGCGAAACATCGGATGAATTATACAATATTAATATCACGAAAAATTTTAAATTAATATATTTATAATAATTTTATCCCGAATTAATTTTTCGATCACCAAAAACCCTAAACTGGTACACCTGTGACAAATTTATCCCGAACTATTTTTTTGACCATTAAAAACTCCAAACTAGTACATTTGTGATAAATTTATCCTCCGTTAGTGTCAGTTAAATTGAATTAATATCACGAAAAATCACAAATTGATAAACTTGTGACATATAGTGAGGTAAAATCCTAAACTGGTACACCCGTCAACTATCACGTATCATTAAACTTAGCAATTTGACAATAAAATTTAACGAAAATTAACGAAAGGTAAATTTGTCACAGGTGTACCAGTTCAGGGTAAAATTATCACAGGTGTGCTGAATTGAGGCTTTTTATAATAAAAAAATAATTTAAGGTAAATTTATCACAGACGTATCAATTTGAAATTTTTTGTGAGATTAAACCAATTACGTATGCACATGCTTACCATGGCACTTGTTTCCAGTCTGTTTGCTTTTCGGAGATGCAATCCTCATTCGTCAGTCCACTATTTTCCATTGAATTTAACCATCATAGTCACCATGTCTGAGCAGAGAAGGAGAGGATCTTGCCCATGTAATTGTCAGATTCAGACAGGTAAAATCATTAGTATAGAAATTGCATTAACTTCATTGCAAACCAAGGAAGCGAAGGCATGTCCTGAAGTTGGGGATGAACGTGCTTGCCTCCACCCAGTTTTTGCTACTAAAAGGCCACAAGACAGTATCATTTGCTATGCATCTCATCAATCATCTCATATGAAAATAATAGATAACGAAGATTGCATGATGGGATGGGGAGATGGTGTCAGGTCATCAAAGCAAAACACAAAACCGGAAAAAAAGAGCAAAGAAAAGGGGATTAGATAGCCATCCAGCAAAGGTCGACTCGTTAGATCATCCAAAAGAGAGTTCAACCTAAACAATCCTTCAGCAAATAAAGTTACAAAAGAAGAAACACCAATCCACTGTCGCGAACAAAGGTGGAAGGAAATCCAAAGATGACCGACACAGAAGTAAGATATCCCTGCCAATAAAAAAACACTCCATCCTTGTTAATCTGCTGGCTGATCGGCCTCAGCATAAGCGGTCTCGAGGTGCGCTTGCTCTGCTTCCTGCACCTCCTTCTCAGTCTTCCTTCCCTTCTTGGACTTGTAGTACACACTCATGAAGGTCCCCACGGCTTTGTACTTCTTCCTACAGTGCTCGTAGAGGCCAGCATCAAACATCTTCCAGAAGTTCTTTTCATTCAGCTCAGAGACTGCATACTGGGGCTGGAAGCCATGGTTATCAATCAACCAGTTCTCCATCTTGCGAACAGCTTCAGCGCCGTCAAATACCTCGCCTCTTAAGACAGGCCCAGGTGAATAATAGACCCCAACATCTGTGTACATTTGGGCATATTGTGTGTCTCCCTGTCTGCGATGTAGATCGAATCCAGGTTCAGGGTAGACCATGGTCTTCATGGGAAGCTTATAGAGCCTGTGTGGGCAAAGCCAAAGGGGGTATACCTGAAATTGAAAGAATAAACAACAAATTCATACGACAACGCAAACATGAAAGAGGCAACAACCACATTTCGAAATATCTTAATTGCCACATCCCAGACTTCAGACAGGGAAAGGTCTAAATCCAAAGATACCTTGGACTCTAATAAGATACAGCACAAAGTAGCACACGGGAACTAGGCAACTGTCCATGCACTATGTTATTTTTTGTTTATATTTCATCAAAATAATAGAACAGATGTTTCAAAGAACAGCAAGCAGGAGCATCAGAAGATTTACCTCCATCTCCTTGTGTACCCATTCAAGAGCATCACCGACCTTGTACAGTGGAACCAGCATGTCCTGAATAACGTGCATCTCGTGATAATAGTTTCGAATAGCTTCACCTTGGGTAGCCTTGAGCAGAGAAACTTTTGGAGGCATTATCCAACCAAGGAGGAACCTAAACCACCACTGATCTGCAAATGGAAGGATCAACTTCCCCTCCCAGTATAAGCACCTGGTGTGCCTATGGTAATATTCTCTGGTAGGGATGTACTCTACAAACTCCCCTTTCTTTAATGCCGTCTGTGCATACTGATAAAACCAGGGTTTAAACCACCATCCTACACTGTTAATCACATTCCCCTTCTTCTTGGCCTCTTCTTTAGAAGCATATTTCCCAGTCATACATACAGCTTCTGTTGGCGTATATATCATTGTCTCTACAAAGTCAGGAACCTTTTCGGGATTGTCCTGATCTCCATCTCGTGGTGCGAAGGAATCCATGTATCCCTGTGCAATGTCTTTTAGATTACCCACGACAGGCTTGTATGTCAGCTTCATATATTCCTTGACGGGTATGAGCTTGATCTCCGCGGAGACAAGAAGACCCAGGGTGCCTTGAGACCAGGGGATGGTATAGAAAAGGTCAGAGAACTCATTATCCTTGGTTGCTCTAACCACTCGTCCATCTGCTAGAACTATCTCATATGCTACAACAGTATCAGAAAATAGACCATATATGTGGGAGCTTCCCTCGATTCCATAGCCATTGATGAGGCCACCAACAGTAAGATCATCAAGCTCAGCAACAACTGCTAGGGAGAGATTCATAGGCACCGTAACCCTACTGATCTGCCCCATATTGACTAGCGGCTCAACTCTGGCAACCATCCGCTCTTTGTCAATTTCAAGTATATTCCGGAAAGCCGATAAATCAACCTCAAAATGCCGGGCCCGCTTGTAGTCCACATTTCGCATTCCAACAGCAATCCAAGGTTTACGAGCGGTGCAAACCAGACCACCTGTTTTGGGATCCCTTTCTTTAAGACGATTAACAACTTTCTGAACATTTTCATCATGTTCCTTCTGACGCTGCTTGAATGACTTCCTCTCTGATTTGACATCCCCGAGATATGTGAGGAAATACAAGGTGAAAGAGATTGGGAGCACGACAAAGATGACGATAATCCATCGGAACTGAACAAAATAATCCACCCAGATCTTCTTCCTCTTTGGGCGCAGGGGAGAATTAAGATCAGACATTGTGGTTGTCAATGCACCTTAATCCTGCAATAAGGACCTTGTTACTAAACCAGAAGAAGATTACTAAAGTTTCAAGCTGAAATAAATGGAAAAAACCTCAAGTAACATTCGTGATAACTTAGGACCAAGATATGACCAACTATATTTCTACTTGGAAATGTTTACAACTCAAAGCAGAATGACGTGAAGCAAACAAACTTCAAATTTAATGAATAATGCACATGCACAAATCATAGATAGAAAAATGTCATGCAGCAAGCACCGGTGTCTTTCATCTATCTCTCAAGAACAAGGATGAAGGCAAACTTGAAGATTTTTTCCTCAAAGAGATTGCCTGAGTTTTGATAACAAATCACTGCCACTTCAGATATACCAGATGAAGTTGAACAGGGGCCTTAGGTAACTTGAGTCAATCAACTCCACTAACAATTAAACTCAACTTAGTCACGACCTGAAATCTTTTTGGTCAAGACCACATTCAAACATGAACGAGTTTCATTCACATCATCAAGCCCCATTTAAACACTTGACAAGCTTAACATTCCACATGAACTATAATCAAATTCAAGTTTGGATTTCAAATCAGTACTGAAATAAAAGATAAAATTGAAAATGATTTATCTTTAGATACCGTGCAGGATATTGAAAAGTATAAAAGCTTAAACCTGTGCAACTCATTATTCCCTCAGTCTTAAAAACCATTCATCTCCAGGATTCTCTTGATTACGCTGATCACTATTCAGAAAGAACATAGTTTCATAGTCGGGATACCAAGATCAATGGATACCAAATAGAATAAAATACACGAAAGAGAAGTTTATCTTTCAATCGAGGAAAATAGGCATTTCACCGAACCAAACACCCCAAATGGTCATGAGACCGAAGGCTATCTACCGATATTATTAACCAACAAGCCACAACTTTGAAATTATTCTTTCTCGACTTTTTTTCGGAGAAGTGTTATAAAATACTGTTCTTCATAGCAAATTTGATTCCAAAACGTTACCAGTAAACGCCATTCTTAGAAGTTTGACAATTCACTGCAATTCAAATTACCATTTTCATTTCAAGCTATGAAAATAGCAATATTTTTTTGCCCAGTAAAAGCTGCTTGGTGTGTCGACATCTTACATATGCATAACCATATTAAAGCGAAAAAAAACCAACTTAATATCTTGAAACTCCATGCCATCTAAATAAGCAAAGGCTATGCTGTAATTCAAATAGTTCCCACAGGGGAACAGAAAGGTCGTGCAGTTTATATTGCAGGTCGCTAAAACTACTCTTCCCAAGTCAATGCATCCTCAAATAAAAAAAAAGAATGAATCCATAGCATTTTCTCTCATCCTCATAGTCATCCACAGTGTTTTCTGGATTCCATTAGATCATAATATTTGTACATACTTATAAAAAACCAAGAATCTGAAAATTCTTCTCTGCTTACACATAAAGTACTTGAAAACATAATTTGAGGAATTGATAATTAGTTAGATAGTCACATTTGCACGTGGGTATTCACCATATCAAACGAGAGATTCCTGAACGGCCATATAACTTGTAAAGCATGCTCTCAAGTCCAGAAACAGTCAACTCAACTGGAGGAGGTGCCTTAATTCCGAGCGTGAACTCACACACAGTCCTTTTTTATATTGTCTTACGGTAAAAACAAAACAGGATTCATGACCCATCAATATAATACCCACAAACTCAGATCTAGATCAGTAGCGTGCGACAGCACAGGCCTTGAAGGACGGAACTTACAGAACAGCTACGACGATGTACACACGGTAGAAACAAAAGCTCGTCCAATCTAACTCTAAACCCTCAAAATGTCCAATCCGCAGTAGGATCTTCCATTTCACCGACCATAACGATTTCATTGAACGCGGTACAAAGTGTCGCATCTATCGTAGCATTTTCAGTCAACCCAGTGACCCCCGCGCAGCAGAAACGAAAAAAAAAAAATTCAAACCAGACAGACAGACGCGCGCACGCGCGTCCAAAAATCACTCAACCAGATCCGCCGCCGCAAACAGAGGAGCATTCTCAAGGAGCGACAGAAGAACTAAGGCCAGCCGAATCCAGTACACTCCACAGCAGCGCAAGACGGACCAAAAACGCCATGCGCGCGCATCCATCGGACCTCCGGACGTTCTCTCCTCCCGCCCCTTCCCGCGACCACAAGGACGACACGAACAAAGCAAAAACAAAAGCTTGCGCACACGCACACACAAAAGGCAGGGGAACCGGCGAAGCGGCGCGAGAGCCGCTCGAGAACGGAACCGACGGGAAACGGAGCCGGTCGCGAGCGAGAATGCGGCGCCGGCGACGGCGACGGCGACCTTCAAAACCCTAGCGGCGCGAAGATTTTAGAGAGTACCTGAGCCGGAGAGCGGAGCCCGGCGGCAATGACTGGGGAGGAGAGAGAGGGGGAAGAGGCGGAAATGGTGACTGCTCGCTTCTCAACGGCGAAGCAAAAACGTTATATAGAGGAGAGGAGATATTTCTTACCAAAATAAATAAATTAATTAACTAATTAAACCATATATTCTCATTATTTCTAGGACGGAATTTCGAATCAACGGGAATTGGATGTGAATTTTTTATGATTCCGACCGAAAAAAAAATGGGAATGTGATTTTCGTCGACAAATTTCAGATATCTAAATTAAAGAAAACTTGTCGTCTCTACGACCCCCCATATCCAAATGGCCGATATTTTTCTTGTTAGATAAAATTGATGAGCGCCCGGCATGGTGTTCGAGAAATGAAGGTCGCACCCGATGACCACGAGGTCCCGGGCCCGGACACGTGCTGGTCCGGGTGGAGTGTGCGATGGAAACACGGGGGGTGGTCGTGGTGGGCGGGGGCGACCACCGGTCGCGCATACGGCGACGATTATTGGTTAGCGGGGTTTCGGGAAAAGTTGGATTTTTCCATTATTGGAAAAAAAATCAGATTTTTGCCCTTTTTTTTCCAGCTTTATGCTCTTTTTGGTGGGATGTTATTTATTTTGTGGGAGTATGGAGATGCCTCCACTGATCATGGATCTATTCTGCTTTTTCAAAAATCAGTGTATCCAAGGAAATTAAAAACGAGGTCAGATAATGTCGAAAACAAATTAAGAGGAAAAAAAAAAGGAAAAACAAACACTGTCATTTCTTTCTTAATATCGTTTTTCTTATCGCGAACAACCTTGTTTGGTATCGCGTGCGATCAATATGAATTATTAAAAATGTAAATTATTGCAAATCACTTGACTGCCCCGTGTAATAAGATGATGCTATCTGCAGAAATGTTTTTTTTTTTTGGTAAGGATATATGCAGAAATGTTCGCCATCAGAAATTAGCAAAAACTCGAAATGAATCCGGATAAATAATTTTTGTTTCCTTAAAGACACTGATATTTAAAGAAGAAGAAGAAGGAGGAGAAGCAAACTCCCCGCGTATTTTTTTCTATACTCGAAATCACTACCTGCATGAATTTATCTATGTTATATGCGTCGATACAAAAGAAAAATCAATTCGAATTTTGTCTCGCTCGATCGAATTCTACGTGTCGAATCGTTATGTCTTGTAATATCGCGGTAACAAAACAATACGATGACGTAAACAAGTTAAAAAAAAAATCGGGTAAGCCGATAAAATACGCTCGTCAAAAAAGGTTCCTATGTACTCACAGACGCATGCGAGTTCTGCAAATACACGAGGCGAGATACTTGAACACCCCTTTCTAGATTTGAGGGTCCCGAGAGAGGACAAGCAAGATCCACATGCGAAATAAAAAATATCAAACGAGCCAATATTATATAAAGCTATATAAAGTTTATTTATTTATTTATATCAAACGACGGGCTTGTACACCGATCAATATAGGCTGATTAGTTGTGATTCAAACCAATCATATTCTGTAGCGGCCGTGAGATCCTTGATATGTTTTGTAGAAGAGTAGCCGCGTTGTCTTTTCCAGCCTCACATTTTCGGCATATAAAAAAAGAAGTGATTTTCTTTTTCCATCGATCACGGCGAACCGCCGCAGCTCAATTTGAGCACGGCATCGAAGCCGAAAAAGATCTCGAGCTAGAGTTCCCTCGAAAGTTATAAACCCGAAGCTTAACCTGCTCGTTTCTCGACGGCAAATCTCGCTCCTCGGATTCCATATAAAAAAGGCCCGCCGCTACTCGGTGGTACCCCGTGTCGTCGCCGGTAGAGAAACGGACGGCACTCCCCGGCGACTAGACCTGTCAAATGGGTGGGTCGAGTTGGATTTGGGTCGGGTCATAAATAGTCCGACCCGAATTGACCCATTAACCCGTTTATGATCCATTTATGCGCAATGCAATTTTGTTGACCCATACCCGACTCGACCCATATCCAATCCATACCCGATTAGATCCATATTGCTAAAATACTTCCATATTTAATTAAATATAGGAAAATTCATATCCAAACTGAAATGAGAGTGCGGAATGAGTGAGTGCAAGATTGAGTGAGGGTGAGAGAAATGCGTTGAGTTTAAATCAATTGTAAACTCATTTATGACCCATTTGCGACTCATTTATGATCCATTTAATACTAATATAAAACTTCTACTCATTTATGATCCATTTACTAATATATGGATCAAGAAATAGATTTATGACCTATTTTGACATGTCTACCCGCGACCTACCATCCAAGTCAGGGCCAAAAGACGCGGTACAAGAAGGGGGACAAAAAACGCGGCGCTCCCTCCATCCTCTCGACCAAAAATTTCGCACAAGCAATCGTCGGTTCCCCCAACCTCCCCCCCCCCCCCCCTCCAAACAAAAAATCAGAACCCTATGAAATCTAAGGAAATGGAAAGCGACTGGACAAAGCAATAGGAGGCCAAAGCAAGACCCTTGGCCCCCTAGATCACGCACAACGTGACTCAATTGCCACGTAAAATAATTTAGGGTGGGGGGGCCCCCCCTAATTATTATAGAAAAAAAAGAAAAAGAGCCACTTGGCTTTTTTTTTTCTTGGGGTGGGGGGGGGGGCCGACGAGACGGGTGACCACAGGAGACCGCGGCGATAATGACTTCCATATGGTTTATCGACAGTACAGCGCAATAAAAAAATAATAATTAATAAAATATATATATATGGCCGAATAATGAATAAATAATTTTTAAAAATCCGAGTAAAAAAATTAGACGGACAGAGAAAAGGACAAAAGAAATGAAGAAATCGGAGAGGGATCCAGAGATTCGCTGTCGCTCGCGATTTCTTCAAGACGCGCGGACACAGCATCCCATGTGACGTGACCTACCACCCCCCGTATTTATTTATTACTTAATTTATTTTCTTTTCCAGTGTCATTATCGTAATTATTTGCGGAATGATGTACGTTTTCGAAATTATTATTTTTTTTATAATTTCGTCGCGTTGGGGGGGGGGGGGGGGGAGGGCAGGGGGGAAACATCTGGACGTGCAGAGAAAAAGCTGATTAACAGATCTTGAAGCGACGCTAATCATGTTTATAAAAGGCGAATCTGGGTGGCAATTTTCGGATAGTGGCAGTAGATTAAATGGAAAAATAGGACAAAGGTAGATTTTTCAAATTGATTTTGGGAAAAATTTCAAATCAGTACCCAAAGTAAGATCATTTTTTCAAAAAGGAGTTCAAAGTGGACATAGTACCAAATAAGGGCATGAAGTGTCCAATTAATCTCAAGTAAGGGTCTGAGTTCGCCGGCCGATCAACTGCTCACTGGCTGGCAAGAACGTCATTGTTCCGACGATCGGAACAAGGGCAATTTCATCTTTTATTTTTAATTTTTTTTATTTTTTCCTTTTTCTATTTTTTTCTTTTCCTTTTCTTTTCTTCTTTTTTTTTCCTCTTTTCCTTTCGCCAACCATAGCTGGGGTCGGCGGAGGTTGCCGACCTTAGGCGGAGGCTGCTCTCGCCGACGTCGGGCAAAGGTTGCCCTAGCCAGTGTCGAGGTTGCTCTCATCGGATCTGGTGAGGGTCACCCTCGCCCGCCCAGCCTAGGCGAGGTTGGCCCTCACCCGATGCCGGCGAGGGCAACCCTCGCCCGACCCTGGGTTACCCTCGCCGACATCGAGCGAGGGCGGCCCTCGCCTAAGGCTGGTAAGGGTAGCCTTCGCCCAAGGCCGGCAACCTTTACCAGCCCCGGTTATGGCCGATAGAGGGAAAAGAGGAAAAAAAAAGAAGAAGAAGAGGAAAAGGAAAAGAAAAAAATAAAAGACAAAATTGCCCTTGTTCCGATCATCGGAACAGTGACGTGCTTGCTGGCCGGTGAGCATTTAACCAGCTAGCGAACCCAGGCCCTTACTTGAGACTGATTGGGCACTTCGGGCTTCTATTTGAGACTGATTTGGCACTTTAAACCCTTATTGGGTACAATATCCACTTTGGACTCATTTTTTAGAAAATAACCCCACTTTGGATACTAATTTGAAATTTCTCTTGATTTTGGGATCTGTTGAACAAGTTTTTTTTTTTGAATTTTGTTGAAAAAGTTGAGTTGCAAGAAAAGGGTACAAATAAACAATTAAAGAAACGGTCAATATTTTTAAAATTTATTGAATTCAAACGCTTCTCGATTAACCTTCCAGACATTATTCGAACGGAATGAAATTAATTTGGACATAGCAAATTTGCCTTGTACGAATCATGGCATTTGCCGCTCGTAGCAATTTCGAAGGTCGCTCCCGCTTCTATGTGGGTTTTGAGCTTTATTTGATATGTGCGAATGATGTGGTTTGGGTGCATCGCTGAAATTAATCGAGTCGATTGAAACTCTTCGTGCTATAAAAGAACTAAAAAAAAAATTTAGATCTCAATTTCCACACGACAGAAGTCAAAATAATCATGGCATGATGACATAATGAACCCACGATGTCTATAATTGTGTTACTCTTTCGTTTTTTTTTTTTTATAATGCTCGTGTGATGTCTTACATTACTTTTTGTATATCAAAAGTTTCCCTTTTCAATCCGCATCGAGACTAGGAATTCACGGGGTATTACATCTTCATGGTCACGTCCCAAGTGACTACAATGGATAAAAATCAAATTCGAGATCTCCAACTTCACGAGACGCGACAACAGTTTAATAATCAACAAAAAAAAAAGATGAAGAGGATCGAGTGTCTGGTCCGAAATTGAAGTTCATACAAGATCAAGAATCAAACTATAATAAGATCGAGGACCGAAACGAGATAATGTCATTCGCAGACACGGGGAGAAAACTATAGAATTCAGACAAACTTTGGAACACAAAGGACAGCTACTTTGCCTCGATTCAAACTATACACAAAATTAATGTTGCTTCAACGTTCTAGTTGGATCGTTATGGATTAGGAAAAGATTGTGAACATTTTTTTTAATTAGAGACAACGACAATGCATTATTGATTGGTCCCTCCCTCGTACTGGGTTGCTTGTCCTTAGGCACACCAAGCATTAATGTACAACTGCTTACACATTTATGTAGAATTTATATAATTTAGGGCTCTCAAAAAAATGAGTAGTTATCTATATATATATATGTATGTATGTATTTCACGTGTGGACCTGCCACGTCACGTGACCCAACTGGCAACTGTGCCATCCAAACTTTAATTTATCTTTATTTTTCGGGTCAAATCCAAACTTGATTTGAAACGAGTGAACAGTGGATCTGGGATGGGAAGCACCTGCACATATAAAATATAATTGATTTAAGAGCAGGCTATGTTATTCTTATTTTGGATATTGTGTTGCAATGAGATATTTCCAGGGGAGGGCCTATTGTAGATAAAGTGTACTTATCAAGAGAGGTAATGACACGAATGATTCCTAAATTTTAATTTAATATACAATGTGATTCATAGAAGTGTCAGAACCGAATCGAAGAATCGAAACGAGATACGAACCGAATCGAAAATTTGATGCATTTCGGTTCGGTTCGATATTCAATTCAGATTATCAAAATTAATCAATTTTTTTTCGGCTTGGTTCGAATCAAACCTAAAATAAGCCACCTTCGAGTTTTGCTTGGATGAGTCGCTTCGCTTTCAGCTCAACTTGTTTAGATTTCTGCTCCAGCATCAACCTGTGGCAAATTGGATGGAATCGGCTTCGGTTCCGTTGAATTTCTCGTGAACTTGAAGTTGTTCTAACGACGCGAGCCTATGAAATCTGTCGGAATCAGATTCGGCTGTTAGTTTCGAGTTCAGTGATTGGAGTTCGTTTGTTCATTCTCTGGCAAATCTCGTGCGTGTAAATGTGCGTATGCAGATAGGTTGCGATTCTATGCCAAGAAGAGACCGTCGGATTTCTGGTTGAGCACGCTCTTGCGGGCCAACTTCTTGGGCTTGTGCGTTGCACATCACTACCCGCGGAAGAATGAGAAGAAGATATTCTACATTGACACAATTGGGTTCGGCAACGCCCGAAAGGCGTTTGAGGAAATGCCCGAGAGAGATACCACGTTCGACTATCTAGGTTGGCAATTGAGTTGAGCGATATAGAAAGCGTAGATTTATGCTCAACTAGTTTTGGGCAAAATTCTTGTAGAATCGGAGATAGGGAAGAAGAAAGATCGAATCGGAGTGTACCTGATAAGGAGTTTGGAGGAGTCTTGGTGAAGAAGACGAAACAGAGAAGAAAAAGAAAAGCCAAAAAAAAAAAATCAAAAAGCGAAAACCGAGCTGGACCAAACCAAATCAAACCAGTTTTTCAGTTTGATTCATATTTAGTTTGAGCAAGATTCAGTTCGATTCACCGATGCATCCCTAAATGGTTCGGTTCGGTAACTGAATCAAACCGTTTACACCCTAGTGGTTCATGAACTTTTTAATTTGTTCAATGCGGTCCAACAACTTTTCATTTGTTTAATATGATCCACGGATCTTTGGTACAATATTCAATTTAGTCCTTAAATTATATGGAAGGACAACATTGAACAATTTTATATAGTTCGGGGACTAAATTGATTATATACCAAAAGTCTAGAGACCACTTTGAATAAATGAAAAGTTCATGGACGACATCGCACATTGGGATGATTTTTAAGGACCACGTTGAACAAAGTAAAAATTTGAAAAATATATTATATATCGAGCTGAAGTTCACGAGCCATTTATGTCATTATCCCTTGTTATAAAGAGCAAAAAGTTTAGAAGCCTTGCGAGATTTTGGCTTAATTGTTGGAAAAAAAAAGAGGGAGGATATTAAATATTTTTTTGATTTCCATTAGCCAGCAATATTCTTTTTATTTATCAAAAAGAATAAATTTTTTATTTCATCGTCCCATCTGAAAATGATTTACTCAAGAAATGACGCCAACAAAAGACACGATCCGTTTGGAAATTTCCTAATAAAAAACATCGACAGTGTTTATGGTCCCCAATTGATGTGAGATAATTACCCAATCAATTCTAAAATTATTATACGAATATCAACCCGTTCTTGAACTTTTCGATTTTGTTAATGCAGTCCTAAATATTTACATTATATTTCAACGTAGTCTTTCTGGTCAATTGTTTTATGGAAATTGCTAATAGGGTAATAAACAAGTTATCAATGCCAGCAGGTCACATGGAATGGCTGGCAGTGATTAAATGCCACAACAGCAATTTTCGATGGTAATTTGCTAGAAGGACTATGTAGGAATATCGCAGAAGGTTCATAACTATATTAGCAAAATTGGAAAGTCCAATATTAAATCGACACCTGTACAATAAGTTTAGAAATAATTTTTCCCTGATTGATTTAGGTCCTACAATTCCATTCGCTGCCCCTTTCATTCGAATGACTTGATCATATTAAGAGAATGTTCGAAACCTTTCCACACATGGCAAACAAGAAATTACTCGATGCGACTTACGATCATCCCTAAAATTAAGGTCCTCCTTCTTTTGAATCAACAACACATGAGAAAGATGAAAATATTTCCCACAATGATAAAAGTAAGGATTAATATTACGAAAAATCTTAAATTGGTACACCCATGATAATTTTACTCTATACTAATTTTTTGACCATCAATAACCCTAAACTAATACGCTCGCGACAAATTTACCCTCAATTAAATTAGATTAATAGCATAAAAAATTACAAACTAGTATACATGTGACTAATGGAGGTAATAGTACACCCGTCAGCTACCATATATCATTTAACTTAGCAATTGAACGGTAAAATTTAACGAAAATTAATAGGAAGGTAAATTTATTATCGGTATACCAATTTGGGGTTTTTTGTGATCAAAAAATTAGTTTTGGGTAAATGTGTCACGGGTATAGTAGTTTGAGGTTTTTCGTAAAATTAACTCGAAAAGTAATGATGTTTCAAAAAAAACTAAACTTTTTCCACATTAATTTTAGAAACATATCAAATTGCAAGAATTTCCCATTTTGGGATTGGCCCTAAACAATTTAGGTTCATGTCATGTTCTCCTAAAACAGGGACCATCATCTACGTCCCTTCGGAATCCAACCATTTGACCTTGTGAAAAAGTACAGACACGTGAGAAAGGTGCAGGCGATGTTGGCGGTGAGTGGAGCCAAAAAAGTCCCGTCTTTACACCGAAGAGGCTGTCTCTCTGTCTCCTTTGGGTGAATTTATTATTAGGCCCAACACAATTATTAAGAGTGGTTTTACAATTGGGAATTCTTCTTGCTTACAATGACACAACTGGTGCCCGAACTTTGACTCAATACATAATATAATTCGTAAATTTTTAATTTATTCAATATAATTCATGGGCTTTTGATTTATGTTCAATGTAGTTTCTGAACTATACGAAGAAATTCAATATTATCATTCAATTAATAAAAGTTCAGAGACAAAATTGAACGTTTCTATATAGTTCAATAATTAAATTGACGAAGTACCAGAAATCTATGGATCATATTGAACAAATTAAAAGTTCACGAATCACATTATATATTGAGTTAAAGTTCATAGACTACCCTTCTTTCTTTTATCTTCTAAATGCTACCTGTGCGTAGCAATTTACACTTTGTTAATGAGATTTGAATTGGTGTCTCGCAATTCAAATTGGTGAATAGAAATCCCCTGGAGCCCCAACTAGTTCGCCAAATCCCGAAGAGTGTTACGCTACGTTTGGCATAGTTTTACCAAAGGGCTTTAAGCCCATGAAAGCCTTTGGCAAAAAGTCGAGATGTTTGACAACAAAATTGCGCCAAACATGGGATGAGATTTATTACAATCTAGAGGATATTTGGAGTATTCCTAATTTCACCTTATTTTATCATATTTCAGTCTAAATTTGGACGACCGAACGTAGCCTTTAAGCACTGAATTGTTAATGTTTAGCACTCAACGTGAAAAATGCTGTTCATATTTACACCCGAAAAAAAAGAGTTGAAAACAACAGCAAGAACGAATAGTAAAGAAAGTGCCATGCATGTCCTCTCCCTTCCCCGGGACCTACTCCTCGCTTTAAAAATATGACAGAGTCAGGAAAATGAATTCCCTTACTAAAAAGGGAGAAAACATTTTCTTGGAAAATGAATTTTGAAAAGTATTTTATTACAAAGTTTATCCCGAAATAAAAATTTCTCCAATTTCCAATAGCTCGTAATTTTGGTTTTATTTATAAAAAAGAAAGAAAAAAAAACTATATAATCAAGAAAATCAAGTAGGGGTTGGATCCAAAGTTAGCGAGGCTTGAAGCTTAGCAGTAATTTCACTGCCCTTTTCATGTGGACTATGTCTTGCTTGCATCCAGCTGTCATCACTGCAGTCGGACACGTCTTACTCGTTCGCCATGTTCTTCCTCCCGATTTTTTGCTGAATATATATATTCCTTAAATAAGAAATCTCGCGATGTGATTGATGGTGGTCCTTGAAATTAAGGTTCTCGTCCTTTGAAATCGAAAGACGTGAGAAAGGTGCGACGACGACAGTGACGATACTTAGACAAATGGTCTATGAATTTTAATTTAATGTGTAATGTTGTCCCTAAACTTTTAATTTATTTAATATGATCATTAAACTTTGATCCAATGTTCCATGTGATTTATGGATTTATCAATAGTTCATGGACTATATTACGTGAATTAAAAATTAAAAAAATGATACTATATATTTGATCAAAGTTCAGAGTTTATTGTGCTATTATCTCGAGATTAAAGATTCGTGAGAAAAGGTGCAACCTTGTGCACGTTGAGCGGGACCCAAAAGCTCACTTCTTTCCACCATAGTGGCCATCTCTCTGTCTCCTTGAGTTTAATCAATAATTAAAAAAAATTGTTAAAAACTGTGTCCTAACATGCTTATTAAGGGTAGTTTTATTATTTGGGAATTCTTCTCCTTCTTTTTGTCTGATATGTTTGTAAAGTCTAGGCATTTGATCCGTGCAAACCTAATCTATGCAGGTGGTCCGATGACAACCGATTGACGCGCAATTGATGGGATATGAACGTGTCACCTATTGTTCAAATTGCGGAGCTAGAAATTTCCGGGAGCCTCAATCGATCATGCCAATTGCGGATGGTTTTAGTTTGTTAAGAATGACTTGGCTCATCTTCTCTTAGAAATATATTGGGCAACCTCGTTCTGTGAATGATGTGATAGACAAAAACAATTAAAATTTGAGAATCCACATTAGAAAATTTGCATTTTCGTAATGAGATCTAAAGTGAAATTAAAGTGGGTCTCACTGTTTCTTATTATGTGATTGGATTACTAGTCTAGCCTATGCTTGCACAAAGGCATGTTGCTAAAAACTTTATGATCAAGAAAAATGCACTCCATAAAATTTTTCCCTTTATTTATTAAAGAGGGTTAATACCATGTAAAATCCTAAATTATTACACTTGTGACAAATTTATCAAAAACTAAGTTTTTTACCACAAAAAACTCCAATCTGATACACTCATGACAATTTTCCTCTCGGAAAGTTTCTGCTAAATTTTATCGTCAAATTTCTGAGTTTGATGACACGCGATAATTGACTGGTATGCCAGTTTAGGATTTTACCCTTTGTTTATCACGGGTGTATCGATTTGTGATTTTTATAGTATTAATCCAATTTAATGGAGGGTAAATTTATCATAAATGTATAAGTTTAGAGTTTTTAGTGGTACAAAATTAGTTTATGATAAATTTGTTACAAATGTACCAATTTGAGGTTTTTTATGGTCAAAAAATTATTTTATGATAAATTTATCATATGTATATCAGTTTAGGATTTTTTGTAGTATTGATCCTTAAATTAATTTACAAAAAACTTTTATTCTAACAGAAATGCATCCTCAAATCTCAAACAACGTGAAACACGCTGTTCCTATTTACACACGAGAGAGTAAAGAAAGTTGAAAACAGCAAATGAGAGAACGAAAAGAAAAAGAAAGTGTCGGGCGCGTCCTCTCCCTTTCCTCGGGCCCACTCCCCCACTTTAAGAACATGACAATGTTAAAATTTTGAATTAACATCACGAAAAACCCTAAATTAATACACCTATAATAATTTTACCTTAAATTATTTTTTTGATCATAAAAAAGTCCAAACTGATATACTTGTGATAATTTTACTCCGAACTATTATTTTGACCACCAAAAACCTTACATTGGTACACACATGATAATTTTATCCCGAACTAAGTTTTTGATCACCAAAAACCCTAAACTGATATACCTGTGATAATTTTACCCCAAACTAAACCCTAAATTGGTACACCTGTGATAAGTTTACCCTCCGTTAGTTTTCGTTAAATTTTACTGTCAAATTGCTAAATTTGATGACACGTGGTAATTAATAGATGTACTAGTTTGGGGTTTTACCTCTCTATTTGTCAAGAGTTTATTAATTTGTGATTTTTCGTGATATTAATCCAATTTAATGGACACTAACAAAGGATAAATTTGTTACAAATGTACTAGTTTGGGATTTTTAGTAGTCAAAAAATTAGTTTAGAGTAAAATTATTACATGTGTACCAATTTGGGGTTTTTGATGATAAAAAAATTAGTTCGGAGTAAAAAGTGTACCGGTGTGGGATTTTTGGTGGTCAAAAAAATAGTCCGAGATAAATTTGTCACATGTGTACCAGTTTGGGATTTTTGGTTGTCAAAAAATTAGTTCGGGGTAAAATTGTCACAAGTGTACCAGTTTAGAGGTTTTTTGTGGTATTAACCCTAAAATTTTTCTTGAAAATAATAATGTTCACCTCTACTACCACTAGGGTCACCAAAAGCAGGCTCGAGGAGGAATTTTTCAACCTTGAACTTTTTTGTCTAAAATCCCACTGAATATTCGTGTCTTTTGTTTGTTTATATGTTGATATATCAAAATTGACAAAAACGTAATAAAGTGAAGATTATTGTGAACTAATCTCACTAAGTACATGTCTAATTTTCTAAAAAAATCCCCAACTTAAAAGCTTAAATTTTGGTCCGATCCCGATCCTATCTCGAACTTTTCATTCTAGTGTCAGATTTGCCTGCATCCAAAAATCGCCGCCGGTTTTTTTCAAAATTATTAACATCAAGAGGTTGCTAATATTCCATATGAAGGTGAGGGTGTTGGTGAAGACGTAGCTATTGATAATGAACCTCTTATTAGTCATGGCGATTTTTGAATGGGAGTGAAAATATGAGATTGTAGTGAAAGTTGATGAAAAATAAGCAAAAACTAAACCATTCTTCTAAAAAGTTATTTTCATGAAAAATAAATTTTGTCATCATGAAATTATCGTTGAAATAAACGCGCATTTATTTAATCTCCTAGAGTTGTTTTGATGGCAAGTTGCATTTTCAATGTGCCCTGTGGCTAGCGTGGGCTTGGAACAAGAGCACGAAACTTCTTTGCATATTCCGGGTGAATTTAGTGGGATGACCCTTGTAAATACCTCGTCTCGTGTTAATTTCCGTGGTATCATTTGCTGACCAATTGCCATCGTTCTCATGACATGACCAGGTAAAGTATTACCACACGTTCTCAAAAATAATTACAATTTAGTGTTGGGGCCGTGGTTCGAAATCCATTCCGCTCAATCTGAATCTACACGAGCTCGTGATTTTCGGACACCGAAGCGCCCGCAAAGGCTGGGCACAGAGGCGGATGACTGAACATGCAAGGAAACGGCCCGGAACACGAGGAGTGCCCACTAGCTATTGTGCTTTTAAGCGCAATAGACAGGCAACCCTAGCCTATTTTGGTGACTGCCTGGCCCCGGCACAACCCCAATCTAGATTTGTTAAAACCCTATATTAGAAGCTCTAAAAAGTTTATGAGAACCCTAAACTGAAGAGCTTTTGAGAGTCTGTATTTAAAGGGAGTTGAGAGCATGTAAAAAGCTCCTCTCTTATAATTGATTCTTCAACGTTCAGGTGTTGTCTCGGATTGGAAAACATTTGAGTAGGAGCCTTTCGAACAATTATGATATTCTCTTGTTGATAACAATAGAACCATCTCATCTGTCTCTTCTCGTAAAGTAGAACCACATAAATCTACCATGTTCATGTTTTATTTCTGCAATTTATCTTTTGTTTGAATTGTTTCGTTTGTTCAGGCTTCTGCGATCGGAACAATAAGCAAATGAAAATACTCGCGATTAAATGATTCTGCCCTACATAATTACTATTAATCACAATTTTGCATGTCTTACTTTCCTGTGCTTTTGTAAAATATCGAAGACCATTACAAGGAAAACGAGCGGAGCGGAGCCAACACGGAGCGATTTATGGACACCTAAAACTCAAAAAAAAAAAAGCAACTCAATGAATTTAGTACATTTACTAAATTAAATCTCAACAGTCATATCTGGAATACCCATGCGAGAATCACGTATGTCCCGCCATTTTCAATGGTTCAAATTCGGGTTTAATACATATAATACTCTAGTGTAATAATTTCTCCAAAACTCGAGAGAGAGCAAGTACATGTGAAATTTAATGAAACTTTAGATTCCTCAAATACTGGAATTTTTTTAATCATACAATTGCCTGGCCTACATTTCAAGTGTTACAACCTTCTCATCTCATGCGGGAAACACAATAAATTTTCCTAACAATGCGTAAATCAACGACTCTGCCAATATTGCAGATTATTATCTTTCTAAGCTACTAATTCGCCAGTAATCAAGTTTCGGAAAAATGACTGTCACCTTGTCATATGAACAACGGACGCAGGTGAATCTTTAAGTTGCACAAAGTTGTAGACAAAATTTTTCCCGCCGCCATCACAATATTTCCTCTGCTAACAGCCATGAATTTACATAATGTGAGAGTAGAAGAATCCATTGAGAAAAGAATGTACTTAGCCAACTCCATCATTGGGACGTGAAAACAAGTGGACCATCGACCGGCCTGCCAAAAAAAAATCAGTTTCTAAGCATCTTCTGTAATAAGAACACGAACCATTTGTACAATAAACATGATATGCATGTTCTTTGGATGATCAGCCTGTAGATACAATGTAAGTAAGAGGATGGATTCCTTTCACGTCCATGAAAACAGCTAGTCCGACACCCATATTACGCAGGTTTTGAATCTAAAACAGCAGACCTAACTGACCTACAAAAGAACAGCGAGTAACGAACACCAAAGCTACCACAGAATCGCCATTCTTATTCAAAGAACATACATCGCCCATACCATTATATTGCAGTAAAGGACATAGCACAGGCAAAGTGGTTGGGAGGCTAATTAAAGTAGAATTACCTAATCAAAATGAACTAAAAAGTATTACCTTATCGACGTAGCTGCACAATCAAGGATTAAAGAAACCAGAACCACCAATGTTTAGAGCAATTAACACTGATATACTCGTTATGACTGCAAGCCAAAATAAAACTGATCCTGCAGTAAAATATTTTGAAAAAATCAAGAATTAGCCAATGCAAGTAAAGGGCTGCACTTGAGTACAATATCCAAACGCAATACCTCCAGATCCTCCAGGAGCACTGCCGCCATCAGAAGGTGAGGAGGATTCAGCATTAAAACCTCCCGATGGTACCCTTGACCCCGTCTTTGAGGCCTGATCTGGAAATCTACTGTTTGCAGATGCCACAATTCCTTGAAATTCTTCGCTCACAATTAGTGCTGCTAACACATCCATGAATGATTCCTTATCTGTTCCACTTGAACTTGTTACCTCATCTGTTCCACTTGAACTTATCTGTCCATACGTACTACTTGACTCATCAAAATCGGACTCATCATCCGAGACATCTATCTCCATAGATTCTAACATGGCTCTGTCGTCTTCTTCATCTTCAACATAACCTTTATATGTAAGTCGAAGTAGGAGCTCCCCCGAGGATCCCCTTCTAAACACTCCCCAACCTCCTTGCAAGACCACAACTCTATCTGTGGGTACAGTATCTTGGAGAGAGCCCAAGTCAACCTACAAATATAGTCTAAATTCAGAAAGATCTTCCGGATGAAAATGCGATACGATCGAGGAATGACTCAGTACAGGAGACTGTAACTCGATGTTATTAGCAAGTCAATAAACTGTCATTATATGATTCAACTTCAGCTATGAATGCTATGAACAAGAAAATAACCATCTGGTGGATGAGAAAAAGGTGTAACTTGGTTGTCACATCAGAAGATTTTACACATTTGAAGCTTGGTGGTAGCATTTTCACATCATGTACAAAATTTTAATCTTTGAAAAAACACCTAATGGAACTAGAATTTTTAATAACATTTGGCAAAGCCAAATATGGGTTGCATTGTGGAGGACAGAGTAATAATTGAGCATGATTACCTGTATTACATGCCTAACTTTAAGATCTCGAGTGTTTGCTAAAGACATTCTGATAAATGCCTAGGTTCAGAAGAAGAAAGAGCTAGGCGTATACCCAGCCCAATTTTCAGTCATTTAGGATCTATTTAGAGTAAAGATCAAGGATCTTTCCCAAAGCAACTTGAACTTCATACCAGAAAAAACATTTTTCTCTTCCTGTCTCTTGACTCTATAGAGAGGCCATAAATGTGACCTAAGATCATTCTCACAAGAAAAGAAAAGATAAACCAAATTCTGAATTATCCTTAGAGACTAACATATCAATATCCTCAACAAGATTCACGGAGCATTTCACATCCGAATCCATTTTGAAGTTTGAGCTAAAATAGACTCAGGGCAGGATCTGATAATCACTGTTGAATCTTGACTTTTGCGCCCATCACTTGTGTAAATTTGGATCTCTCCAATTTACTAGGATCACAGCTTTCTACATTTCTATCCAGATTTGGTCAAAATATAGCATTATCGGATGAAGTCCATATATCAACACGAACCAGCTGTTTCTGTTCCAATTCTTTTTCATTGTCCATAGCTATAATACTACAAACAGGTGTCAAGCCAGAATGATGATCCATAGTCATACTTTGAGTCAAGAGCACATGTACAGGAAATCCCCGCAACTTGTTCTTCACCAGTAGCACCTCTCATTCAGAGTCGAAGAACAGAATCAGTGCACTCATCGCTTGTCAAGTGCATACTAGATGACCCGTACTTAACTGAACTATAATCAGGGCATTACTCAAATGATGAAAAAAAAAAAAAGAACAAAACAAAATAATTACATTAATATGTAATTCAGCATCCGTCATGAGAAAAAAAAAGACAGGGATAGCCTCATTACTAAATATTTAGGTTTGCATTACAAGACAAAGTGGCAGCAAAAACAGGTCCACAATGCTAAACCGTCAGGTGTTATGTATCAAGTTTAAACCAACGTAAACAATCTTCCACAGCATAGAGTAGAGCATTGGCTTAAAAGGAGCGAAAATTCAACCTTCGATACATATAGCAGACGCCAAACTCAAAGGAACTATTAAGGTAAGAAAACTGGAAGCAGTTATGCAGAGGAGGCAATGACATGATATAATTAAAGCAGAACAGGTATCATAAATTATATGATATACTCTCCCTAAACTTATCCAGTTTATCCATTATATATGTTAAAAAGTCCAATATAAAATCTCAACAATATGCTTGTTAGAGGGGGTTAGGAGGGAAGAGAAAAGGTTCTAAAAATACAGTCGTGTTTGGATGGAGGGAAAGTGACAGAGGAGAAGGGTTGGGATGGATTAGGATAGACTAGGAGGGATTAGTCCGGTTAATTTAAATCCCTACAAATCTGTCCAGATATGGAGGGTTTCAGAGAGAGACTTGTGTATTAACAAAAAAATGTATTCTCCTTTCTCACTCATGCCCTTCTTTTACATCTATTTATAAGTAGATAAAATGATATTTATATCACAATGCATTCTTTATATCGCCAGCATCCAAAAAATATTATAACTTGATCCCTCAAAATCCTCTCTTCTTTTCTCTCATAATTATTTGCATCTCTTCCTTTTCTACTTTTAATAAGTCTATTGAAATCCCAAAGATAAGCAAAGTGAGATACTTTGACACCCACTCTCACATGCAAATTGGATTGAGAGTGGCACGTGGAATTGACAAACAAGGAGTCTAAGACGCAAAATATATTTGGGAGCGCAACCTGACTCCAATACAATGAGAGAGTCCAAACCAAAAGTTTAAGCAATTAGGGATAGAAGACCACATATATATAAACAGAATATAAACCCTACACATATGCGTCGGGGATCTAATACATGTTAGAAAGTCCAACCTAAAAACTTAAGCTGATAGGGAAGGAGACTACACGAATATAAGGACTATTGAAACCTTATGAATAAGCGATGTGAGACACTTTAATAATTTAAAACCAAATCAATTTTGCATGACTTAGGAAAAAAGTGCAATAATAATGCAGCTATTTGTTAACCAGTTACTACGAAAAGCTAAGGAACTGTGAGATAAATGTCTAAAACTATAGATGTAGCCAAAAGTTAAGGGGAAGCTCATGATCGTTACAAGGATGCAATAGACCCAAGAAAAACTAAGCTAAACAGCATGCATCCAAAAGAAGGCGGACCAAGTTGAGTAGGACCCTTGGAAATTCCTTTTTCAGATGCATACAAAAACATGAGGACAAAAGAGACCAAACTGCATCATAATAGTCACTTTTTCTTGCACAGTACATTTCCATGACGATCTGCAAAATTATCATAGTGATACTGCTTTTATGGTTATTATACCTCAGCTGTACCAATAGTCAGATCTGCAAATCCAAGAGCATCCTTCACTTGAATATGCAGCTTTTGCTTTCTAGGATTTACAACGAGCATGTGAAAATCCTGCCAAATGATGTGATTATAGTGAGACATACCACGCATGTACGTGTATCATGCAGAACTAGCAAACCAGCGCATGTAGCTTTACCTGATTCCAGATTGGCTCTCCAGGAGGCCCAATGACAGTGGTCTGGCTGTTCTTTTTACTTCTAATTATTTGATCCCCCAAGCTTAGGATAACATATGGATCAGTTTTGCCTGCCACCAGAAGGAAAACAGTGACATTTCCGATGCAGTAAAGAACGGCACAAATGACAATGAAGAGGTCCAATCTTGTATAACATACTAACAGAGTGAGTTTAATGCACAATTGCAATTAGAAAATTCTTTTACTGCCCATGACCAGCAGTTATAGCCATTACTAATAACAAGTACCAGGAAGTAATTACCATAGAGATAACTAAGTTTCCGAGCATCGACCACAGTCACAGATAACTCTCCAACATAATCCTTGTTTCCTTCATTCATCTCTCCAGATCTGAAATCATTTGTGACTGGACCAACTGCTTTTCCTTTCTGAAAATCTAAAACAATGTTCTTCGGTCTTACAAATAGCTTAGGCAAATCCTCAGTGAGAAGCTTTGTTAAAAACCTAAAACAAGTGCACGCAGATATTATTAGTCCAAAGCTCAACATATCTTCAAGTACACATGTGGGAACAAAAAAAAAGAAGTATATCGCATCAAACCTAGCATAAACAAAACCTTATGGATTACTCCAGCTCTACGACTATACAGTGTCGCCTTCCTTTTACTCTTTTGTGGGGCCAAAATCTAAAGTATCCCTTTTTGACCATACCTTTTTCTGAGACTGTTCTGCTAAGAACAGAAATAATATTAAGCTCTTAGTTGTTGAGCACCATATGTTCTTTTCCACCTATATCCTGCTCCAAATCAAGATGCAGTATCATGATTCAGGAAGTTTACATTAATTTAGCTTTATGACCATTACTCGTTTCTCTAAACCCCATAAAACTTCAGTGGAATATCAACCTTATGACAAATCTTCGTGCAACCAAGTACTGAATTCGCAGATTGACATGCAGTTTATGCAGTCTTATGACGTTCAATAACATGAAAAAAAGTGAAGATGCCAACTTTGGATGTCCAACATTCCACATGCTCAACGTGCCTTGATCAGGTGATACCAAGGAAAACCCCCAAGTTCTTAATAATCCCATTTCAACTTGTTTAACAACATAAAATCATGCTATGGACATGTGACATCCACCTTGACTCTGAATACAGTCGACAAATGTTCAGCCAAAAAAGAAAATGCCCAGTTGAAAAAAATAAAATAAAAAGAAAATCAATCCCTTCACAGATTATACAACAGAATGTAATGGTTAAAGTCAAGATTCAACTTACATGGAAAGAACAGGAATTGCTGGTTTTTGCACCACCCATGCAGAAAAGAAAAGGCAAAAAGGAATACAAATCAGTGTCTGTAAGCCTGCAAACTTTTCATTATGCAAGAGTACAGCAGAATTTCCTTGTAAAAATGCAAATTTAACATTATCACGGCAGGTAACTTTGACAAACCATGTTTGAGCTCAGATTTCATACTCCATTAACATGTCTGTACAATGTCCACAAGATTCAAGTACTCATATTTTAAAGTTTTTATTACGTCTTTGTAATCTGACTGTAACAAGAGAATAGCAGGAAGCAATATACTAATATAGCTAATTTTGTCTGAATTCCCAGGAGATCAAGGGAAGGCTTTGTAATAATATAAACAGATATGAAAAGAATGTAGGCTCATCATGTAATAAAACTCCTAGCTGTCATCAAATGCCAGCAGAACCAGAGTCGCAAGAGAAGAGCATTAGCAAATCAGGACTTCTCCCTTGATAAATAAGTAAATCTTCAAAAAAGAGCACCATGGAGTTGCAAGCCAGATTAGAAGAAAAATTATAGCAAGGAATCCAGAAATCATCAAAGAAAGTAGCTTCATGTGGCTTCTTTTGAACTGTTATCCTATCGTGCCCATCATATAACTTGCAGTGCACCCGGGGTCTAGGTCAAAAACAAACTGATTATTGACCTCAGTTTCAATAACACGAGCGGTATTAAATTGAGAAAGGAACCACTTCAACACTGAAGGAGAGGCAACCGAATTGTGTAGGTTATATTTAAAAAGTCGCTCAATGGAGAATAATCAAATACAGGAATTACAGTTTGGTTCATTTTACACCAAACAAAGTAGATTTAACTGATTTTTTTGCCTTGTAAATGTATCCTATCTTGAGAGACAATCTCGAGCTTAAAGGAAGAAGATGTCTTTAAGATCAAAATGTGCTTCCTTGCGGCCTGAACTAATAGTGCATCATGGCCGGCTGTGATTTGGAACTACAAAAATGTTTTTCCAATCATTATTGTGGAGCATCTTAGAGGGCAGTTAAGTATCTATGCCCAATTCCAATGCTAAACCAATGATTCCAGAATACTCATAACAACTTTTTTCACACTATAAGAGGTTAATTGAAATTCTTGCTCTTATAACCAATTGTTATTATATTGTGAACTATGATCAGGGTCATTGTTGTAAGTCAGTAACATTTAGTCCCTGCGTAGATCCCATGGGCAATACAACAGATAAGAATTGGCAGCAGGTTTATAAATATTAGGTTTTTCGTGATGTCAAACAACAGCAAAGGCATGGCCTATGGAAGAAAATTAACTAATGTGACAAATAACTATAACACATTTCACTTTTCTAACTTTTGGAAGCTTATCTCCCAAGTGTAAGTCCTTTCACTATAAATTCATTGACAATAATTGGAATGTGAGCATGTGTTTGGTCAGTGTCTTAGATAGGGACTGATGTACCATTTTATGGGTTAGCATGGTCTGAAGATCAGTCTCAAGATATATGCATGGAATTCCTAATCCAAGCACCAGCTAGTGGGCCCCCCAAAAAAAACCCAGCCCCAAGTGGGACAGTGATAGACTATGAACAAAATGAGAAGTCAACTTCTCATCGCCAGGAATGAGATATACATTCTCAAATATGTAAATTCTAATATATCTTGAAGTTTTTGTTCTTGATGTAATTCATGAACCGCTCGGCCTTGGGTTTTGTTCAACATCAACACATTCAGGAATATGCTCATAGATGCAACACGTAATGAACAGGCAACAGCTAAAGGCATTAAAAGTTGCAACATACCCATCAAATTGAACAAGCGGAATGGTGAAAGTTCAAATTTGATCTTTGGAAGTGAAACAAAAGCCCATGAAACAGCTCCCACCCAAGGTTCTGTTGGTATCAATCGCAATTTAACCCAAAGTTCCCCATCAATATCAAAGTCCCGAACACCAACTGGCACAACGATTGGGATGATACCGAATTTTAGCGAGAGCATTAAAAGCATGCGGGCACCACCAGTATAGCGAAGGCCTATTTGGTACCTGCATAAATAATGGTAACAAACAATTACTTCTACTAGATATTAAAATATTATTGAGAAAAAAGGAAATTCATGCTCAAATCCAAAAGACAAAGCAAATATACATGTGGATCAATTTGCCAATAAAAGATAATTCCATGGCAACAGAAAATACTCACCAGAATTCCTTTACTTTCATTTCAGCTAAAATTTTTAAGTGTAACTAGAAATGTCATAGGCCTAGATAGTATTTGCCAGAAAATAACAATGTCATGCAGGAATAAATTCTAAACTAGTTAGCGACAAATCTAAAGGGAAACTAGTAGTCATGACCCAATTAACTAAATAGTTAACACTCATCTTTCAAAGTAAAATCACCTGACAGAACTTGTCCTCAATTACGTCAGCTATATCAGCAATCGTATTAAGAATTAAACGTATCTTTACAAAGGTTCAAGCTCACAAAATGGAATTTGGTGGTGGCAAAGGGCTCTCATTGATTAGGTTTCCAAACAATCAGAACTGACAAAGTACCACAGACTTTAGAGGATGTAAGGATGACGAGTACATGGCAGGGGTATGTAAAGCTAACTCTGGAGATTATCCAGCATTCCATTCTTCATAGACAATTCAAGCAATAAGCATCACCCTCCTGTCTAATGAAACAGTGATGCATGCAAAGATAAAGCAAACCCTAGATCTCCAGTGTCTCAAACAGTAACTCAGTGATATCCACAACTTAACGTTGGATAACTGACTTCCACTATATTCTACGTGTGGCAGCAGGTAAGCAATGCACATGAACAAGCCAAGATTGCTTCAAAACTATACTTCAACACCTCAAATTTCCTTTGAAATTCTCACGATTTGCATTTAAGTTAGCAGAAAGAAAATAATGACAGTCATGAAATCATAATTCTCTCAGTCAAAGTGACCTCTCCATGATACTTGCCCTTCCTGTAGATCTAAAGGCTCCTGGAATACGTTGACAACCCCACTATCCCAATACTCTATCTTTATAATAGAGAAACATACATAGTCAACATTAGCTAATTGAATAGTGGATGCTGTGCTCTTTTTTTATAAGAAGAAGAATATGAAACAACCGCTCAGATATTAATGGGCACTAATTTGTCCTTGAAACAACCTCAAATTTATCAGTATATTAGTTAGATGAACGTAGCATTCAGCTATCACCATCCCATATCATGACTGTAGGTCTATTAATGATCTTGCAAATCTATCAGTATATTAGTTAACCAATCCTTCTTTCAATAGCTACTTGCTTCTAAGATATATACAAGCAATAATTGACTGGAAAATATCCTCCATTTCAGAGTCTGACAAGACTCTAAAAACTGAACTCAAGCTTTTAATGTTTCATATCATGGTTCTAGTAATATATAAACCTAAATAAATCTGTCTCTGCATTCGTCCACGTAAGTTAACAAAGAGATCATTAACTAATGTTTCCAAGCTTCAGAAGGATCCTCAGAGGGCTGTCTACAAGAGCTCACTTCCGGTTACACTATTTCTTTTCATTTAAGATGTCAAAGTTGGCGATGTTCAACACATGATTAAACTCATGCAGCTTGAGACTTCTATCACAGCACGAAAACACCGGTGGTCAAATATATCGCCAGCATTCAAACCACATTAAGATGAGAGTCTCCACCAACATCATTTCTGACCCAACAAAGTTCTGTCCGATAGCAAAAAACTCTTCATGCCTTGGCAGGCCAGTAGAGAACAGTATGAACTTAAATTTGACTGGGACCAATGAGAAGACTGAATATCAAGGAACTCAAATTTCAAATAAGATGGTTCGAGACAAATGAATGACATCAAGTTGGATGCGACTCGTGGAAAAAACAGAATGTTCATGAATTGTTAGAGGCACATATATGGCTGAAATAATTCAGATACTTAATCCCAAAGGCGTTTCTAAGACAATATATGTATAACATAGATATAAAGTGCTCTGCCATATCTAGTTTATACAAGAGATCACAACCACGGCCGTTGAAAGGATATGAAAAGAAGACGCAACTTCTCTATCAAGCTAAAGGCATTATTAACTGAAACAACATACACATGATAATAGATGTTCATTATTAGAAATAATATGAAGTCTCAGAACACTTACTGCAAGTCATTAACGCGACGTGAAGTCCTACGTTCGACATTTCTGACCGACAATGGCTCGTCCCCCAGTGAGAACTGCTTAATTTCAACCCTCTCAACATAATCAGGCTTCTTCAAGTTATCAATGACAGGTTGAAGCAGCCCAATAATCCAATTCTCGATCCCACCTCTATAAACCTTCCAAAGCTTCCCCAACACCATGTTCACCCACTCGACAGATTCTTTCCTCTGCAAATCCTTCTCCAGGAACAACGAAAAGCTCGCCGGCACCTGCGGCCACGCGCCACGCCTGATCTCATCGGCCCCCGCCTTGTTCCTTTTTCTCGAGGTCCATAACTTATCGAACGCAACGCCAACAAAGAAAAAGAAAACAAACAACCCCACTATGTTCCTATTAATCGGAGGCGAAGGTATCGGGTGTAGCACCCCGAGCTGTGTTCTGAGCTTATCCACAATGGGGTCCTCCCGGAAGTTGGTGAAATTCGAACCCATTTGGATGGACGCCTCTCCGGGCAACTCCTCGCTGTGCAACTCATTGGTCAACCTCTTGACCACGAGATTCTTGGCACCCCTCCTGGCCGAACTAGCAATGTCCACACTGAAACCGCGGTTCCCACCGTCGGAGGGAATCACGCAAGCCCGGAAACTCCATCTCCTCCTGCTCAACGACCCGGTCGGGAATCTCCCCTTCCTCCTCTTGTTAGAGAAAGCAACGGGCGGGGCGCGGAGGGCCTCACCGCCGCACGGGCAGACCACCCGGGGGAAAGAGGAGGCCGGCGAGAACCCGAAGCTCGCGGAGGAGGACGAGGGCTGCGGAATCATTTGGCGGCGGCGGCGGCGCGGAGGAACTCAGGGCCCCGGGCGGCGAAGCGCGGGCGGGAGGGGCGGCATTGGCCAGGGACATGAATTCCCCGCGGCGACGGCTCTATCGGGCCACCGGTGGGAAGCGGCCAGCGGCGAGGCTCGGGGCGGGAGGAGGAGGAGGAGGGGAAATCAGGAGCGGATTCTGGAGAGCTTGAGGCGACTCCGGAAGTCCGAATCCATGTACACAGAGCGAGAGGAAGGTGCGTGCTGCGTGCTGCGTGTGCGTGTGGAGGTGGTATGGAACGTGAAGCTCGTGGCTGGGGAGAGGAGAGGTTTGAACTTTGAATTGAATTTCAACCAGAAAAGGAGGTTGGTTTGGGTGTGGGTGGGCCGACGACGATGCAGCGCATTAGCTTTTGCGATGACTGATATCCTCCAACGCACGCCTCAAAACCACAAAGAGAAAGTCCCACCGCCTGGTACCATATCAAAAAGCCACTCCCCCCACATTTCGAGGTGCTGCGATAAATCTGTTCCCTTTTGCTTTTGTTTTTTTTTTTTCTGTTTTTGGACAATTGTACACGTGGGTCGGTCGGAGCAGCAGACACGCTTCTTCTTCCTCCTCACTTTTCTCCGGTCTCTTTCTTTCCGGTCTTTCTTCTCTTTCTTTCTTTCTTTCTTTCTTTTTAAATTATGAGCAATTATAACATACATAGCTAATGTATTGTCCATTTTTTTGTTTCCTACAACTAATGATCTACAAAAAATATTAAGAAAAAAATCACCAAAAATCCTAAACTTTGCCAATAAAATCTGACAGGGTGAGTTTATGTATTCGTAAGATCTCGCCAACGAGAAGGAAAAATTGAACGTACTTTGAAGATGAATTTACCATGTGCGGTCCAAGTAGCTTGGTATGTTTGGTTTGCGTCAGCAATACGACAAACACACAGGAGTTGTTTCACGAGAAAATAATATGGTGACCAAGTTACGTGAAAGACACCGTAACTTGAACACCTTATCATATTCAAACCAAATGTTTGACCACTTAGTCAACCTAGTATTTACACATCCTTCTTAATACTAAAAACCCGTGCAATCTCCTCGTTTCCAGTTTGGCATTACACCAAAATATCATCGCTCATAGGGGTGATTGATTCCTGATCCGATCCGATTTCAAGGTGGAATCAGAAATCGGACCGAGAGAACCGATTCCCAATTTTGAGAATCGCAAACCGAACCGGTTGGTTCTAGGATCGAAAACTAAATTGGACCGCCGATCTGATCCGATCCAATGACACCAGTCACTTAGAATTTAGTTTTTTTTTTATTAAACAGTTAAGGTTTGGTTCACATTTTATTAATTTTTATCAATGAATTTATGTCAATGAAATTCACTTAAGGTTTAATTCACATTTTACTAATTTTTATCAATAAATTTATGATAATAAAATTCATTTAGAGTTTAGTTCACATTTTATTAATTTTAAAAAAATAACAAAAATATATATTAAATAGTCGATTTGATCCGGTCCAGTTCCCCCTTAAAATCGGGAACCGGACCGCCCGGAAACCGGTTCCGCTTTTAGAAA